>CM055270.1:23886927-24392437 GCA_029237695.1 Conchocele bisecta | reverse complement strand
CATGTTATGTACATACTTGCTGAATATCTGAGACATTATCTAAGACACCGTAGCATTAAGTATCGGTCGGTTTATCCAATTTTGAGACAAAATTCCGCATAAACGTGATAGAAAAATATACGAATTCCTACCTTTCGGTCTATACCACACCAGAAGACTGACACGGCACGTAATCTACAAACACGTCGTCTTTATTCCAAGTCCCTTAATTTGACCGACGTTACGCCGTACATGTTACTATCTACACACAGGGATGCACTCGACCGGCAGTCAAATGTTGAGACCTAAGTATATACATGAGGCTTGACTTCCGGTCGGCATGGAAGACGCCAGGTATGTTACATTTCAAGTTATTATTCTTACTATGTCAAGTTAATTCTCTACTTCATGCCTCTATCTACTCTTTAATATGTTAATGAAGCCTCGACAATTCGCATGATGTTGATATATTGGCTAATGTTTGCAAAAACGACATGTTTTTGTGTCACTTCGACCAGAACTTGAAAACGAAGCGAGGTTGGCTTCTTACGATGTCATTTTCTCCCGATATATTGATACATGTACGCGGATTTTGGTCTGTAATGCAAGGGTCTACCACTTACTTCGATGTGATCAAGTCACAGTTCCCTAAAAGGTCTAGAAAGTTGTTTTATATACGTTTTTGGAAAGGCGTAAAAATCACTCGGAACCGGTTGAGTCATTTTCTATATTTGTTTCAAATTCACTGGCCCCGGTTGAGACCTCGTCAAGAATGTTCGGGTGAGAAGATTAAACTAGTCGGAAAAGTGTCCGGTTGAGACAAAATTTGAGTTTTATTACTAAATGAATGGCTTATATTTCCCTTACTTCAATGGTTTTATTTGTTTGATCAGGTATTGTATTGTATTTTAAATTAATGAAAAGTTGGACAGACCATGGGTAATTATTTTCAAAATGGACAGGTCAGATGTACCCAACATTTAATGGATGCTCAATGTAATAGTGAGTGACTAATCATAAAGATAAAATATTCCTGTAATTACAGAGATCACACGTTCGAACTATCAGAAACGAGGCACGGTGTCAAAACCAAATGAACCGGCTCGACGACCACTACCCGTCAGAGAGTTCCATAGGGCACACGAGGGTAAAATTATGCCACATGTTAGACGCGGTCTGGCGTTGGATCAACTATAGATGATAGTCTATACTGAGCATTTGCCTGTATCTATATATACGTATATGCTTGTTTATCATGTGATACTCTTCAAATATGAAGGACATTAGAGCTATATAACTGCTAAACCACCTGTTGATGAGAATATGCCATACAAATTTCCGGTCTGGTCAATGTGTTCGTAATATTTATACAACATTTATTTAGTGCACAACTTTGATATGCAAAAAAACATGACTTTTGTATTAATATTACCACTTAGATATCCCTAAAGTACTGCCGGCGGGGAAAAGTTTAGTTCAATGTTGCAAACTATGTATGGTAATGAGATTGAAATAACATGTCGTTTGCAGACTTGTGCACTGAATAAATAGTTATACTGGGCCGGTTAAAGTTTTTAGTTTGATCAGTATAAATGTACATGCATTATGGATTCAATTTGTTCAAATTCAGGTGCTTGTACTTTGAGTCTTTGAATTTGTAAAACGGTCTAATTTATATTCATGTTTATAATGCTCCAGGATATGAGATAAAAATCAAACGTTTACTATGGCTGTAAAACATTTATTAATCAGAATGATTAGGCTTTTATTGTCACAATGATTCAAGTACAGAATCACTACATTGCACATACGAGACATCAAAATTATATTGTAATGCCACACATATGTGTATCATGATATCACTAAACCGCAAAAGACTTGTTTCGATATAGATCTTGGAGATGTGATCGCTACAGTATATGTGTCCAACATCTCGTAAATACAAGACACTGTTTACCATTTGCGGTTTAGTGACACAAATAAAAAAACTTTATCACAGCAGCTTGAAATGTAAGAAAAATTTCACAAAGTCATCTTATAAAATGAAAATAAACAATCACAGTATCACATTATTCGCATGACATCAGTACAAAAATAAAACAATTTTGTGCAATCAATATATGTTGTAATTATCGTTCAGAATCGTCATATAACTGGAAACAAAACTAAAACGAAATCGACATTCTTGTCAATCATCACTTTCTTAGCCCATGTATGGACTCCTATGTACAATCCAGATTTATAATAATGCATGTATCTTAAAGTATGACTGCAATATTATTATGCTATTCTGGTTCAATATTGGACATAATTAGTACTCGCTGAATTACTGTAGAAAACGGCATTTGCCATGACAATACAGTTTCGGCCTTTGTTTTCAAATGTTAAATTCTGTTTTATCTATCAATCAGTCAATTTTAAAACTATTGCATTACTACTTTAATGTGTTTATCTTTGGAAAAACATCAACACTGCTCTATTTAAATGAGGTTGTACATAGTGTTACATATATAGCAATACAAGCATAACAAAAAATGACACGATATTGGTATTGAAAACTTATTTTGTAAGAGTTACATCTATATTTTGAATGCTTACACACGTTTTAGATTTTTAATAGCACTATGTCGACTCTTGTAATATCACATTACATGTATATGTATTATGAAACGATAATAACAGCACATGACCAACACACAATGATCACATGATAAGTATTTGGACTATCAGTCTATGTAGTGTTTACTACCATATGCATGGTTTCACAACTCCCATATACGGGTGTCTTGGATTGGATAGGAAATATGCCATAGGTGAATTATCTGATGTTATGGTACACAAAATGGAAATTCAAAAAAAAAACCTTTCGTGTGAATCCTTTCGTGTGAATATGGATTTGCAATCTCCACAGACATATTTAGAGATACTGACTTTCTGCTCGGGACACTGTGTCGCGCCGGAACGTGCTCTTGTAAGCAAACGCTCTACCACACGTGTGACACACGTCCTTCTTACCAATGTCATGCTTCTTCATGTGGTTTGCATAGTGGGCTTTTTCCACAAATCGTTTGTTACATGTTTGTTACATGTTTCACAGGCATACTTCTCTGTGGCCGTGTGCCTCATCCGGTGGCGCCGTAAGCCACTATCGGTGCGAAACACCTTCACACAGTAACTGTCTGGGTGCCTCCTCCATTGAGTGGAATGATGTTTCCAATGCCTCTATGTGTTCTCTGAAATAAAACAAATGGTTTATAGTGACATATTCTACATGTATCATCTAGGATTACTTTTTCAAACCAAATCAAACCAAATCAAACCAAAATGACAATATATACTGTACATAATCATTAAATAACTTGCCATATACGTTCTAGATCGAGCACTAGTACAATTACTGTGTACATTTCGTCAGAGAGCACGCTTTGTAACGTCACATGCTACGTCATTGACATATAAATGACGTAGAAATGACGTAGAAATGACGTAGAGTTAACTTAGCTATAATTAAATTGTAGTTCAATGGCATTCTTATCTTGCGACTCAACCGTGCACTTTTTACTGTAAATGTGACCCAACTGGACACTTTTTGACGAGGTCTCAACCGGGGCCAGTGAATTTGAAACAAATATAGAAAATGACTCAACCGGGTCCGAGTGATTTTTATGCCTTTCCAAAAACGTATATAAAACAACTTTCTAGACCTTTTAGGGGAACTGTGACTTGATCACATAAGAAGAAGTAAGTGGTAGACCCTTGCATTACAGACCATAAAATCCGCGTATATGTATCAATATATCGGGAGAAAATGACATCGTAAGAAGCCAACCTCGCTTCGTTTTCAAGTTCTGGTCGAAGTGACACAAAAACATGTCGTTTTTGCAAACATTAGCCAATATATCAACATCATGCGAATTGTCGAGGCTTCATTAACATATTAAAGAGTAGATAGAGGCACGAAATAGAGAATTAACTTGACATCGTAAGAATAATAACTTGAAATGTAACATACCTGGCGTCTTCCATGCCGACCGGAAGTCAAACCTCATGTATATACTTAGGTCTCAACATTTGACTGCCGGTCGAGTGCATCCCTGTGCTACATGCATGTACATTTATTAACAGGCATACTATATTATGCAGTCACATGTTTACGTTTTGTAAATGTATGGGGAAAGACACCTTGCGATATTTGCAACATTTGCTTTAAACAATATCCATTAAAGCTACATGCCCACTTAGTAGGCACAATATGTTCTGTATAGGAATTAAATAAGTGTATAATTGTGTCATTATACCACAAGTTCTAAACATTACGAGTGCCCACTAAACAGCTATAATTATTTAGTAATATTTATTTTACTGATAGTGACTCGCGGTGGTATCAGGCTATTTTCATATGCGAATGAGGCATGATATTTTTAAGTAGTTGTACTAATATATATGTAATACTATTTTGGACAGATTATAAAGTATTATCATTGCACATCAAAAAATAAATAGTAATGTCTGTTAACATTTCAAGGAAACACGATTATTGCCCCTGATATCAGTGTGGAAATTTACGTCTGGTATAAAATGTATAACAATGCCAATCAACACGTAGGGTAATGGTCAATGAATGTTTATTTTGCCAGAAAATGTCCCAGATGATGCCTCTGATATACAGAACATTTGTGCCTACTGAGTGGGCATGTACCTTTAAGTAATATGTTACATAAATAGAGAATAGTAGGTTAGTGCCGTGAATGGGAAAAAATATCTGGCAAGGCTCAGGAAACGGGATGGGCGAGGCTCTGCCGAGCACATCCCGTTTCCGAGCCGCGCCAGATATGTTTTACCATTCACGGCACTAACCTACTATTCTATTTATCCCGTCAACACCTTCAAATGGCTGTAAAATGCAAAAATTGTATTGACTGGATATCAAAAATGTTTCACGGCATCGTGTTTCACGGCACATACGCACTGTGTTGACGGGATAATATATTTTCACGGGACAGCATTTATAGGCCCATATCCTGTTACATATTGACAGCGTCGGATTATACATGATGGTCCAGTGTACTTGTTATGTATGTGGGTGTGACTGGAGAAATGGGGCTTATGTGTTTTGCGAACAGTGGAGATCTGGATCAGAGTCTGATCAGGATATGCAGTGTTCGCCATTCCATCAATTTCATCAGTCGTGCTTCTAAAAAGCAGCATATACCGATATTAGGCTACGTGAGACTCGGTGTGGTATTTGATCAGTAGCTACACTGGTCACAAATTCCATAAGCCCCATTTTGCCAGTCACAGTCACCAGTATCGCCAGTAAGGCTACGTCAGCAAGGGCGGATCTGGAGGAGGAGGGGGGGAGTTTACACGGCGTTTACATAGATCACAGTTTACCACCAGTTGGGAGTCTGAATTTAAATGCCGTAAAACACAGGAAAGTGCATTTCGAAGAGCTCAAAAATAGGACAACCCCCTAGTTGCGAACGGTAACTATTGCAATTACTCTCGTAGATTGCAAGAGTTACCTTTGCAACTAGACAACCCAACATCAGTATTGCAATGTCAAAGCGTATGTTATATATAATGCTACCGAATACATACATATACTTGTATGTACCTATTTAAATTTGCTGCTTCGGTGAGTGATCCGTAGCTCATGCGCCGTGTGCGCGGAGGTATGACGTAGCAAATTGTATTTTAGCTGAATGCAACAAATTCTCGTAATATCCATTATGGTGCGTTGTAACATTATGGCCGCTATATCGAGTGCTACCGAGTGCATATTAATATTATGACAGGACTCCTCAATGTAGACTAGTAAAGGCCAGTCTGCTCTGGTAAATACCATGACTTTCATAAGGACTGAACGTCCTGAAAGAATTCACAGTATGTGTTTGTGGATGATACTGTTGATACATAGACTAATAATTAATCTAGAGTGGAAAGCGTTTCGCGAAAAATAAACGCGAGAATTGCACAGCAACAACAGCAACAACGAGTAAAAAATAGATTTTTGGAAAACACAAAATTATAAATAGATTTCTATTCTGAATATGAAAACTGAAATCGAAGATTGTATTCGTGCACCGAACCATGGAGTTACGAATAGCAAATAATCGAGTATGGCGGTTAATCGTCCCACCCTTAGAATACGGAAACATTTGCAATAACATAAATTTAGCACAAAATAATCAAACAAAACATGTATTACTCTGAAAAGGCGATCAAGCTAAGTTGTTAGAACTATTTGTTTATGGTGTAAGACCCATGTTTTCAAAACGTTCAACCCGCAAGATATGTGCTGTGACCGACATATGCTCATTTGCATAACAGCTCTAAGGCCTCAAATTTGGATGTTGGTTGTATAATTCTTCGCTAGACCTCGAATAATATGTTTGGGATGGCTATCAGTGTAAGAAAAATGCTCGCAAAAACACTGTGTATACATACACTCAATTTAGCTGGTTAGGAGGTCGGACCCAGACTAGGTTGACTTGGGGCGCATTTTGATAGTCTGGGCACGGGTGCTAGCACAGGACTCTGAAATTTGGGCTAAATTTGAACAAATCCACTATACGATCGATTGAGTGCAAAACTACGGTGGCCGTCTTAGAGAGGTTCCAGACAAGTAGCCGATTTCACCAACATTGCAAAGAATACTTTTCTAGCAAAGTATACTTTGAGGGAGTAATCATTTATTTTCCCCGAAATGAATTATTTCATATAGAACTAACGACAGCGTATATGTGATGATTAAAAGTATGCAGATTTATTATACTGAATTTATTACATTATCACAGCCAAAATGGCTGTGATAATGTAATAACTTCAGTATAATAAAAAAATAATAAATTTATCATAAAATTGAAATTTTTTCCCTCAAAGTATACTTTGCTAGAAAAGTATGCTTTGCAATGTTGGTGAAATAGGCTACAGATGGGACACATGTGATAATCACAAGAACATTATAGAGTTTCCATTTGTTTTTCCGCCCGTTAAGGGTCAATATAACCCCGCCGTGTCGCGACGCAAATGAATGAAGACATAGATAAGGCATTCTGACATGGCACGGAAGGTCAAGGAGACACTGACCTAATACAACACTTATATGCACATAATTGGTATCACAACTACACAACGTAATGCATTTCGTTCACTATACATTTGATGTCAACGTCTTTCTTAGTTTTGTATCTAAAGAGTAATATACGCCCATGTTTCAAATTCAATGGTTATTGTACTTTTACAAATGTATTATTGATTTTCTTCGTTATTAAAACAGGGAACAAATGAAAAAAATAATTCACTTATTTGAGCTACAAAATGCAAACACTGTTTGCTTTTTGCAGCTCAACTAAGTACATTTTCAACTTGATTACAGTATTTTCACTACTCAATTTGAAAATCAATGCATATTTTCACATTGCTGTGAGTATTTTGTACTCCCACGTTTGATAATCAATGCGTATTCTGCTAAAATATGTGCGTAAAATACGCTAATACGCACCTTATCTGGAGCTCTGTAAGACTTAGTATAGGAATCATATTCCATTATACATGTTGTATAGCAAGTTTTCCGCATTATTGGGATATGTTGAACAATATTTCAGTAACCAAGTAACCAAGACGTCAGTACATTGGTTACTGAAGTAGTGTACATGTTTGTAATTTGATCAAATTCAAAATCGGATTAACATTAACTGTAACTGCAAACATTAACCCTTTCAACACTATATACCTCTATCATAATGTAGATCAGTGTAGATCAGGGGATGGGACCACGTGGTATATTGTTTGTCGGGTAAATATTAGTTTGCATCAATACGACTGCGGTTTCTTCCTTTTAATGATGACCCTGTTCCGCCATGACCAAATTTAGCAGCATTACGTATGTAGTTAGTCTGAACATACTGCCGATAATCGGGCGAAATCGAATGTTGTTTAAACTTGGTCTGTTTCAAATTTCAAAACGTTCACCAAGTGATAAGACCAAATGTCCAACCGTCTGATAAACTCTGGATGACATAATTTCTGTCCAGCGAACACCCTTGATCAAATGCCAAACTCCAAGCAGGGTTATTGTATTGTCATTTAGCATAGTACATGTACATATATATGCGTGTCTGTGACACACTATGCGATATATTACAAACATAAATTAGTACCATAATAATAATTGTCCTTGGTCATACGTAAGGTGGGCTTATGACATTGCAACATGGCCCAAACTACACACATATAAGAGTAGTATAAAGAGAATAAATAGCATACTGGACCGGACATGCAACTACTGTTTATAATAGTAGTTGGTGGATGGTTATTCGACTGAATGACGAACAGTAACTGTATAGCCCATGATCAGACCTCGCGAATGTACAGACTGTAATGGATCAATATTGGTTGAACACAATTATCAGTTAGTTTTATATCACCTACCGAACATAGCGGTACCAGTGCAATGACGTACATTTATGTGTTTGAATTTCCAGTGAATACTAAAGTCTCCAAACTGCCAATCAGATGCCCCGGTGCCACGCACCGGAGCATCAAAGACCCGCCCATCGGGAACCCAGCCAATACCGGCCGCCAATCCCGATTGCCGGTGCGCATTGGATACGCCCACCAGAGCAATAAGGCCCCACCAACCAACAACATCAACAATAATGGCCTCAACGGTAAGGCCAAGCCCGTATCTGACAAGACGACGAAGACGAAGGTGACCTTGAACCGACAGAAGGTCAAGAAGCCCACCATCACGCCCGATAAGCAAGGTTTGTTTATGTATTTGTTTGTTTAATAATGTTTAACGGCCTATTAACAACTAATGACATGTAAGGCCATGTAATATGATAAGCAAGGTGAGACAGACCTCTCTAAAAATCCGACACCGTGAGAACCTCACGGGGAAAGGTACTTGTCATTTTGATTTATGGTAATCATGGTAATGCAGAATGTTGTCACGTCTAGAGATGCTCGACTGCATTGCTGTACGGACTTGATTAAACTTACGTACTTGGATTCCAAGTACGTAAGTTTAATCAAGTACCTACACGTGTTTAGTTTCTGTATAGTATGCGTTCCATACTGTATTGTTCGCGTTTCGTACAATAGTACGGTGACATGTAATATGAATGCAATAATATACTGCCCATCTCAGTGTGTGTTTGTATGTAACGCAATGATGTACATATTCGATTGCTATTATACACGATTATAAAACGATGGTCATAGGAAGCGAGTATATCAATGTCATGCGTTTATTTGCCATTCGAAATTATCGTCGTAATTTTCCAAAACACCATGCACGCTCCAGATATATGCTGCGTATTTGCTTAAAACCCCAATTAAAATTGCTAAAAACCCAATTGAAAGAAGTAGCGAGTATCAAAAAACAATTACAATTTTGTGGTACATTTATCATGCTGCAGAAAACAATAAACAGACCACAAAGCATATTTTTCTTATTTTCCATGAAAACACATCCTGGTATTTCATTAGAATTGTCTCTAAGGAGACAATTATAATGCAAGCCAAAACATGTTTTCATTTCGAAGCAAACTATTCAATAATTGCTGTATGGTTTGACAGCACTTCAGAATCATTTCCAATGGAAATGATTCTAAAGTGCTGTCAAAGCATGCTGTAAATTATTCTAAAGTGATGTCAAAGCATGTTTTTGATGATACAAATGGAAAATAGACAGCAGACGACAAAAAATTAAGATAGCAGTGTAAGCGTTAAAAAAATTTAATTGTGGTAATCAATTTGTTACTGATTTATTTCAATTTAGTCGGTAGTGGGTTGAATAGAAACATGTTTTTTCTATGTGGTATAGTAGTTCATATACCAAAAACAACACCGTAGTATTATTTATTAAGTACTGTAGCCTGATAACGATATGCACGTGTATTGCTTGTGAGAAGTATGGCGCGTGTTTCATTGATGGAATGACGAACAGTGCAGATCCTGATAAAACTATGCGAATTCACAGACTGATCTGGATCTACACTTGTCGCAAAACCTATACGCCCCATTTCTCCGGTCACCGCCACAAATAGTAAGTAAGCCCCGTGTTGTAATGGCGGCTAACGATCATAGCGCTGATCATTTCAGACCACAGACCGGCCATCGAGCGCCGTATCCAGCAGATAGAAGCTCAGAGCAAGCCTAAGCCTCAGCGCGGGCTGTTTGGATCATACCTGCCACCCATTGGCAGCACTACGGACCTGAAGGTATGTGAACGCCATTGATAGGACAGTGTATGCGTTTCTATTATTTCTACTATTTTCAAGTGATGCTATTTCTTGATCAACGGTAGCTGAACATTTCATCTCTGATGTCATTTCGATAGTTGCGCATATTATGCATTTTTGACGTTAATCAAATACTTATTTTTTGTCTATATTGAATAAAAATGATATGCAAAAATATGGTTATCATTTAACGATATTGAATGACCACATGCTGAGAAAGAGGCCCGTACGATGTGTGCGACCAGCATAGCCCCAGATGCCCATGTGCAGTCTGATCAGGACGCACGCATGTCGCCAATCGGCCATTGAGTATTCACTGAAATAAAATTAGTTACCAAATATGTGAATGTACTGACACATACTTGATGATCAAAGTGTACACTACAGCCACAAATGTTCCAAGTTCTGTTTTCTCAGCCGCGGCCCATTATGTATTACAGCCCATACCAGGAACAGAGCACCTACCAAACATGGGATTTGTGTTTGGCTCACACGGACCGCCCGTGCCGCCCGCTACGCCCCGTCCCCCATCCTCTCACGTTGACCTCATCCCAAGACAAAACACTGCTGCCATCAAGAAAGACCAGCGTAAGGAATCGGCGGCGCCAAAGCCAGGCTTGGTTCCAATGCCGCCTACAGCGAAACCTGATAGAAAGGTAAAACTACCAACCACAAGAGCTGATGCCGCATCTCGCCAGGTAACACAGAAATGTCCTGGTGTAGACATGAAGAAGTCAGCAAAGCCAGTTCTCCCCAGACCACCAACATCAAAGGCCATAGAATCTCGAGTGGCCAATAAGGGTACAAAGGCTGTTGGAAATGAGGCAACTGCAGTTAAATCAGCCGCTCATCTCCGTGACACAAAGTGCGACAGAAAGCCAAGGCCAACATCAGCAAAAGCCACACCTGCGCCTAGACCACCAACGGCAAATGTAACACCAACAGCTGGCACGCCAGCACAAACGCCACCACTGGTGCCTCGACCTCCGACTGCGAAGGCGTCCGACAAGAAGAGACCACACGCGATGCGTGCAAAGCTACAGCAGAGCGGAAAGGCCATCAGTCCCACGTCTGCAAGAAAGCCGAATCCACCGCAACCCGCTCATCCATCTATATCTTCTTCCACGCCCGGGAAGTCTTCACCACGACCAAAATCCGCCGGCAAATCGGCGAAGCCATTAAAGCACACACCGAAGCGTCCGGAAGAAGAACGAACCGATGTAACGAAGGCACGACCGTTTCCCGGACAGATACCCGTCAGACCTACAGCCACTATGCCTCGACTAAAGTCTACTAAACCTGCAGCGACTCCCGTCCGTTCACCGCGTAATGACACTGCCATGTAAGCTTATTTTAATCCTCTAGACCTAAATATAACATGTATATATCCATGCGACTTTTGAACCATTTTATTCAATAATAAAAACAGTGTTTTTTCCTCTCAAATTCTAAAGAAACACTGACAAACACTGCTGATTACGAGTCATCTTATTTAGATTTTCAGTACTTTCAAACATTGGCTTCATGGTGTGCATGGTTGAGTCGGTTAATTGTTGTTCCCGCATTGAAACATTGTAATAGTGTTGCTCTCTTTTACTACATTTATACCAGTAGGCTATTGCGTACGCCTTGAACTTACGGAGTGTACGCAGTGGTCTTCGTAAGAAATATCCACTAGGTCCATTGACTTGCATATTTAAAGGTGTACCATGCTTAAACCTTTCAAATATTACAGCGTTGTAAGTGCAACAAAGATCGCCGAAGTAGCCAAACCAGCGAAGGCGTTTGGACCATCGGACTATGAGATCAGAAAAGCAGCGAAAGCAGGTGAGCGAATTCGATAACAGGAAAAGCATTTAAAGGAGGCGATACAACGGTGAACATGTTCAATTACAATGTCGTTATGGATGTTGGCGGTAAATGAATATAAAAACAGTAATCATGGTAATGGGCCGAGTGATATTTTTATAAATATGTGAGCCATGCAAATATTTGATATTTTTTCAACAGACATAGCAAAATATGAACCACTTCTAGAATCGAAAACGTTTTCGTCAGTATTTTCAGATAATCCAGTAAACGTATGCAAATGTCCAATGAAGGAGGCGGGAAGTACCTTACATTATCAGAATGATAACATGCTGTGTACAATGTACGCGACGTGGACCAGACATTGGTATAACTACCATAGTCTGGTCCAAAATGCGTACAGTATACTATTGCAATGTTGTAAAGTATAATACCCCTAGCTAGACCCATTATCATAATGCGGTTCCACTGCATGGCCATCTATATGTCAGCGTTTGTGTCACAGACTCGGACGATGAGGGCAACTATGACTACGAGGACGACTTTGAGGATGATGACACCGACTGCGAATCCCTGGAATCCCTGACGGAAGTTGACAACAAAAATGCCAACCATGAAACATTCGATATTATCAGAGAAGACGCATCAGGTATGACGTGTAATTTTTTTCCCCGGATAAAATATATTCCACTAGTACAAAAGCAACAAAAAATAAATCCAAATACCAGAACATGCCACACATGCCAGTGGTGGATCCAGGATTTCACCGAAGGCGGAGAGGCGGGGTGGGTGGGGGACAGTCGAAATTCAAACGATTAATGTTCAGTACATAATGCTCATGTGATCAGGCACATTGTAGTAATATCTTCTGAATGGGCTATTTATAATATCTGGACCTTGATCTGATAAAAGTACTCTTATTTGACAGTGCGTGATAACATTTTTATAGAATCAGACAGTTTCTCAACGGCAAAAAAAAAATCTGAAATCCTGAAAACCAACACCGGGCCCCAGGCCCTCGGGCCACCCCCTGAATCCGCCTCTGTCACCCACAACAAATCACTAAGAAAAGAAACAGGTCATGGAAGAAAATAATAACTCATTGTTTCTCGAAATAATGTAGTATGATGATGAGGAAGTGTGTAAATGTGTGTTGTGTGCTGAACGATAAACATGCCTTGTTTTACATCGGCTCTGACAGACTTGACTGAGGCACCGGTCAATACCATCCCAGCCCGGGGAGCTCTGAGTAGACGCTCAGGAGGTACACACTTGCTAAATTGATTGCATAATGTGAGCCTCTCAGAATGAAATATATGTCTAATTCACAAGGGTGGGGGCAACTTTTTTCTTCCATAAAAATACAACACGAAAGTATGGCCGACGTCTGGAAATATAATAGCTCACCACCCGTAATATGTTGGCCGTGTTATTCCTGCCTGTGGGTGGGAATTGGTTGTATGTCTTATTCCCTGTGTAATAATAAGTGCATACCTGTCTATATTGCAGTGTACATAGAGCGCGTGGATAAGGCCAGCCTATTGGCGGAATATTCCCAATGGAAGGAGATGGCGGAACAGCTGAGGGAGGCGCTCATCGATGCCGACATGTAAGGCGACTTAATAGAGAGTATCGGGCTAGTGTATTTGATACAAATTTAATAAGATGAGGCTAGGAAACGCGTAGGAATTCCGAGGCTTACCGTTTCCGAGCCGAACCTGATAAACTCGATACCAAAAGACACGTTTATTTGGTTAATGCGTAGCTAGCTTTGATTTCATGCAGTTAACCAGTAATTTCATCTGTTCAAGCACTAGATGAAATATGACAGATTTCTTTAAAAAAATAGAATAAAGTCACCACGACTCATGTAAGATGTGCATTTTAAAAAATAATCGTGTATACTAGTACAGTCATGTTTCTATTCAGAAAACTGGACGATATGCTGGCATGGTACGCCGGGATCCAAACTTGCCTGGAGAATTTGAAGGCGGAGTCTGACAGAGCAGACAGGATGCAGCTCAATGCCAAAACGGAAAGTGAAAGAGCTAAGAACAAAGCTAGCGAGCTAGATAACAGCAACGATGATATGGAAGCTGACAACAGAGACGAACAGATTGACCTCATAGACACCATTGTGAGTATCGGGAGGATGGTTCTTGTTTATAAGTTGGGTTTTGCTGATAATAGGCATATTGCGCTGTCCTGACATTGAAGATTATATTTAAATATTTATAAAAGAGCTATCGTAAAATATGCTCGGCTATATGTAGTCGTACATGCGGAACTTAAAGGTACAATACACGTTTTAATAAACTGGAAGGTTAGTAGATGTTTATAAAGAAAATACAGTTTATTTGTCACCACGATAAATCACGGTTAATTATATCATCATATCAGCATCATACTTTTGGTAATTTTAGCGCCAAGTTAACACAATAATACAGATGATCAGAGCCTTCAAAGCCGGACGGTTGGATGTGCGCATAGAAAGAATCAAGAACGGCAAATGTGCTAAAGCCATGGTAAGTAATCTGAATATGAGTACATCCTTTGGGCTTTTCGATGGTTTTGTATTGCTTGAATAGTTAATATACTGTTTGAAAACAGTTTATTTCGTTTAATATTTAAGACGTTCGCTACTATAAGTCGAGTCAGCATCGTATAATTCTACACCTTGAAACGTTTAGTTTGAACCAACCGCTCTAAACAATGAACTAAACGTTTCAATCGTCCAACCACTCTAAACGATGAACTAAACGCTTCAATCGTCCAACCACTCTAAACTATGAACTAAACGTTTAGTATTGTTGACAATGTAACACGTGTTCATTGGTAAGCATTCTGGACATGGCTCGGGAATTACCTCCCTTGTCTAGCCTTATTTTGCCGATACTCATTTAGAAAATAGGTATATTTTCCATGAATGACGTCCAACAGAAACTTCAGAGCTCACTCATGCGGAATTCACACGTTCCTAACACGGGTTATGGACAGTGCAGTTTCTAACGTTTTACACTGGTGTTCTCCATTTCAGTTACAAACACTTCTCATGCAAGCCGACTTGGACGAACTAAAGGCAGAATACAGGGAACTAAAGAAGACCGATGATGACGAGGGCGATTACAAAAGGGAAATCAAAAAGGCCACAAACCACGACATCGACAATTGTCTGGGGGCCTTCCGTAAGACGAAGCCAGTGAAAATTACAAAAGATATGACCATTGAAGGTACGTTTATATGTGATTTCGATGTTTAAAGTATGGGCGCTGCACTCCATGATTAGCGGTACACGGTCTCACAATGAGTTCAGCAGGCAACTCAATGCAATTAAAGATTACGACGATGATGCTACGTACGGTTAGTAATGATCCCATATGCCGATATTACAACTAGGTCTTCACTAAATTACCAATGAAACATATGTAGTATATTATATTTAATTGTATCTAATACATATAGCGTATCTATCAAATGGTATCATAATAGGCTAATATGTATAATTTAGTATGTAATTTCAAACGGAATCAGTTTGTAAGACATATACATTTTCCAACACTGTATGCTACATTTCAAATAAAACGTTACTAGCATGTTGTGTTATCCTGTGTTAACAGATATAAAATCCATTGCTAAGAAGGATCCATCAGAGCTCGTAGACACCGAAGACATTGAAGACCACTGTACCCTTGAGCTATTCATGCGGGAGATACGAAAGAAGGCACAAAAGACCAAGACCAAGAACAAAACTACTGACACAAGGAATGGACACAAAGCGGACACAGATTACACAGTTCAGAATGACATCATAGAACTAGGACCAATGGAATCAGCGACAGTAGCCACGTACTCGGACAGCTACAGAATGATCCACAACCGACAGATACAACAGGAACCAAACAAGACCAGCGGACTCTTCCCCTCGATTCAGACTCCAGATATCCGACCACCGACGATAGCTGCTACTGTAGAGGACGATAGAGAGGCATGTAATTCCCCACCAACCGTAGATTTACCATCAATTTCACGACCCAGCACAGGAAAATTATTAAAACGACATCGTAAAAATGTATAGATTAAATAATAATGATGCTTGTAAAGATTGTAATGTCTCTTGGTTTTCCTCCTACATTGCTGTGTGGCTTGTTATTTTCCTCATCTTGTACAGTGGATATCTCTAAACGGAACTCTAGGGTGTCGGGTTTAGAGAGGTTCCACTGGCAATTCCTCAGGCAATTAAAATGTGTGCCTGTTTGGAATCATGAACAAACATGATTATAGGTAAATGACAGTGACAGCCAGTAAATTAAAAACACCCGGGGTGTCCGGTTTTTAGACTACATTAGTGTGCTGATGATACAGATAGCATGTGACAGACAGTAGATATCTGTTATTAAATATCATTTCCCCGTCTCTGGTTTGTAAATTGCGTCATATAAGGTCAGATAAATAAATCAAACATTTTAAACGGACTGTGTAACTCTCATCAGTTACATTACCTCAGGTACTAAAATAAGTTTTTCACAGCAACTAACACCACTTCTAGACACCATTGTACACCACCGCCTGCGCAAAGCTTCTCAATATTTGAATTTATTTTTATTTCAAAATACTTGAATGTAGTTCTTGATAATAAGCAGCTTAATTGGCTGAGCCTGAGCTGTGATGCAGCTCAGTCTCAGCCAAACAAACTGCTGGATTCCGAGCTGAGATTGACAATATAAAAAAATATGTTCAGAAACATGGACATCTGGTGGTGGTTGTGTAACAATCCCAATGAAGAATTGCAAGTGTAACGAATGGGGAAGACCCGTTCTGTCCCGTCTAGCTATTATATGGCTATATGCAACATGATACTAGAACACAAATGTTCGTGTTTCTAGTCCGAAAGGAACATTTATCATGGCTATAACACACAGCAATTATCGCATTTGGTGAGCTAATATACATGTACATAAAAATATATCTACGATTAAAATTACGTCACATATTACGTCATTTGGTTATGAAACCTCATCATCCCATATCCAATAGCGGCGGTATGCCTATGTTGACAGACATTGGCAAGATTAACGCAGGCGGTGGACTAAGCAGAAAGATTAGCCAAACAGGACTGACGCCGACGTCGGAGTCACGACAACCACAGGTTGAAGTAACAGACCAGGGTCTTTCAATACATTAAATATGCCTAAACATATCAATAAGTGAAAAAAATAAGTCTGTTTACTCCCTGATATAACACATTACCAAGGTGCTTAAGTATGTTTTAATGGTCCGTACTCGGACGGCCTCGAGACACAGGACTCTCACATAAAAGTCAACCGAGTTATATCTTGTTTCGCCTACTGTAGAATTTAGGCAAATGTTAACCCTCCACAACGATGTATTCCCCGATGCGCTATGTTCAACAAAATTCCGTATTTTTCTCAAGTCGGACGACTTCGGGCACATTTTTGAAGACAATACTACTATATGAAAGCGCAAACATCTGCTTTAAACTACACTTTTATGTCGTACAGGCTCTCGTAAAGAAACAGCTTGCATCGAAAAAAGCATTGTTTCCAATCGAACATTTTATCAAACCTATATGTATACCCGCCCAATGCGCCACGACAGACAATTCAATCACACCAAAATACTGTTGGCACTAGTAGAAATAAAACTATTATAAATGTATCTACTATAGATAACCCTTCTGTGTAAACACCTCACATTACGAAACGGGAGCGCATTTTAAAACACGATGACGTCAACTTCAAAGTCAATTTCAAAACACCATTTGTTGTTACTTGTAACGTCTTCATTTTGATCGTTTGACATAACGTTAGCGAATAATACGAATGCGTAATTAGGGTGATGCGGTCAGCCAATCAAATTCTCTCTAGGTGTTATTACACGTGTGTCATATCGCTTTTATGAAATGGGTTACATCACGTCATAACAAGGTATTCATGCGATAAGACATCATCTGCGTCATCGCGCCGTTAACGTTCCAGCGTTGTCCGGTTAGCGCAATCGGTAACGAGCGCCCTTCTCACCAATGCGGCCCCGGGTTCGATCCTCGGCCGGGGCAGTATGCGAGATGGTATGGTGGTCGCCAGATCGGACAAGTGGGTTTCCTCCGGGTTCTCCGGTTTCCTTCCACATTAATGACCGCCCTTACGCCTTCATCTGTGCCAACGAAAGCATTTGTATAAGTGCTCTCGCGCTTGTTTGTAATCGTTGTAAAATAAATAAAGTTTAATTTTATTTTTGTTAACGTTCCAGCGGCTAATGTCATATAGAGAAGGGGTTACAGTCACATCTTTGCAAAAAGTCTGCCGTCAATACAGTTGCGTTAATCTTTTAGAATTATGGCCATTCATACAACACGGGGTATACATGCGCGGATCCAGGATTTCGGGTTAGGGGGGGCGTAACTATTTTGCAATAGGTTAGACACCACCAAATAGTTTTACTATATAATTTAACCGAATGCCATCCAATAAGGCCAGTCTCTCCTACTTTCACTATTCGTATGGATGCTGTGGGACCCACTTGTACATGACCTGCAGCCAGTCTGTACTGGTTCTGCATGAACTAAACAATAGGTTCACTTACTCCTAAGAAAGAAAAATCCAACCTTGTCATATCCTCCAATATTGTGTACATTTTTTGGCCACGGAAACTCCGTTTACATCAAGTGACCAACAGGGTCAGTGTTTTCTTTTAAATGCTACAAATAATGCTGAAAACTGGTGTTGAAGGCACCCCAAAATGTTCCTCAAGTGAAACTGGGTAGTAATGGATCAAGATTTGCAAGCAAACGGTGTCTGTGACCTCAAAACACCCGCACTATTTTTTTATACCGGACTACTTTTGCATACACCCTGGGCGGTTTCGCACCATTTGGTGTCTTCTAACCTATAAGTGTACCAGTCCCACTACAAATCATTCTACAATATTCACTATTCAAAAAGTAGCTTCTATTCCTGGATACAGTACCAAGTTTGGAGCAAATATCTCAAATGGTTGTCACACAGCAGCTGTGTAACTCCACCATGTGACTGTCCACATTCTGCCTTAATTTGAGCTACTACAGAACTATGGAGAATTTTAATAGATGATGAATTAAAAGCACAAATCTCCATAAAATCACATAACATTACCCTAAATAGTGTTATAGCTAACCATTCTACATATACAGACTCATCACTGAAACTATACCAACATGTATGCCACTCTGGAATGGTCGACAGACAAAAGGGTACTGGCTTGGAACGGTCAGTCAAGAAATTTGCTTTATAACACAGGAGGAAAGGAAAAACAATGTTTTCTGAGTACTAGTGTCTTGGTACTATACCGATATGCGAAAACAATACACTTACGCCTAATTTTGGCAAATTTTGGAACAGCGTCGCGATGTCGCGCCACTTTCCATAACTTCTTAATTGTCCATCAGCAAGCCAATATCAATGAAAAAAAATGAAAAACACACTATAATCACTGTTTCGGTGTATATTTCTGTCACATTCCAAGCCCAATCACCTACAGGTAATTTGCATACACTGGTTTATTATATTTCACTAAATAAAGCTGAGAAATCAAGATTTTAGAAGATTTTGAAGCCGATAACTGTCCGTCTGAGATACAAAAAGAACAAATATGTTGCATCGCGGAGTCCGCTCGATTATTCTTGTCGCAGTAACTTTAAATTATGTTCCCAGAGACATAGCTACAAGAAACATAAACTTCCAACTTCAAATTCTACAAACAAACATATCTCACATAGGGCCTAGGCACACCTTATAGGTTAGACACCACCAAATAGTTTTACTATATAATTTAACAGAATGCCATCCAATAAGGCCAGTCTCTCCTACTTTCACTATTCGTATGGATGCTGTGGGACCCACTTGTACATGACCTGCAGCCAGTCTGTACTGGTTCTGCATGAACTAAACAATAGGTTCACTTACTCCTAAGAAAGAAAAATCCAACCTTGTCATATCCTCCAATATTGTGTACATTTTTTGGCCACGGAAACTCCGTTTACATCAAGTGACCAACAGGGTCAGTGTTTTCTTTTAAATGCTACAAATATGCTGAAAACTGGTGTTGAAGGCACCCCAAAATGTTCCTCAAGTGAAACTGGGTAGTAATGGATCAAGATTTGCAAGCAAACGGTGTCTGTGACCTCAAAACACCCGCACTATATTTTTATACCGGACTACTTTTGCATACACCCTGGGCGGTTTCGCACCATTTGGTGTCTTCTAACCAATACTTGACTATATTATCGAACGAGCTAAGCTCGTTCGATAATATAGTCAAGTATTGCAAAATAGTCGACCGAGCGGAGCGGAAAAATGCATGGAATACATGGCACTTGGCATGAAACGTGCCTTGTAACTTGTAAAAAATCTTTACTCGTCGAATTTTAGGGGGGGGCGCGCGCCGGGTCAGCCCCCCCCCCCCCCCCCCCCTCTGAATCCGCCCATGGTATGCGTCTTTTGTGCTTTAGTATACTCATGGCGCGATTTATTGGCGTACATATGATTGTGTTTGATCCTTTCTTGTGGAGCACCATTGACAGTATATGGATATTCAGAAATGTCAAATGACGGCATAGTGCGGCATAGTGACCTGTTTCGACTTATAGAGTCGAACCTCTCTAAATCGGACACCCTGTGAGGTCCACAGGGCGTCCTGTTTAGAGAGGTGTCATTATAATTTGTATATGAGAAGTCCAGGACGTTTCTGTGTGTTTTGCAATCATGAACGGACATTTGTGTTGGATATGTATTACAGTAAAACACATCAAGATTTACCCTGTATACAGTTTATATATGGTGGACTGTAATTCAGCTATACCCGGACAGGCTTGCGTGCTTTATGAGGGGGGGGGGACAGCAAACCGGTGATACGGTGTAGAAGGGTGCTAAACACGGTGCGTCAGGGGTCGGTAAACCGTGTGCCGTGGGGCGGAAAGGGGCGGAAAACGGTGTGCCGTGGGGCGGAAAACGGTGAAATCGTAGACGGTGTGAGGGTGGAAGGTGGGAGAGGAGGGGTGGAAGGTGGGAGATGAAGACCCTCCCCCCCCCCCCTCCTTTATAACGAGAGATCGTAGCTTGTTATTTCATATTTACATATATCCTATCTTATGTTGTATTTCAACGCTATTTCGTTTGCGAACAGAGTAGACCCAGATCAGACTGCACAGCTGTGCAGTCTGATCTGAGTATACACTGATCGTAATAACAGTAATACGTGTGAAAATATGAATCTGGCAAAAAGTGCGGTCCCTTATCAGATTCCACAGACATGTAGGATGAGCTACATTCGCCCTTTTTTACGAACAACAGGGCCCTAAAATATACAATTTGGACCGAATTTCTATAAAGAAATTCAAAAGGGAGATACGTGTAACTAGATACGATCCGTCATTACGAACCGACGTTTCCGCTGGAAATAAACTACACACAGGTGGTAGACTCGGACCTAGGACCCAATAAATGGCTCATTTGAAAAACGTTACCCCACCCACCCATGTCCTTACAATATACAGTATAGCTTTTCAAGGTGGGCAACAGCTTGAGAAAAGTCCTAGACATGCTTAGTTTCGGGCTCGCTCAAACACCACACGTTTCAAATTTTCAGCTGACTTACGCCTCTGGCAAACAATAAATGCATTAGGTCCCCAAATATATTCACTTTAAACATCTGTGTTTCGTATATTGTTAGTTACACACGTTTTAGCTACCAACGTTACAGAGAAATATCTCTTTCCGAAAGAATCCCACACACACATCGCCACCTGATTGGCTGTATTAGTTGGAAGGGGATATCCGCCACTACATTGAATGCTGCTTCATGACAATGCAGTCGACCATTGTTACATGTCATCCTGCACTACGGCTACTCGTTACTGCTTAATGACAACTCCATCGTGCATTATTACATTTCACATTGCATACCTCGATTGGCTATTTCACATTGTTACATGTCATCCTGCATCTTGGCTATACAATACTGCTTAATGACAATTCCATCTTGCATTATTACATTGCATATTGCATACCTCGATTGGCTATTTCACATTGTTACATGCCATATTCTGCCATGTGTCATTCTGCTTACTGCTTGCTGGGATGGGTATATAACTATATGGATTCCGCCGAAAGACGCATGAAAGCACGCAGAATGCCCCATGTCAGAATATGAAATACATGCCATATTCTGCCATGTGTCATTCTGCTTACTGCTTGATGGGATGCGTATATGACTATATGATGCTGGCATCCCTCATTCGGCCATTTCATATTCTGACATGGGCCATTCTGCGTGCTTGCATGCGTCATTCGGCGGAATTCATATAGTCATATACGCATCCCAGCAAGCAGTAAGCAGAATGACACATGGCAGAATATGGCATGTAACAATGTGAAATAGCTAATCGCGGTATGCAATATGCAATGTAATAATGCAAGATGGAGTTGTCATTAAGCAGTATTGTATAGCCAATATGCAGGATGACATGTAACAATGTCAAATAGCCAATCGAGGTATGCAATGTGAAATGTAATAATGCACGATGGAGTTGTCATTAAGCAGTAACGAGTAGCCGCAGTGCATGATGACATGTAACAATGGTCGACTGCATTGTCATGAAGCAGCATACCATGTAGTGGCGGATATCCCCTTCCATACATTCAAGGTTAGTGCATGACACTTATTAGTCACAATTTTAACATCGGATTTACTGATGTTTATTTCAGTGATTCACGTAATGGGATTTCATGCAGATTTTGCACGTAATTTATGCTACCACAGCCACAAAAATGTGTGACATTCTTTCGTGCACACAATTATCGCCTTAGCTGTGGTAGTTAATTGCCTGTAACTAACGAAATGCTTAAAGTATATCATTGAAGTGAATATATTTGAAGACCTAAGACAAAATCGAAATGTGTGGTGCTTGAGCGAGTCTGAAACTACGACATTTTCCCAAGCTCTTTCCTACCTTGAAAACGCTATAGTGTATATTGTACGGAAATTGGTGGGTGGGGTAACGGTTTACAAATGAGCCATTTATCAGGTCCTACTGTCTATTTCACGAAAGCTGTCCAAACTGTACTGCTATATAAACAATTAAAAAACAATATTTTTTTCAATAATATTAAATTAAAGGAAAATTTAAGATGAGCCTTCTTTTTATTTCGCGAAATTTGGTCAAATATTGATTTTATTACGAAAAATTGATTTCTCTATGGGAATTTAACATGGGGGGAAAAAGAGTTAAGGGAGTGTGGGAGGAGTCAAAAAACGAAACATTTTGGATATTGACTCCGAAACCTGGCTAGATAGCTTGGATATGATCTAACTAAGAAAATAAAAGTTAAATTCTAAAAATCTGTCTAAAAAATGTCCCCATGTTAAATCCCCATAGACATTGTACTCCGTGAAGATGTCTATGGGGATTTAACATGGGGAAATTTTGTTTTCGCAATAAAATCAATATTTGACCAAATTTCACGAAATAAAAAGAAGGCTCATTCTTAAATTTTCCTTTAATTTAATATTATCGAAAAAATATATGGTTTTTGAATTGTTTATATGGCCGAAATATTTGGGCAGCTTTCGTGAAACAGACAGTAGGTCCTAGGTCCGTGTCTTCCACCTGTGAAACTACAGTGAAACTTAAAATACATTGCGGCTTCTCGGGGGTTATAGTTGATAGAAGGTCTACTGGTATTCATGCAAATGGTTTAGAGAATATCTACTGTATATCGAATACGCGACACATGTAGATATCTGGAAATGATCACATCTTTCATACAGTTTCGAGTAATGTTTCTGCATTTACACAGCACATGGGCAATGTATGAGGATGTGATAACACAGTTAGATCACGTTCGTCCGCATATACGATCGATAATCCACTCGCTAAAGCTCGCGGATTATCTCCTCGTACATGCGGACGAAACGTGATATAACTGTGGCATAGTCTGTGCTTATGTCTACACACCATAACATATCAACAAACTTACCTGGCGTGTGTATCCACTTGTATTATTGTATCACATTATATTTAACATAGGAAGAACATAAACAGTCGTTTACCAGCTTATAGTGTGCTCAATGGCTCATGAAATATGACCTACTTGTCTTTCAGCAGCTATACTCACTTTACCGATACAGTAGTGTGTACACGTATACTGTGTACCTGTAATAGCGTGAGCTAGTGCTATTTAATGTGTTCCCATTGAAAATGATTGCAATTCATGGTTAACACGTGTACATGTATCTACATTCGTAACATGTATATGTCAGTTAGTAAACTCACGTGTAGGACTCAAGGTGTGGGATCACGTGTTTCCGAACGGCGTGACGTCATGTTTTTTAGACGCGTTTACAATATATTTCCTTTAATAGCTTTCTAATGAAATTACATATTTTTATGAAATGTACCGCAGCAAATGGGTTCATGTTGCCCTTTATTGTAAAGGCGGTTTTAATCTCACAATTCAGTCGTTTTTACGAAAAATCGGCTACCGTAAATGTAAATAAAAACTAGAGCCCGTGAATGTAAGAAATAAGCGGAACTCGATTCTTTGCGAAAGTTATAAGTTATTGTAAATAACTTTCAGAGCATCCATAAAATACATATGCCATCGTATTTGGTGCGCTACATATCATCAAAATCCATCCGTTTGATAGGAGGATTTCAAAGAAAATCTACTGTAAAATGACGTCATAAATTACGTCACGTCGGAAAATCTGGTTCGGAAATCACGTGATTCCACACCTTGGAACTGTACTGCCAATCTTGAATTTATGTTAAGTATGTACCATATAAATAATTTTATTTTCAACATCCCATAACCAAGGTGTATGATCACGTGGTACTAACAACAACAACAAGTACTGAAACTTCCAGAATCCATCCGATTCAAAGTACGTATTCTTTTTTATACCGCAACCATTGTTCCATGTAGCATAATAAAGGGGGTTGAATAAATGCTGTTTATAGGCTAGCAACCACCAATTAATTTTACTATACAACTTAACCGATTCCTCCAAATATGGCCATTCTCTCACACTTTCACTATTCGTATGGATGCTGTGGAACCTACCTTTTCATAACCTGCAACCTGTCTGCACCGGATTTTCACTAATTAAACAATATGTTCACTTACTCCTAAGAAAGAAAAATTCAACCTTGTCCAGTCCGCCATATTGTTTATCATCAAAGTGTCATGTGACGTAGTGTTCACATCACGTGACAAGCAGGCTCAGTAATTTCTTTTAAATGCTAGAAATATGCTGGAAACTGGTGTTAAAAACACCCCAACATGTTTCTCAAGTAAAATTGGGCTGTAATGGCAGGATTTACAAGCAAACTGGGTCTGTGGCCTCAAAACGTCTGCACTATTTTTTTATACCGGACTACTAAAGCATACCCTCTGGCCGATGTGTACTATATTTAGCACAGTGATACCTATATTTGAAGTAATCTAATATACCTGAAGAAGCCTAATATACACGAAGTGCCGATTTTGTCTTTATTTTTTCACCTTTGACCCCTAATCGTGGCCTCTGATTAGTCAGTCTCAACAGCAAATTCAAGATGGCGGCGAATTTTAAAATCTAAATCGCTGTCTGTTCAGCTGAATGTTGTCCATTTTTACAGAATATGCGACGTAACCAACGACATGGATATGTCCGTTACGATTGTAATGTTTATTATGACAACTGTGTAGTCTAAAACCAGCCAATGTTGAAGCTCATCGTAAATAAATCGGAGATTTAATCAGACAGCTTTGAATGACGTCGTTAGATTTGTGACGTATGGCGAGGGAATGACGTCAAAACATGACGTCACGCACGTTCAACAATTATGTTTAGTATGCGGTATAAATTAAATACATGATTAGTGCCGTCGAATATAAAATATCGATTCTTCGCAAAAACGACAGAAGTCTGCCGAACTCACTGGACCACCAAATGCAGCTCATGAAGACGCATTTGCTGCGCCATATTTCATCAAAATCTGTTGCATATTATTATTAAGGAAAATATCAAATAATACTTACCTTGGAGTGAGCAAGATTTCAACACTTTCAGCCACTGTTGTTGTTGTTATTACCACGTGATCATGCACCTTGATAACAGTCTTAAAGGTACATGCCCACGCAGTAGGCGCAAAATGTTCTTTATAGGAATTAAATAAGTATATAATTATGTCACTATTCCACCAGTTCTAAAAATTACGAGTGTCCGCTATACACATATAATCATTTATTAATTATCAATTTACTGTTAGCGACGCGCGGCGGTAACAGTCTATTTTGATAATGTGCGGGGACGACGACTTTGACATCACGGCTTGTGGTGCGCATGCGCAATATACTACGCGCGCCAGTAGGCTTCCCAATATGTAAACAAGAATATCAACATGTCGAAACGTCCAGGACGGAAATTGTATGAAACGGCGTCGGC
This sequence comes from Conchocele bisecta, assembly GCA_029237695.1. Classification (NCBI taxonomy): domain Eukaryota; kingdom Metazoa; phylum Mollusca; class Bivalvia; order Lucinida; family Thyasiridae; genus Conchocele; species Conchocele bisecta. Next base: position 24,365,915 of record CM055270.1, on the reverse strand, counting down.
CAAAAAAAAAAGGCGAAATGTCTGAGTGACAGGCAGTACAGAGACAGAGTGGTTAATATTGGCGACCAGATCACTAAATGGAAAGAGTTACGTGGAGATTTACATTTGGACTCGAACAGAGATTTTTCTTCTCAACTTCCGATACTTCACTGCGCATGTCAAAGATGTGATATGATTGACCGTGTCACGTGACGCGTATTGGTAAAAATAGAACGAGGTCGGAAAATACCCTTTCTGGACGCGCCATATAAAATGCGATTTAACACCAATTAGCACGCGCCGTAATTAAAAATAAGTCGTTAGTGGGTAGACAAATGGCTCAAAAGGCATGACAGAAAATGAAAAGTAGTAGTACAGTGTAACCTGCTGCATGGGCATGTACCTTTAATGTAAATGTTTGCTGCACGTTTTCCGCTTTATAGGCAAGAAGTTGCTCTATCATCATCTGTGTATTATTTTGTTAATGGAGATATATGCTCAGTAGCCGATTTCACCAACATTGCAAAGTATACTTTTCTAGCAAAGTATACTTTGAGGGAGTAATCATTTATTTGTCCTGAAATGCATTATTTCATATATCATTGCAGCAAAACAATGCCCGCCCTCACAGCCGACATTATAGTATCTGGCGCAGAACGTAAACATCTTGCGATAGCCTGTGGTTTTCCCCGATCTCAACCCAATTGAATACATTTGCAAGGTGTATGATCACGTGGTACTAACAACAACAACAAGTACTGAAACTTCCAGAATACATCCGATTGAAAGAACGTATTCTTTTATTTTGTCCTTATTACGTATTTTTTTATGAAATATGGCGCATCAAACGCGTCTTGTTAAGCTGCATTTGGTGGTCTTTGTATTTTCGCCCAAACTTCTGTAGTTTTTGCGAAGAATCGATTTCAGTGTCGGAGACACGGAAATCGATTCTTTGCAAAAACGACATAAGTCTGTGCCAAACTCACTGGATCACAAAATGCATCTCATGAAGACGCGTTAAAAGCTGCGCCATATTTCATCAAAATCCGTTGCATAATAAGGAAAATATCTAATAATACTTATTTTGGAGTGGGCGACGTTGTTGTTGTTGTAACCACGTGATCATGCACATTGATTATGGATGAGCTAAGTCGTAAAGCGAGAGCTAATAATGAACTCGCTAATATTCGTGATCTGGCTCGAGCGTTGCAGGGAAAATGGCACTACAATTTAATCATGTGTTTAAATACGTTTATACGTCGATGTGGTTTCAAATTGCAGCATGCATACTTGCAAATGGTGGTCACACTCGGTATTAAGGCTATTTAAATGCAGATGATTATCTTGACCCATACCATACCAACGTTGCAGTGGTATCACACAAACATGTTCATGATAGCAAACTTTGTTCAATTGATATTGATCCATAAATGATAATCTTTTATTTGTGCTCATAGTGTATTATAAACAGAGAATGAGAGATGAACAATTCCTTTTTTGCTCAGTATATTATATCTCCGTTTCCATCTCTGAATTATTGTATTTGTGATTACATGTGGGTTCTTTGTTAAAGGTACAGTACATGCCCACTCAGTAGGCACAAAATGTTCTTTATAGGAATTAAATAAGTGTATAATTGTATCACTATTCCACCAGTTCTAAATATTACAAGTGCCCGCTATACAGATATCAGGCCCGTAGCCAGGGGGGTCGGAGCGGTCGGACGACCCCCCCCCCCCCCCCCCCCCCCCCCCCCCCCCCCGCCACCCAGCCTCGAGGTCCACTTTTTTAGCCTCGAGGTCCACTAATTTTTTAGACCCCCTAGATACCTCAGGCCCCTTAGACCTTCGAAACGACCCCCACCCCCCCCCCCCCCCCTTCAAACAGGTCTGGCTACGGCCTGAATATAGTCATTTAGTAATATTTATTTACTGATACACGCGGTGGTATCAGGCTATTTTCATTTGCAAACGAGGCATGACATTGTTTTGTTATTTATAGCTATAATTAAAGGTACATGCCCACGCAGTAGGTTATAATATAGTGATACAGATACTTTTGTATATTCTGTACGGATGACATTTTCTGGCAAAATAGACATTCATTCACCATTACCCCACGTATTGATTGGCATTATTATACATTTTATTTTAGACGAACATTTTCACACTGGTATCAGGGGCGATAACCGTGTTTCATTAAAATGTTAACGGACATTACTATTTATTCTCTGTATTTATTTTTTGATTTGCAATGATCATACTTTATAATCTGTCGAAAATATTATTTTTTCAGGGGACGCATTTCATTAGTATAAATAAGTAAAACATATCATGCCTTATTTGCATATGAAAATAGCCTGATACCAACGCGCGTCACTATCATTAAAATAAATATTACTAAATGATTATATCTGGTTTCCGGGCATTTGTAATTTTTAGAACTATTGGAATAGTGACACAATTATACACTTATGTAATTCCCATAAAGAACATTTTGTGCTTACTGAGTGGGCATGTACCTTTAAATGCGTCACCTGAAAAAATAATTGTATAGACAGATTTATAAAGTGTGATCATTGCACATCAACAAATAAATACAGAGAATACATAGTAATGTTGGTTAACATTTTAAGGAAACACGGTTATCGCCCCTGCTATCAGTGTGGAAATTTTACGTCTGATATAAAATATATAATAATGCCAATCAATGCGTGTGCTAATGGCGAATGAATGTTTATTTTCCTAGAGAATGTCTCAGATGATGTCTCCGATATAAAGAACATTTGTACCTACTGAGTGGGTATGTACCTTTAAACATTTACGTACATTGTTGCGAACGGTAACTCTTGCAATCTACTCCCGTACCGTCGGTACGGGAGTATATTGCAAGAGTTACCTTCACAACTATTACGTACACTGACGACGTCGTATCTTAACAGTTTTACATACTGTCATTTCGGCTAATTCTGCGCATCGGCTAATGCACAATTAACGTCAAATTTAGCCTTGCGTGCGTCATAATAAAATATGTGGATTTTGGAATAAACGTTACAAGCTGATTAATTGCTACACTGTGGCACGATTTTATCACATTCCGATAGATTGGTAAAAAGTTATTCCGAATATAGTATGTACTAACAAACTATCACTTTTTTTCTCTTAGCCATCAATCTGCTTTTATCTGTCACTATTTTACTCTACTAAAACACCGACGTGCACTTTTCCATGCTCATAATACCCGAAAGGGGCGTGAAAGCATTATCTGAAGATAGATAGATAGATAGATAGTCAAAATGCGTAAAATCCTCAGACCCTGCTGATGGAATAGCTGTCTTATTTACTAAATTAACTCTTAAACGAAGAAACTAACCTGTCATGATGTCGCTGGATAGTTCTGTTCAAGTTTAATACCAATTTGCATGCTGATCCAGCATGCTGCTCGCCATTTTGTTTACACTACCAGATGCGCAGCATCAGCAGAAACAAATGTGACGTTGCAAACACGCATGTGATGTCATACATGATGTCATACATCATGCAATTTACGTCACTTACTGACGTCAGAACGTTATGACGTTTTACCTGCACAGACGTCTTTGAAATGCGTTGAATATTTGTTTTACCCGCCAAATAGGGGCCCTGGTACTACTGCGAAATAAGGCCTCTGGTTACATGCAAACTAGAGGCCCTGGTTATTACATCTACTTTTTGAAGAAGCATGAGTATATTGTTGTTGTCATGTGTGTCCGTCCGTACGTCCGTCGGTAAGTCCATACTTTTCTAGTAAGTTGGAACACTTTTAAAGTATAATGGCTGCAGCTGTTATACTTCGTATGTAACATCATTATTATGTGTACATGTGCAAAGTACATTTGATTGTCGATTCGTTCCCCGGTGCATGGGTTACCTCCCCCTTTGGGACTTAGAATTTGGAAATTGTGTCTTAAAAGTTGTGAAACATTGAAATCGTAATAGTCGCAGGCATGATACTTGGTAGGTCTCTTAAACTGTATGGTTTGTTGAGATACGTGTTATATAAGGGAACCCATATGTAACCTGTGAAATAGTTGCACTTTACCTGCGACAGAGGGGCTCAGGTAACCTGCGAAACAGGGGCACTTTACTTCACCTGTCATATAAGGGCACCCCGATAACCCGAAAAATAGGGGCACGTCACCTGCGATATAGGGGCACACAGGTAATTTGTCAGATAGGGCACCTCATCTGCCATATAGGGACACACATGTAACCTGCCAGATAGGGGCCATTTATTTGTCATATAGGGGCACCGAAGTAACCCACATAACTCGCCAAATAGGGCCCCTTACCTGTCATATAGGGATACCCATGTGACCCGTCAACTAGGGGCACTCGGGTAACCCGCCAAATAGGGGCAGCCAGCCAAATAGGGGCCATTCACCTTCCATATGGGGGCACCCAGTTAACACTCCCTTCGCCTATACAGGTCATATGGGGGCATGCAGGTATTCCCCCAACTAGGGGCTTTCATCTGCCATATAGGGGCACACAGGTAACCCGGCAGATAGGGGCCATTTACTTGTCATATAGGGGCACCGAGGTAACCCGAATAACCCGCCAAATAGGGTCCTTTATCTGTCATATAGAGGCACCCACGTAACTCACAAAATAGGGGCACCCAGCTAGTAACCCGCATAATAGGGGCTCTTCACCTGCCATATAGGGGCACCCAGGTAACCCGCAAAATAGGGGCACTTCACCTGCCGAATAGGGGCACTTAGCCTGTCATATAGTGGTACTCAAGTAACCTGCAAAATAGTAGACCTTATCTGCCATATACGGCCACACAGGTTACCTGCCAAATAGGGCCAGCGTATCTGCTATACAGAGCCACACAGCTTACCTGCAAAATAGGGGTTCATGTAACCTGGCGAATAGGGGCACTTCACCTGCAGTATAAGAGCACACAGGGAACATGCATTTTAACTGCCTTGTCGATGAACCCATGTAGCCTGCCAAATAGGGGATAGTTCCTGGTTTAGTGGTTATGCTGCATATTTCCCAGTTACTCGTCCATTGTCACCTGCTAAATAGTGGCTGTCAGATATTGGCTGTTGCCTGGCTATGCTCCATATGTGCAAGATATGTGTCACCTGCCAGATAGTGGCAACTGACTAAATATGCTCCGTACGTGTCAGATGTGTGTCCATTGTCACCTGCCATATAGGATCTACTGTCTGGTTATGTTTTTCGTGCATATTCACATTTTAGAGAAGGGAATATACATGTGATATTTGCGACAGGCCCATGTAAGTTTGCATGGCACGACGCATGCGCAAACTCAGATGAGAACTGTCATATATTCGCGGTGCTTGTCCAAAGTCATTTCCAGACAAGCTCATTTCCATACAAGTTTACTCTGACGCGACACATGCGTATGCTCACACTATTATCCTGTGAGTATAGGTATGCGTCGTGTTAGAGTAAACTTGTATGGAACTGCCTGGTATAAACACCACACATGTATAGCAGTTATAGGTATGCGTCGTGTTAGAGTAAACTTGTATGAAAATGCCTGGTATAAACACCACACATGTATAACAGTTCTCCTGTGAGTATAGGTATGTGTCGTGTTAACTTGTATGGAAATGCCTGGTATAAACACCACACATGTATGGCAGTTCTCCTGTGAGTATAGGTATGTGTCGTGTTAACTTGTATGGAAATGCCTGGTATAAACACCACACATGTATGGCAGTTCTCCTGTGAGTATAGGTATGTGTCGTGTTAATTTGTATGGACATTCCTGGTACAAACACCACACATGTATGGCAGTTCTTCTGTGAGTATAGGTATGTGTCGTGTTAATTTGTATGGACATTCCTGGTACAAACACCACACATGTATGGCAGTTCTCCTGTGAGTATAGGTATGTGTCGTGTTAATTTGTATGGACATTCCTGGTATAAACACCACACATGTATGGCAGTTCTCCTGTGAGTATAGGTATGTGTCGTGTTAATTTGTATGGACATTCCTGGTATAAACACCACACATGTATGGCAGTTCTCCTGTGAGTATAGGTATGTGTCGTGTTAACTTGTATGGAAATGCCTGGTACAAGCACCACACATGTATGGCAGTTCTCCTGTGAGCATAGGTATAAGTCGTGTTAATTTGTATGGAAATGCCTGGTACAAACACCACGCAGGTATGGCAGTTTTCATGTGAGTATAGGTATGTGTCGTGTTAACTTGTACTGAAATGCCTGGTACAAGCACCACACATGTATGGCAGTTCTCCTGTGAGCATAGGTATAAGTCGTCTTAATTTGTATGCAAATACATTTTGCAAGTTACCTGGGTGTCCTTAAATAGTATATTAAGGGTCCCTATTTAGCGGGTTACCTGTGTGCCCTTATATGACAGGTGAACTGTCCATATTTGGCGGGTTATATGAGGCCCTATTTTGGCGGGTTACCTGGGTGCCCCTATTTGGCGGGTTACATGGGTGCTCCTATATGGCAGGTGAAGGGCCCCTATTTGGCGGGTTACCTGGGTGCCCCTGTATGGCACGTGAAGGGTCCCTATTTGGTGGGTTACATGGGGCCCCTATTTGGCGGGTTATCTGGGTGCCCCTATTTGGCGGGTTAAATGGGTGACCCTATATGGCAGGTGAAGGGCCCCTATTTGGCGGGTTACCTGGGTGCCCCTGTATGACACGTGAAGGGCCCCTATGTGGCGGGTTACATGGGGTCCCTATTTGGCGGGTTATCTGGGTGCCCCTATTTGACGGGTTATCTGGGTGCCCCTATTTGGCGGGTTACATGGGTGACCCTATATGGCAGGTGAAGGGCCCCTATTTGGCGGGTTACATGGGGCCCCTATTTTGGCGGGTTATCTGGGTGCCCCTATTTGGCGGTTTACATGGGTGCCCCTATATGGCACATGAAGGGCCCCTATTTGGCGGGTTACATGGGTGCCCCTATATGGCGGGTTACATGGTTGACCGTATATGGCATGTGAATGACCCCTATTTGGGTTACCTGGGTGCCCCTGTATGGCACGTGAAGGGTCCCTATTTGGCGGGTTACATGGGGCTCCTATTTGGCGGGTTATCTGGGTGCCCCTATTTGGCGGGTTACATGGGTGCCGGTATATGGCATGTGAAGGGCCCCTATTTGGCGGGTTATCTGGGTGCCCCTATATGGCAGGTGAAGGACCTATATGTTGCGGGTTACCTGGTGCCCCTATTTGGCGGGTTACATGGGTACCCCTATATGGCAAGTGAAGGACCCCTATTTGGCGGCTTACATGGGTGCCCCTATATGGCAGGTGAAGGACCTCTATTTGGCGGCTTACATGGGTGCCCCTATATGGCAGATGAAGGACCTCTATTTGGAGGGTTACCTGGGGCCCCTATTTGGCGGGTTACATGGGTACCCCTATACGGCAGGAGAAGAGCCCCTTTTTGCGGGAATCTCTACAAACCATACAGAAGCGACATACCAAGACGAGTATGACGCCTGCGGCTATTACAGTTTCAAAACGTTTCACAACTTTTAAGACAAAATTGCCAAAGTCTAAGTAAAAAAGGGGGAGGTAACCCATGAACCGGGGAACGAATCGACAATCAAAATGTACTTTGCACATGTACACACAATAATGATGTTACATACGAAGTCTAACAGCTGCAGCTATTATACTTTAAAAGTGTTCAGACTTACTAGAAACGAATGAACGTACCGTAACAAAAGCACGTAACAAAAGCAATATACTCATGTTTCTTCAAAAAGTGTATATAATAACCAGAGGCCTTATTTCGCAGTAGTACCAGGGCCCCTATTTAAAAAGGGCCCCTATTTGGCGGGTTACCAGTGTGCCCCTATGTGGCGGGTAACGTTGCCAACCCTACTGATTAAGGCTGGTTTTCACAGAGCGCGGCCCATATATAGGCTATCGAGTGCAAATATTTGATGATTAAAATATGCAGAGCATTATTATACTGAATTTATTACATTTTCACAGCCAAAATGGCTGCGATAATGTAATAAAATCAGTATAATAAAAATTAATACATTTATCCTTAAAGGTACATGCCCACTCAGTAGGCACAATAAGTGTATAATTGTGTCACTATTCCACCAGTTCTAAAAATTACGAGTACCCGCTATACAGATATAATCATTTAGTAATATTTATTTTACTGATAGTGACGCGCGGTGGTATCAGGCTATTTTCATATGCAAATGAGGCATGGTATTTTTTAATTATTTATACTAATTAAATGCGTCACGTGAAAAACATTTTTTTTCGACAGATTATAAAGTATGATCATTGCACATCTAAAAATAGATACAGACAGTAAATAGTAATGTCCGTTAACATTTTAAGAAAACACGATTATCGCCCCTGAAATAAATGTGGAAATTTACTTCGGATATAAAATATAAATAATGCTAATCAATATGTGGGGTAAAGATGAATGAATGTTTATGTTGCCAAAAAAATGTCTCAGATGATGTCACTGATATAATGATCAGTTTGTGCATGCTGAGTGGGTATGTACCTTTAAATTGAAAATTACTCCCTGAAGGTATACTTTGAAATTTTGGTGAAATCGGCAACAGTTACCGTGCCAATATTGGCAGAAAGTATACAACAACAACAATATGGCGGGGCCTATAACTTGTAACTTGTAAGTTGTAACAAGCAACACAGGGAATGATGATGAATAAGTGTATTAAACATAAAACATTCTAAACAGCATTGAAGTAGCATTGTACAGTTATAGAGATGCAAGTTGGAAGGTAACTAATACTTCATATCATGGAATATAGCGAGACCGTTACACTGTCGGTGTGTGTGTGTGTTAATCACTGTCATGTGTATTCGTGGTAAGATACAGATTTCATGAATCCCACGTCGCCAATATATATTTACAGAAACTGTGATATTTTCTGTAAATGAAGGCGAAAAATAATGAAATCTTCATAGCAAATGCGGAATATAATTCTGCATTTGCCATGAAAGTTTCGGCAACATTATACGGTTGCTGTAGATGTGGCTAATTCTGTGCACCTAAGGCTTTCCAAACAAATTTATATGGCATTACCATCTCCATATTCAGTCAAACTTTCCTGAATATTCAATGCAGTTCATGTGCAGGTAAAGTGTCCTAACGTTCTGACGTCAGTAAGTGACGTAAATTGTGTGATGTATGACATCACGTGCGTGTTTGCAACGTCACATTTATTTCGGCTAATGCTGCACATCTGGTAGTGTAAACAAAATGGCGAGCAGCATACTGGATCAGCATAGCAAAATTGGTATTTAACTTGAAGCAGAACTATCCAGTAACCTCATGGCAGGTTAGTTTCTTCATTTAACAGTTAATTTAGTAAATAATAGAGGTGCGCGGTATAACCGGTGTACCGATATTTATTTCTCCCGGTGCATACCGGTTTTAAATCGAGTGAGACCGGTTTTTTCGGTCATGTTCGGAACGCTCCGACAGTTATCGTTATCCGGATATTACAAGTGCGCTGCCCTGGAATAAGCATATTTATAATTATTTATAACGTTTAGGTACCGTATTTTCAATATGCATACGATAGATGCCCCTAGTGACACAGCTTTCCAATATGGCGGACAGGAAATCGCCTGATTTTGAGATTGTCAAAAACAAATGAAGAAACACAAAAAGCGGTGCGTGGGACCATCTTGGGCTCAAGAAAAGCAAGTCTGACGATACCGTCGACCAAAATGTTGCTATATGCAATCACTGCGACGCTCAAGTAAAAGCTACTGGCGAAGGGACGACCAATTTAATTCATCATTTACGCCGACATCACCCAAACATTGCCGATTGTAAAACAACAACAACAACAAATCAGGTGTTTCATTGATCTTTAACAGTGTTGATCCTGATAAGACTTATCTGGATCTACACTGGCTGCATAACACATAAGCCCCCTTTCTCCAGTCACAGACACAGGTTGTAACCTAGTAAGTAAGCCTTACTAGTTGCTAAGGCCTGCCAGTAGTAGTAGACTAGTAGTCTTCTACACTGATAATTACATGTCATTTCTGGTGTTGTTTTGTAGTGAAGAAATACAAATCATAGTAATTTGTTGCATATAAATGCTTTATTTTTCACATCATTGACCTGCAAAACATACATGGGCCATTAGTACATGTATATGCAATAGGAAACAGCCTGTTTTTCTCGAGCCGAAAAAGGTTAAAAATATCGCGATACGTATCGCGATACATAGTGAAATACCACGATATATCGCGATACGATTTTCAGAGGCGATACCCAGCACTAGTAAATAAGACAGCTATTCCATCAGTAGGGTCTGAGGATTTTACACATTTTAAATATATTCAGAATAACCTTTTACCAAACTATCGGAGTGTGATACAATTGTGACACAGTGTAGCAATTAACCCTTCCTATGCTCATGATGCTGTTGACGGAAATTGCCGTCTGCTGTTTTTCATTTTTGCTTTAATTCTTAACAAAAAACTGGTTTTGACAGCACATGAGAATCGTCTCCAACAGTTCCAGCAGACGGCAACATTTAATTCAGCGTAGTAAGAGTTAATCAGCTTGTTTATTCCAAAATCCACATATTTTATTATGACATAAACAAGGCTAAATTTGACGTAAATTGCGCATTAGCCAATGCGCAGAATTAGCCGACATGACAGTACGTCATATAATGTTTCCCTCATGTCCCTTCTACCGTGGAGTCTCCGACTAACCTTGGGTTTGTCGTTTGGCACTTCGACTCGCAACCAACCAGTCTTGACGTAGTTGTCTTCCTTGATGAACCGGCTCCGTGTTGACTGTGGATAAACACACACGTACATGTAGGTCGCTACTCGTGTAGTTTGGGCAAGGTAGGAATCTGTAAAGGGACAGGACAAAGTGTACTAATGTGCAGCAAGAACACAGGTGAACTTACCAAACAGTGATATGGTGTGCACTCCATACAGTCAGCACGACAAATGACCTTCAAGAGACACCCAACTACCCGTGCTATTGGCATTCGGTACACCTCGGCAAAGTAGTACCGATGTGTATTCCTACGTGGCAGAGCCATGTAGACTATAACACGTTGGCGAACAGTGTAGCCCTTGATCAGACTGCAAATTCAGTTATGTGCAACATATTTTATCAAAATGGGAAACAGTGTAGCCCTGATAAGTCTGTGAATGCAATTTCCCATATAGCTATAGCATCAACAAGTGGTTATGTGCAAGATGGGAAATAGTGTAGATCCTGATCAGACTGAGTGCAATTTCCCATATAGCTATAACATCAACAAGTGGTTATAAATGTACAAGATGGGAAACTGTAGATCCTGATCAGATGGGAAATAGTGTAGATCCTGATCAGGCTGTGTGTGCAATTTCCCATAAACAAAGTCGGGGCAATTGTCCGCCCCATGCAAATATAGTCGGGGCATTTGTCCTCCCTATGTGGGGCATATGTCCGCCCTATACAAACATTGTCGGGGCATTTGTCCTACCCTGTCATTTTTGGAGTCGGGGCATTTGTCCATCTGGGCTTTTGTCCGTGCTCCAGCTATAACATCAACAAGTGGTTATGTACAAGATGGGAAACTGTGTAGATCCTGATCAGATGGGAAATAGTGTAGATCCTGATCAGACTGTGAGTGAAATTTCCCATATAGCTATAACATCAACAAGTGGTTATGTACAATATGGGAAACAGTAGATCCTGATCAGATGGGAAATGGTGTAGATCCTGATCAGACTGTGTTTGCAATATCCCATATACTGTAGCTATAACATCAATAACCGGCTATGTACAAGATGGGAAACAGTGTAGACTGTAAATCCTGATCAGACTGCGAGTGCAATTTCCCATATAGCTATAACATCAACAAGTGGTTATGTACAATATGGGAAACAGTAGATCCTGATCAGACTGTGAGTGCAATTTCCCATATAGCTATATAACATCAAGAACCGGTTATGTACAATATGGGAAACAGTGTAGATCCTGACCAGACTGTGTGTGCAAATTCCCATACAGCTTTAGTAGATCCTCATCAGACTGTCAGTGGCTACTCGTCCTGGCGGGCGACACGCGGCTTGTAGATGGTAGACACCTTCAAGAGACCATTGGCAGTCATGTTCCCCTCCGCGTAATGGACTTAGCCATTTTCAATGTTAAGTTTTCGTGTTTTGTCCATTTCTCTGTTACTTTATCACCTAGGACCACCATACTTGCACTACTTCATAACCATCAAGTGCACACCACATACCACTATTCAACATTTATAATTAAGACCTTTTTTTACTTTGACCTATTTTTTCGTGTAATCGGCTTAGCCATTTTGAATGTTAAGTTTTGTGTTTAGGTCCATTTCTCTGTTACTGTACCACCTAGGACCACCATACTTGCACAACTTCATAACCATTGGGTGCCCACCACATACATGTACCAATCTCCATCATCTGACTTTTTATGCCCCCGCTACCGAAAGGTACGGGGGCATATAGTGTTACCGGCGTCCGTCCGTACGTTCGTCCCGTCCGGCCGTGCGTCCCGATATTACCATATTCTTTAGTAACTTATACATGGCTTCACATATTATGTCAATATTTATACACGTGATACATAAGAACATGCCTTACACACTCCACCCCCCAGTACTTCGACCTTGACCTTTGACCTTGACCTTTTCCACTTTAAATGTTTGCTTGGCACTTTGGGACAAATCTACGTGCACGTTTCTCAATCCTACAATAACTTTTCAATACTTTTGCCAATCGCTTAAATATTTATACACATGATACATATGAACATGCCCTACACACTCCACACCCAGTACTTCGACCTTGACCTTTGGCCTTGACCTTTTCCACTTTAAATGTTTGCTTGGCACTTTGGGACAAATCTACGTGCACATTTCTCAATCCGACACTAACTTCTCAATACTTTTGCCAATCGCTTAAATATTTATACACATGATACATATGAACATGCCCTACACACTCCACCACCCAGTACTTCGACCTTGACCTTTGGCCTTGACCTTTTCCACTTTAAATGTTTGCTTGGCACTTTGGGACAAATCTACGTGCACGTTTCTCAATCCTACACTAACTTCTCAATACGTTTGCCAATCGTTTAAATATTTATACACATGATACATATGAACATGCCCTACACACTCCACCACCCAGTACTTCGACCTTGACCTTTGGTCTTGACCTTTTCCACTTTAAATGTTTGCTTGGCACTTTGGGACAAATCTATGTGCACGTTTCTCAATCCTACACTAACTTCTCAATACTTTTGCCAATCGCTTAAATATTTATACACATGATACATATGAACATGCCCTACACACTCCACCACCCAGTACTTCGACCTTGACCTTTGGCCTTGACCTTTTCCACTTTAAATGTTTGATTGGCACTTTGGGACACGTTTCTCAATCCTACACTAACTTCTCAATACTTTTGCCAATCGCTTAAATATTTATACACATGATACATATGAACATGCCCTACACACTCCACCACCCAGTACTTCGACCTTCACCTTTGACCTTCACCTTTTCTACTTTAAATGTTTACTTAGCACTTTGGGACAAATCTACGTGCACGTTTCTCAATCCTACACTAACTTCTCAATACGTTTGCCAATCGCTTAAATATTTATACACATGATACATATGAACATGCCCTACACACTCCGCCACCCAGTACTTCGACCTTGACCTTTGGCCTTGACCTTTTCCACTTTAAATGTTTGCTTGGCACTTTGGGACAAATCTATGTGCACGTTTCTCAATCCTACACTAACTTCTCAATACTTTTGCCAATCGCTTAAATATTTATACACATGATACATATGAACATGCCCTACACACTCCACCACCCAGTACTTCGACCTTGACCTTTGGCCTTGACCTTTTTCCACTTTAAATGTTTGCTTGGCACTTTGGGACAAATCTACATGCACGTTTCTCAATCCTACACTAACTTCTCAATACGTTTGCCAATCGCTTAAATATTTATACACATGATACATATGAACATGTCCTACACACTCCACCACCCAGTACTTCGACCTTGACCTTTGGCCTTGACCTTTTCCACTTTAAATGTTTGCTTGGCACTTTGGGACAAATCTATGTGCACGTTTCTCAATCCTACACTAACTTCTCAATACTTTTGCCAATCGCTTAAATATTTATACACATGATACATATGAACATGCCCTACACACTCCACCACCCAGTACTTCGACCTTGACCTTTGGCCTTGACCTTTTCCATTCCACTTTAAGTGTTTGCTTGGCACTTTGGGACACGTTTCTCAATCCTACACTAACTTCTCAATACTTTTGCCAATCGCTTAAATATTTATACATATGATACATATGAACATGCCCTACACACTCCACCACCCAGTACTTCGACCTTCACCTTTGACCTTCACCTTTTCTACTTTAAATGTTTACTTAGCACTTTGGGACAAATCTACGTGCACGTTTCTCAATCCTACAATAACTTCTCAATACTTTTGCCAATCGCTTAAATATTTATACACATGATACATATGAACATGCCTTACACATTCCACCACCCATTTTCGAGCTTCACTTCAGCTTCACCTTTGACCTTCACCTTTTCCACTTTAATTGTTTACTTGCCACTTTGGGACAAATCTACGTGCGCGTTTGTCAATCCTACACTAACTTTCACACACGCATTGCTCCAATGGTCCTCTACCGCCCTGTGACAAATCCACATTCGTCCTGCCCCCGCTAAGCACAGGGTCAAGGTCACAGACTTGGTGCATTTGAAACCTTAACATTCAGTTAAATGGCTTATAATTTGTGTTTCCTTGCTCGGATCTGCTTCACATTTCACACACGCATTGCTACAATGGTCCTCTACCGCCCTGTGACAAATCCACATTTGTCCCGCCCCCACTAAGCCCAGGGTCAAGGTGCATTCAAAACCTTAACGCTCGGGTAAATGGCTTATAATCAAATATGTCTCGTTTTCTTTGGCTGCCAGCGGGGGCATTTGTGTGGCGACAGGCCACATTTCTAGTTTTGTTTACATTCACCTATTTTTCCGTGTAATGGAGTGGACTTTGAATGTTAAGTTTTCGTGTTTGGGATCATTTCTCTGTCACTGTACCACCTAGTACCACCATACTTGCACAGCTTCATAAGCAACGGGTGCCCACCATCAATGCTACTATCCGTCGTGACTCATCTGATATTTTGTTTCCCTTTACTAATTTTACTAATAAATGTATGCCAGCCTGCAACTGCATGTAGGTTTTCTCATACACTGGCTTCTTTTGGCATCTTAGGCCACCAACAGTTATCACGTTCAATTGTGGTCATAATAACATTAATAGCCAATTATCTGTTATCTAATCGTCTAGGCCTTGAAGAAAACCCGCCCTTTGTGGCTTTGCCTCGTCTCTTGTTTTGGAAAAAATCTTCACTAAATTCAAAATAGGCAATTTATTTTTACAAAATGTTGTTATTTTTCGAAATAAAACATTGTACAACTATGTAACCAATCAAGATATATTGATGCATTGTTCTGCATTTTTCAATACCTTTAATTTGATACCAAACACTTGATACTACACCTTTTAAAAAAATTAAAAAATCTTTAAATTCAAAATCGGCAGAAAATGGTCAGAAAATTTCGGAATTTCTCAAATTTCAAAATTGAATAACTTCTTAACTAATCAAGATATCTTGATCAAATAACTTGCATTGTACTACATGTACATTTGTACTTCATTCCAGAGCTTTAATTTGATACCGAACAATTCATAAAAATCTACATTTTTTTTAAAAACTTTGACATCCCTAATAGTTGGGATTATATGGAAACAGGGGAATTACACTTAAAATCATCAAATCATTCCTTGACAACCGCAAACAGTCTGTAGTTGTAAATGGGGCGTCAGCAGACCCAACCCAGTGTCATCTGGTGTCCCACGGGGCTCTGTTCTCGGACCGATACTCTTCTTAATCTACATCAATGACTTGCCTGGACATGTAAAATCCACTGTCCGACTATTTGCAGACGACACCGCAATTTACCTCACTTTAGACACCCTAGGTATACATGTATATACTAGTGTAAATATATACTAGTGTAAATATACACTATTGCAAATTATCTAGATAAACTACAAACTTGGGAAAGCATGTGGGATATGGAATTTAATCCATCCAAATGTCAAGTCCTCCACATTACAAAACTCAAGCACCATATTCCCACCACATACAATCTACATAACACTGTACTCGAATCAGTCTCCTCTGGCACTTGTAATTATGCTCTCCGAAAAATGTTTTTAATATAGTTACCGCTTTGTCCGCCATCCGTTTTTGCTAAAGTTTTTCAAATTGCTATATCTCTGTGACTGCTTGGGATATCAACTTGAAACTTCATATACACTTTGATCACCATCCATATTTTCATTGTATATCCTACCCATGCTGCCCAGAAGCCCAAGGTCAAGGTCAAATGACTTTAAACATTGTGTTAAAGTTTTACGTTAAAGTTGTTCATATTCAATTCAATTCAAATTAGCATCCAAATATTTATTTTGACTAATAAACAAAACATTGTGTTAAAGATACATGCCCACGCAGCAGGTTACACTGTACTACTACTTTTAATTTTCTGTCATGCCTTATATGAGCCATTTGTCTACCCACTAACGAGTTATTTTTAATTACGGCGCGTGTTAATTGGTGTTAAATCGCATTTTATATGCCGCGACCAGAAAGGGTATTTTCCGACCTCGTGCTATTTTTACCAACACACGTCACGTGACACGGTCAATCATATCACATATTTGACATGCGCAGTGAAGTATCCAAATCTAAATCTCCACGTAACTCTTTATATTTGGTGATCTGGTCGCCAATATTAACCACTCTCTCTCTCTGTACTGCCTGTCCCTCAGACATTTTGCCTTTTTTTTTGGCCGACGCCTTTTCATACAATTTCCGTCCTGGACGTTTCGACATGTTGATATTCTTGTTTACATATTGGGAAGCCTACTGGCGCGCGTAGTATACTGCGCATGCGCACCGCAAGCCGTGATGTGAAAGTCGTCGTCCCGGCACATTAACAGTAAATTGATAATTAATAAATATTTGTATAGCGGACACTCGTAATTTTTAGAACTGGTGGAATAGTGACATAATTATACACTTATTTAATTCCTATAAAGAACATTTTGTGCCTACTGTGTGGGCATGTACCTTTAAACCTTTCTAGAATTTATCTCTGTTAATACCAATTAAGATTATGATGTGAAATTTCATATACACTTCTAATGCACTCTATAAATATCACGCAATCTGATTGACTGATGGTCATACATTACAGGTACATCATTGTTGATGAACGGTCGCAAATTATTTCAATATGTATTCCTACGCCAGTAGTAAAGGAATGCATTAGAAATTGGTTAACCGCATTGTAATTTTGAAATTTGTGGCGTACATGTATATCAGAAAATGATAGGTCGGAAAACATGTTTAATGGCTCCGCTAGCGCGTCGCCATTAAACAGATTTTCCGACCTATCATTTTCTGATATACGCAGCAAATTTGAAAATTACAATACAGTGAACCCTATATACTACACCAATGGAGTAGCATTGTCAACACAATTTGTTAGGATTGATCTACAACTACGGCTCTTTCACATATATGAGAATAGTCAAATAGTTATTGTCATTAATAAGCATTCTACACCAATACCCAGGGTTATGGACTTTGAATTTCAATCCAGGTGTCATCGGGAAGCATTTATCGGATTTACCGACCATCTAGTTTTCAGAACTGGTGGAATAGTGACACAATTATGCACTTATTTAATTCCTAAAAAGAACATTTTGTACCTACTGAGTGGGCATGTAGCAAGACACTGTGTTATTACACTGTGAAAGCCCATTGTATGCAATGCATAGTGTAAACTTATCTTCCAACAGTGTAGTGATGCCTGTCGAAGTACAAGTGATTATGATGTATGTGTGTTTCAGTACAACTAAGTATTCTCCATACATTCCAGGACGCCAACGGAGGTGATATTCTGGCAGTGGTTCAACCAGACATTCAACGCCATAGTGAACTATACCAACCGCAGTGGTGAGAAAGCCTACATGTATACCAGTCAGGTATGCTCATCTCCACACCAAACCATTCAGGCTTTCCACTGGATAAAATAAGATGTTCGCCACTTTTTATGCCCCAGTAACAAAAATTTTGGGGGCCTGTCCTCCCTACCTGCGCCCTTACCCCCCCCCCTCAAAAGAGAGCCCGAGGGACGGCCCACAACCCTCGCCAGCCCGGGCTCAGCAGGGAGGATGAGTAACAACATTTTTGGGGGACCTGATTCGGCCCCGGCACGCCTCCCTGCGCCCTTGCCCCCCTCAAAAGAGAGCCTGAGGGACGGGCCACAACCCTCGCCAGCCCGGGCTCAGTTGGGGGCAAGTAACAAAATACTTGGAAGCCCCTGACACGCCCGCCACCCCTCAAAAATGAGCACTGACGACGACCCACAACCCTCGCTGGCCGGGGCTCTATGGAAACAGCAGCAAGGTGGGTGAATGCAGAAATTGTTTCCTGGCCTCTTGCACGCGGCAAGAATCGTCTGCGCGTCTTTCTCCTTCATATAGCAGCGGAGCGGAGCGAGCTCTACAGCACTGCGATAAATCCACAATCGTCCCACCCTTGCTAAGCCCAGGGTCTCGGGTAAATGTCTTATAATTTCTGTTTCCTTGAACTCATCTGCTTGATATTTCACAAACGCATTGCTCTATGGTCATCTACTGCCCTATGAGAAATCCATGAATGTCCCACCCCTGCTAAGCCACATACTTGGTGGATTCAAAATCTTAACGCTCGGGTAAATGTTTTATAATGTCTGTTTCATTGATTGGATATTCTTGATATTTCACACACATATTTCTTTAATGGTCCTCTACCACACGATCATCCCACCCCTGCTAAGCCCAGGGTCAAGGTCACATTCTTGGTGCATTGGATACCTTAACGCTCGGGTAAATGTCTTATAATTTCTGTTTCTTTTCACGGATCTGCTTGCTTTTTTACACACACATTGCTCTAATGGTCCTCTACGACTTTGTGACAAATCCACGATTGCTAAGCCCAGGGTCAAGGTCACATAATTGCTGCGTTTGAAACCTTAACACTCGGGTAAATGTTTTATAATTTCTATTTCCTTGCACTCATCTGCTTGATATTTCACACATGCATTGCTTTAATGGTCCTCTACCACCCTGTGACAATCCATGATCGTCCCGCTAAGTCCAGGGTCAAGGTCACATACTTAGTGCATTCAAAATCTTAACGCTCGGGTAAATGTCTTGTACTCTCTGTTTCATTGATTGGATATACGTGATATTTCACACACGCATTGCTTTAATGGACCTCTACCGCATGATTGTCCCGCACAATTGTTTTTGTTTGACACAATTATAGATTTATGTAATTCCATAAGAACATTTTGTGCCTACTGAGTGGACATGTAGCTGTAAGGCACTGTGTTATTACACTGTGAAAGCCCATTGTATGCAATGCATAGTGTAAACTTATCATCCAACAGTGTATTGATGTCTCTCGATGCAAAAGCGATTATGATGTATGTGTGTTTCAGTACAACTAAGTATTCTCCATACATTCCAGGCACAGGACGCCAACGGAGGTGATATTCTGGCAGTGCTTCAACCAGACATTCAACGCCATAGTGAACTAGACCAACCGCAGTGGCGAGAAAACCTACATGTATACCAGTCCGGTATGCTCATCTCCACACCAAACCATTCAGGCTTTTGACTGGATCAAATAAGATTTTCGCCAGTTTTTAGCTCGCCTGCTAAGCCCAGGGTCAAGGTCACAGACTTGGTGCGTTCGAAACCTTAACGCTTGGGTAAATGGCTTATAATTTCTGTGTCCTTGCTCGGATCTGCGTCACATTTCTCACACGCATTGCTCCAATGGTCTTCTACCACCCTGTGACAAATCCACATTTGTCCCGCCCGCGCTAAGCCCAGGGTCAAGGTCACAGACTTGGTTCGTTCGAAACCTTAATGCTCAGTTAAATGGCTTATTATGCCCCACCACGATAGTGGAGGGGGCATTTAGTGTTACCCTTGTCCGTCCGTCCGTCACAAAACTTTTAACGCTCGGGTAAATGTCTCATAATTTCTTCATCCTTCGACCGATCTGCTTCATATTTCATATACACATTGCTCTAATGGTCCTCTACCGTCCTGTGCCAAATTCACATTCGTCCTGTCCCCGTCAAGCCCAGGGTCAAGGTCACATACTTAGTGCTTCAAAAACTTTAACGCTCGGGTAAATATCTTATAATTTCTGTTCCCTTTCACGGATCAGCTTCATACTTCATATACGCATTGCTCTAATGGTCCTCTACCACCCTGTGCTAAATCCACGTTCGTCCTGCCCCTGCCAAGCCCAGGGTCAAGGTCACATTCTTGGTGCTTCAAAAACTTTTAACGCTCGGGTAAAAAAATAAATTCACTTGCAATTTGGCCTCATTTATTATCAAAGCGATATGTGGGGCATCCGTGTTCTACGAACACATTTTCTAGTTATTTCTGTTTCCTTGCTCGGATCTGCTTCACATTTCACACACACATTGCTCCAATGCTCTGCTTGACATTTCACACACGTATTGCTCCAATGGTCCTCTACCGCCCTGTGATAAATCCACATTCGTCCCGCCCCCGCTAAGCCCAGGGTCAAGGTCACAGACTTGGTGTGTTCGAAACATTAACTCTCGAATAAATGGCTTATAATTTCTGTTCCCTTGCTTGGATCTGCTTGACATTTCACACACGCATTGCTCCAATGATCCTCTACCGTCCTGTGACAAATCCACATTCGTCCCTCCCCCGCTAAGCCCAGGGTCAAGGTCACAGACTTGGTGCGTTCGAAACCTTAACGCTCGGGTAAATGGCTTATAATTTCTGTGTCCTTGCTCGGATCTGCTTCACATTTCACACACACATTGCTCCAATACTCCTCTACCGTCCTGTGACAAATCTTCATTCGTCCCGCTCCCGCTAAGCCCAGGGTCAAGGTCAAATACTTGGTGCGTTCAAAACCTTAACACTCGGGTAAATGGCTTATAATTTATGTTTCCTTGCGTAGATCTGCTTCACATTTCACATATGCATTGCTCCAATGGTCCTCTACTGCTCTGTGACAAATCCACATTCGTCCCGCCACCGCTAAGCCCAGAGTCAAGGTCATAGACTTGGTGCGTTTGAAACCTTAACGCTTGGGTGAATGGCTTGTAATTTCTGTTTCCTTGCTCGGATCTGCTTCACATTTCACACACGCATTGCTCCAATGCTCTTGTACCGCCCTGTGACAAATCCACATTCGTCCCACCCCCGCTAAGCCCAGGGTCACACTCACAGACTTGGTGCGTTCGAAACCTTAACTCTCGGGTAAATGGCTTATAATCAAATATGCCTCGTTTTCTTTGGCTGCTAGCGGTGGCATTCGTGTGCCGACAGGCCACATTTCTATTAATTTCTGTCTCCTTGCTCAGATCTGCATCACATTTCACACATGCATTGCTCCAATGGTCCTCTACGGCTCTGTGACAAATCCACATTCGTCCCGCCCCCCTAAGCCCGGTCCAAGGGGGGGGGGGGGGGGGGGGGGGGGGGGGGTCAGGTCATACTTGGTGCGTTCGAAACCTGCTTCACATTTCACACACGCATTTCTCCAATGGTCCTCTACCGCCCTGTGACAAATCCACATTCGTCCCACCCCCGCTAAGCCCAGGGTCAAGCTAACAGACTTGGTGCGTTCGAAACCTTAATGCTCGGGTAAATAGCTTATAATCAAATATGCCTCGTTTTCTTTGGCTGCCAGCGGGGGCATTCGTGTGTCGACAGGCCACATTTCTAGTAATTTCTGTTTCCTCGCTCGGATCTGCTTCACATTTCACACATGCATTGCTCCAATGGTCCTCTACCGCCCTGTGACAAATCCACATTCGTCCCGCCCCCACTAAGCACAGTGTCAAGGTCACAGACTTGGCGCGTTAGAAACCTTAACGCTCGGGTAAATGGCTTATAATTTCTGTGTCCTTGCTCGGATCTGCTTCACATTTCACACACGCATTGCTCCAATGGTCCTCTACCGCCCTATGACAAATCCACATTCGTCCCACCCCCACTAAGCCCAGGGTCAAGGTCACAGACTTGGTGCGTTCGAAACCTTAAAACTTTGGTAAATGGCTTATTATTTCTGTGTCCTTGCTCGGATCTGCGTCACATTTCTCACACGCATTGCTCCAATGGTCCTCTACCACCCTGTGACAAATCCACATTCGTCCGCCCCCGCTAAGCCTAGGGTCAAGGTCACAGACTTGGTGCGTTCGAAACCTTAACGCTTGGGTAAATGGCTTATAATTTCTGTGTCCTTGCTCGGATCTGCGTCACATTTCTCACACGCATTGCTCCAATGGTCTTCTACCACCCTGTGACAAATCCACATTTGTCCCGCCCGCGCTAAGCCCAGGGTCAAGGTCACAGACTTGGTTCGTTCGAAACCTTAATGCTCAGTTAAATGGCTTATTATGCCCCACCCGATAGTGGAGGGGGCATTTAGTGTTACCCTTGTCCGTCCGTCCGTCACAAAACTTTTAACGCTCGGGTAAATGTCTCATAATTTCTTCATCCTTCGACCGATCTGCTTCATATTTCATATACACATTGCTCTAATGGTCCTCTACCGTCCTGTGCCAAATTCACATTCGTCCTGTCCCCGTCAAGCCCAGGGTCAAGGTCACATACTTAGTGCTTCAAAAACTTTAACGCTCGGGTAAATATCTTATAATTTCTGTTCCCTTTCACGGATCAGCTTCATACTTCATATACGCATTGCTCTAATGGTCCTCTACCACCCTGTGCTAAATCCACGTTCGTCCTGCCCCTGCCAAGCCCAGATCAAGGTCACATTCTTGGTGCTTCAAAAACTTTTAACGCTCGGGTAAAAAAATAAATTCACTTGCAATTTGGCCTCATTTATTATCAAAGCGATATGTGGGGCATCCGTGTTCTACGAACACATTTTCTAGTTATTTCTGTTTCCTTGCTCGGATCTGCTTCACATTTCACACACACATTGCTCCAATGCTCTGCTTGACATTTCACACACGTATTGCTCCAATGGTCCTCTACCGCCCTGTGATAAATCCACATTCGTCCCGCCCCCGCTAAGCCCAGGGTCAAGGTCACAGACTTGGTGTGTTCGAAACATTAACTCTCGAATAAATGGCTTATAATTTCTGTTCCCTTGCTTGGATCTGCTTGACATTTCACACACGCATTGCTCCAATGATCCTCTACCGTCCTGTGACAAATCCACATTCGTCCCTCCCCCCGCTAAGCCCAGGGTCAAGGTCACAGACTTGGTGCGTTCGAAACCTTAACGCTCGGGTAAATGGCTTATAATTTCTGTGTCCTTGCTCGGATCTGCTTCACATTTCACACACACATTGCTCCAATACTCCTCTACCGTCCTGTGACAAATCTTCATTCGTCCCGCTCCCGCTAAGCCCAGGGTCAAGGTCAAATACTTGGTGCGTTCAAAACCTTAACACTCGGGTAAATGGCTTATAATTTATGTTTCCTTGCGTAGATCTGCTTCACATTTCACATATGCATTGCTCCAATGGTCCTCTACTGCCGCTGTGACAAATCAACATTCGTCCGCCACCGCTAAGCCCAGAGGTCAAGGTCATAGACTTGGTTTGTTGTGCGTTTGAAACCTTAACGCTTGGGTGAATGGCTTGTAATTTCTGTTTCCTTGCTCGGATCTGCTTCACATTTCACACACGCATTGCTCCAATGCTCTTGTAACCGCCCTGTGACAAATCCACATTCGTCCCACCCCCGCTAAGCCCAGGGTCACACTCACAGACTTGGTGCGTTCGAAACCTTAACTCTCGGGTAAATGGCTTATAATCAAATATGCCTCGTTTTCTTTGGCTGCTAGCGGTGGCATTCGTGTGCCGACAGGCCACATTTCTATTAATTTCTGTCTCCTTGCTCAGATCTGCATCACATTTCACACATGCATTGCTCCAATGGTCCTCTACGGCTCTGTGACAAATCCACATTCGTCCCGCCCCCCTAAGCCCAGGGTCAAGGTCACATACTTGGTGCGTTCGAAACCTGCTTCACATTTCACACACGCATTTCTCCAATGGTCCTCTACCGCCCTGTGACAAATCCACATTCGTCCCACCCCCGCTAAGCCCAGGGTCAAGCTAACAGACTTGGTGCGTTCGAAACCTTAATGCTCGGGTAAATAGCTTATAATCAAATATGCCTCGTTTTCTTTGGCTGCCAGCGGGGGCATTCGTGTGTCGACAGGCCACATTTCTAGTAATTTCTGTTTCCTCGCTCGGATCTGCTTCACATTTCACACATGCATTGCTCCAATGGTCCTCTACCGCCCTGTGACAAATCCACATTCGTCCCGCCCCCACTAAGCACAGTGTCAAGGTCACAGACTTGGCGCGTTAGAAACCTTAACGCTCGGGTAAATGGCTTTAATTTCTGTGTCCTTGCTCGGATCTGCTTCACATTTCACACACGCATTGCTCCAATGGTCCTCTACCGCCCTATGACAAATCCACATTCGTCCCACCCCCACTAAGCCCAGGGTCAAGGTCACAGACTTGGTGCGTTCGAAACCTTAAAACTTTGGTAAATGGCTTATTATTTCTGTGTCCTTGCTCGGATCTGCGTCACATTTCTCACACGCATTGCTCCAATGGTCCTCTACCACCCTGTGACAAATCCACATTCGTCCGCCCCCGCTAAGCCTAGGGTCAAGGTCACAGACTTGGTGCGTTCAAAACCTTAACGCTCGGGTAAATGGCTTATATTTATGTTTCCTTGCACGGATCTGCTTGATACTCTTCACACATGCATTGCTCTACTGTTCCTCTACAGCACTGCGACAAATCCACAATCGTCCCACCCCTGCTTAGCCCAGGGTCTCGGGTAAATGTCTTATAATTTTCCTTGCACTCATCTGCTTGATATTTCACACACATTGCTCTATGGTCCTCTATCGCCCTGTGACAAATCCATGATCGTCCCACCCCTGCTAAGCCCATATTCAATGTCACATACTTGGTGCATTCAAAATCTTAACGCTCGGGTAAATGTCTTGTAATGTATGTTTCATTGATTGGATATACTTGATATTTCACGCACACATTGCTTTAATGGTCCTCTACCACATGATCGTCCCGCCCCTGCTAAGCCCAGGGTCAAGGTCACATACTTGGTGCATTTGAAACCTTAACACTCTGGTAAATGTCTTATAATATTTGTTTCTTTGCACGGATCTGCTTGCTATTTCACACACAGACACACATTGCTCTAATAGTCCTCTACCACCGTGTGACAAATCTACGATTGCCCCGCCCCCACTAAGCCCCGGATCAAGGTCACATAATTGGTGCATTCTAAACCTTAACACTCTGGTAAATGTCTTGTAATCCTTGCACTCATCTGCTCGATATTTCACACACGCATTGCTTTAATGGTCCTTTACCACCCTGTGACAAATCTATGATCGTCCTGCCCCCACTAAGCCCATGGTCAAGGTCACATACTTGGTGCATTCAAAATCCTAACGCTTGGGTATGTCTTATTGATTGGATATACTTGATATTTATTTCACACACACATTGCTTTAATGGTCCACACGATCATTTTCTCCGGTTACACATTTAATTAGTGTAAATAGCTAAAAAATATCATGCTTCATTTGCATATGAAAATAGCTTGATATCACCGCGAGTCACTATCAGTAAATATTCCGTTCTTCTGATTTTGGGATTTACCACCCCCCCACCCCCCCCCCCCCCCCCCCCCAATGCAACAGGGTTAAAATGGGATCGAAGAACCCGTTTGCCCGGCCTTACATGACCTTAGCTGTTGATAGGCCGTTAAACACTAATAAACAAACAAACAAACACTATCAGTAAAATAAATATTACTAAATGATTATATCTGTATAGCGGGCACAATTATACACTTATTTAATTCGTATAAAGAACATGTTGTGCCTACTGGGCGGACATGTAGCTGTAACACTGTGTTATTACACTGTCAAAGCCCATTGTATGCAATGCATAGTGTAAACTTATCATCCAACAGTGTAGTGATGTCTGTCGAAGTACAAGTGATTATGATGTATGTGTGTTTCAGTACAACTAAGTATTCTCCATACATTCCAGGACGCCAACGGAGGTGATATTCTGGCAGTGGTTCAACCAGACATTCAACGCCATAGTGAACTATACCAACCGCAGTGGCGAGAAAACCTACATGTATACCTGTCAGGTATGCTCATCTCCACACGAAACCATTCAGGCTTTCCACTGGATAAAATAACATTTTCGCCATTTTTTATGCCACCGCCACCGAATGGTGAGGGGGGCATTATACATGTAGTGTTACCGGCGTGCATATGTCCTTCCGTCCGTCTGTCCCGAAACCTTAACGCTCAGGTAAATGTCTCATAATTTCTGTTTCCTTACACGGATCTGCTTTATAGTTCACACATGCATTGCTCTAATGGTCCTCTACAGCACTGCGGCAAATCCACGATTGCCTGTCCCTTGCTAAGCCCAGGGTCAATGTCACATACAGTGGAACCCCTCTAAACCGAACACCCTGGGGACAGACTGAAAAGTTCGGTTTATAGGGGTTTTCGGTTTAGAGGGGTTTTCTATTTCCAGTTAAGGAAATGTATGTTTTCCATCATTAACTCTTGGATTTGTATAGTATATACCATTATTACCATATTGATTAAAAAGTGAAGTCCGAATGAGACGATTCTAAAGCACTCCCAACTTGCCATTTGTATGGATAAATAAGAAATGTACCCCCAAATTACGCACCTTAACGGGGGCTCGGCTACCCAGTTTTATCATGTGTAATTCCCAATAAACAGAGTGCAGATGACATGGGATAAAGGCCCCTAAGTATTTTGTGCCACTGTGGAACTTTCTCGATCAGCTGGAGCGCTCTTTTAAGACCAGAATGTGTTGTTTTTTATTGACATTGCAAATAGTGCAGATTCGCAATGTTATCCGAGTACGGTCTACACTAGTCACGAGTTTACAGCCTCGTTAAGTAATTATCAGATTATCTCAATTAATCGGTTGGTGGGTTCACAAATAATGTGCCGATAATTTTATTTCCGTAATTGTTACATACGCGTATAATTAAATTGTGAACCATGCTATTGTAATGAGCTTGTAAAACAGCAAACATGTCTCGTATTTAGGTCGCATGTATTGAAGCGATTCTTAACTTTGTAATGCCGCTTATGACGTTCAAAAATACGCCGCTTAGCGCATTACACGCATGGATAGTTGATCAATTTGATCAATTTTGTTATTTCTTCCACACAAATGTCAAGTTGGGAGTCCGTTAGAATCGTCTCATTCTTGTGGCTCCGCATTTTGGGAACCAGAGCTGAACAATACTACCGAGAACCAGTCTATTGTAAACACGGTGTGATTTTGAGACCCGCTTGAAACAACAACATTGAAATTGGGCGCGGTGTATTTCTTGGATGACATCATGACAGGTGACCGTGTTTCCGGTTTTCCGGGGTTATTTTAACGCTGAAATATGGTTTTGGGACTTGAAATGGCGTCCGGATTACGGAGTAGAGGGGTTCCGGAATAGAGGGGTAGAAACTAATGTGTTTATATAGCAGAATATTTGGGACGTGGTCGTATGTTCGGTATAGTGCGAATTCCGGTATAGAGGGGGTCCGGTTTGGAGGGGTTCCACTGTACTTGGTGCATTTGAAACTTTAAGGCTCGGGTAAATGTATACTGAAAGGATAAAGAAACGGAGGGTAACAATATACGCAATAATTATTTAAATGCTTGGCCTAAAATTATGAAAACCGGTCAGGCGACTATCTTGGTCACTGTGCACCCAAACCGTGCAGCATGATGATGGTCAAGTTTTCGTCAAAACATTTTGTCATACCACTTGATACGCTTGAGGTTATACACATCGTTTTCCGCTATTTACACTGAATTTATAGCTCTCACAATCATGGTAACGATCTGACGGAAGGTTCAGAGGGGTGCAGGCTATTGCATTGCTAATGCAAGGTCAAACGCAACAGCAGGTTGCTATGCAGTTCGGTGTGAATGTTTCCACCATAGAACGTCTTGTCCGTCGTCTGAGAGAGACCGGAAGGGTTGCCGACCGACCGAGATCGGGATGTCCGCGCGTAACGTTGCGACGTCAAGACAGGGCTATTCGTCTCGCCCACCTACGTAATCGCCACGTTACTGCCACTGAAACCGCTATTAACACGGTAGGCAATCATAATCGCCACATTCGCCCCAAATTACAAAATTGTAAGAAATCGATTGCGCGAGGTTGGTCTGCGAGCACGTCGCCCCTACGTTGGTCTGCCTCTCACTCGTGCACGTCGCGCGCGTCGTATGGCTTGGTTGGCGGCACATGCTCCCAGACGATTTCCAATGAGGCAATGGAGACAAGTCTTTTTCACAGATGAGTCCCGGTTCACTCTTTTTCGTCCGGACGGTCGACGTCGTGTATGCCGACGCCGTGGGGAACGCTTCGCCGACGCTTGCGTTCTTGAGAGGGATAGGTTTGGGGGTGGCTCGGTTATGGTCTGGGGAGGGATATCTCACGGGGTAAAGTCACTGTTGATTGTTAACCGCCGTAAGATATAGGGATGAAATCCTCCGCCTGGTTGTTGTTCCATTTGTGCAACAGCGTCAACTAATTTTCCAGCATGATAATGCCCGGCCCCATGTAGCCAGAGTTTGTCAAGACTTTCTCGCTGACCATAACATTAACCCACTCGACTGGCCAGTGTACAGTCCCGATTTGTCCCCAATCGAACATCTGTGGGACGAACTTGACAGGAGGATAAGGGGGTGTCGGAATACCCCTTCTAATCTCGACCAACTAAGGACTGCATTGTTGGAAGAGTGGAACAATATCCCAATAAGAAGGATAAATGCACTGATGGATTCCATGCACAAGAGAATCAGGGCTGTGACAGATGCGCAAGGGGGGCATACGAGATACTGACAAAACAGTAGATTTCACTGTGCGATATTGGGGGGGTACCGTCAATTGTGATTCAATTACTAATGAATTATCGGTCAAAACCTAATGCAATTTTGGTAATGTGTTGACTAAAGATGTTTTGTATATAACAGCAAACACATCACTTTAAATCACCTCAAATGTTTACCCTGCGTTTCTTTATCCTTTCAGTATATTATAATTTCCTTTCACGGATCTGCTTGATGCTTCACACACGCATTGCTCTAATGGTCCTCTAGACTGGTACCCTGTCTGATGCGTGCCTAGTGAAACAATTCTACCGGGAACCAGTCTATTTATGACACGGCAAACGTGTTTATGTGAATTGGGTCTCTATCTCTGACAAATCCCGGCTTATTGCATTAACGGCCAGACCAGTAGCCGATTTCATCAAAATTGCAAAGTATACTTATCTAGCAAAGTGTACTTTGAGGGAGTAATCATTGATAAATCCGAAATGCATTATTTCATACAGAACTAACGATTGCATACATTTGATGATTAAAACTATGCAGAATCATTATATTGAATTTATTACATTATCACAGCCAAAATGGCTGTGATAATGTAATAATTTCAGTATAATAAAAAATTATAAATTTATCAAAAAATTTAAAATTTCTCCCTCAAAGTATACTTTGCTAGAAAAGTATACTTTGCAATGTTGGTGAAATAGGCTACAGGCGGTGGATTCGCGTAGTCTGCACATGGTTTACAATGTTCGCCAATCTCTAATTAAAAACATCATAATTACGTCAGCGGACAATGCAAATTCGCCATAGCTATAGGCTGCTTTCAGCGTCATTTCGGCTGCACTGCTCTGAAATTTCTGTCAACATTCAGCGTCATTTACGGAAGATACGACTGATTTTGAAATATTACACAGGCGAGATTTGTGTGTTGCTTTGTGCAAAAAATTGATAACACCCAGCCGTGTCAACTAACAGGTGTTTATCTTATGTCATCATTCAGCACGAGGCTGTAAACTGTGTAACCTTTAGGCTATGTTTTTAAATTGTACTGATTGGTCAACACGCATTTTGATGTGCCGCAGACGTCGCGTCATGGGGCAATCAGTAACCCATTTCATGCCGAGGATACGCTTATGTTTGCGGAAAATATGTTTTCGTTCTATGCACTCAGAAGTATATGCCGCGACCACCATTTAAACCGTCTCGTCGAGACGGTTCAAATGAGTGGTCACAACATATACTTTCATTGAGAAATAACAAAAATAAAAATAAACTATTTAATTTATTTCATATCCGTAAATGTATATTCCGAAAGGAATCGGTTAAAAAAACACTGGATTATACGCAGATCTGTCGCCATATTTCGCCGATATTGATTTTGAAAATATTTTCCGTAAATGGTTTTGAAAAGAGATAATACATACCGCAATCAATAATTAACAATATAATACCACTTTCAGCAGCAATATGTTCGCAAATATCACACGATTTCTGGCAATAGTCTGTTACAAATTTAACACGATTTTCATATACAAATAGGCAAAAAAATCGGGAGCCAAGGCACAACCGTGTACTAACCGAGCATGTGTTATAGTGAAGTGTGTACTACCGGGTTCACAGTGTAATTGAAGATACTAGAAAATGGTGAAATACGGACAGGGGAATCACGGACATAGTCGGCAAATTACAGACATAGCCAACTATAATAGGGAAAATACAGACAAAAACTTCCACGGTACAACTTGGCGAGTTATTTTAATTTTTTGTTTCATTTTGTTAAGAAAATTGGGTGCATCTTATATTCTCATGTAGACATTTTCCCCCCGATTTTGGACTGAAAATAGGGGTGCGTCTTATACTCCTGCGACCTATAACCATATTTAATTAGTATAAATAGCTAAAAAAAAAAGCTAAAAAAAATATCATTCCTCGTTTGCATATGAAAATAACCTGATACCACTGCGAGTCACTATCAGTAAAATAAATATTACTAAATTATTATATATGTATAGCGGGCATTTGTAATTTTTAGAACTGGTGGAATAGTGACACCAGGGCTGTACAAATTGATTTTTTAGCCACTTGTCCCGGACAAGTGACTTGAAAAAAGTGACTTGCCCTGACTTGTCCTGGAAAATATAATTTTCAGGGCAAGTAATTTTGAAAAAGTGACTTGTTCTCGTAAGATTTCTTATACGTAACTGTCCCAAAACAAAAACAATTATCATAGTTGTTAAATATAATACAAAAGCACTTGGCACATATACATATATTAAATATCTATAACAATAAACATTGTATAGTACATATTTATTCTTGTGGACTTTTGTCACTGTGCCACCGCGGACATAACGTTGCGACGAGTGCATACTCAAAACACATTTATCGACAATAATAAAACATAACAAGAGTGCCGCAAGTCACAAAATCGATCGACTTAACGGTTTTGTAGGAGTTGTTCGGCATAAAAACACCAAGGTGCACATCTTCAATATGTGTAGAAGATGTGTGTATAGTTTCAGAACGATCGATGAACGGTTTCGGAGGAGTTGTGTACACAAACTCTGTACCGTATATAGAATTGTATAGAAAAATGTAGAAACAATGGCTAAGTTAAAAAGGTGATATTTTTGTTAAAAAATATTTTTTCGGCATAAAAACACCAAGGTGCACATTTTCAATATGTGTAGAAGACGTGTGTATAGTTTCAAATCGATCGACTGAACGGTTTCGGAGGAGTTGTGTACACGAACTATGCACTTTTTCTGTCAGCCGCTCGCCCGCCCAGCTGTAAAACATAATAAGTACCGTTTTTTAAAAACGGTCGTATAAAAATTGTTTCCTAAAATAATGAGAATCATCTTGCATTGTCACGATCTCGCGGTGTGTTTGCAAAACGCAGATTGAATATGATAGAATTTCGCGTTTTCGTCTCGAAAGCTCGAAAACGCGAGGTTGCTACATGTCCCTAATAGGACACGTACACATTGTCTTAGGAGACGATTCTCATGTGCGGCAAAAACATTTTAAAGCTTTTATTAAGAAATAGAACAAATGTGGACAAACATCTATATTTCTTGACAACAAAAACATAATTTGACAAAAAATGATACTCGTCTTAGGAGACAATTCTAATGTGCTGCCAATACACGTTTATTGACACAAAAAAAACATATTTCGATACGTGTTATTGGTTAGGCTACTGCATCGCATCGTCGACCTATACACGAGATCGTGTGGAAATAAAACGCGAGACCAAATCGCGAGACGAAAACGTGAGATTCTATTGTATTCATTCTCACATTTTCGCCTGGCTATCTCGCGTTTTCGAGACCGCGATGTCGTGTTTTCGCCTCGGCCTTTTCACGATGTCGCCTTCCGCTTTTGGAAATACGTTTGTTCATGTCATTATGTGTGTGTAGAATGCATGCGTATTGAAATTGAGTTTTGCGCATACATTACATGTACGTACGTACGTAGAATGCAATTCGAACTAGCATGCTTTATATACATGTACGTACCTAGAACCAAATCCAACACGCATGCTGTCTACACATGCATGGGCAAATCGTATTTCCAAAAGCGGAAGGCGAGATCGAGATTGCAAAAACGCGAGATTGTAACATAAAAAAAAATATGGCCGTACCCACCCATCCCCAATTAGCACATTTGCGACATATCATTTTCGGTCTAGCTGCACACCACGTGGTGTTTACAACAATCATCAGTCGGTGATCCAGTTTCACGTGCAAAGTGTGACTGACCTTTAGAATTCGGTGGAAACAAACATAACAAAACCACGCTATGTAGTCGCTCACGTCATCGCATCGCCGATGAATTGATAATTACGCATTAGCTTGTGCATTTTCACATTTGTTTGATTTCTTGATAAAACCAAGATTTGGCAGCACATGAGAATCGTTTCCTAAGACGATTCTCAAATTTTGTCAAAATATGTTTTTGTAAAGAAATATCAATGTATTCGGGTTTTCTTTTCACATTTGTCCGATGTCTTAATAAAACATGTTTTGACAACACATGAGAATTGTCTCCTTAGACGATTCTAATATTTTATAAAAAGAATTGTCACATTTGTTTGATTTCTTAGACCGTACAAACAATCGACAAATTCAGAAATCCACAACTTAATTTGTGTTTCTCGAGTCTGGTTTCATATGGTGGCGAGGAAATACGATCGATTACACACCGTGAAAATCTTGTTGGAACGTAAATGTCAATTGTCACGTAGGCCATTTCAGTTTACCGCGCGTTACGTCAGCTGTTATTCTAAGTACGTATGGTCGCTCGTTAGGAGCATTTATTTCCTTCGTTTATAAGGTATGGGTTGTGGCCTAGGGCTTAGAACACCGACTTCCAATCTGGAGGTTGTGGAACCGTTCAAACATCGCCTTGGGAATCAAACATACCTTCATAGTATGTCCATACCATTCAATTTCACTTTTTCCTTCTTTTATATGCCACGTAGGAACGATAATTAAGAACCGTAAATTCCATTTCCACCCCGTGAAGGAACATGCGTTTATTTCTCTAAAGTTAGGTGTCTTGGCCTGTCGACGCAGTGAGACGAAAAATAAAATAAAATAAATCAATAACCATCGATCGCCGCAGAATATTTTCGCTAATTCGCTAATTACTTTCAAATTAATATAATCAGGGTCGCTGTAGATTGCTATATCACTTTCTTGCGATACACAGATACTGTGTAACACAGTAGCTGCGAATTGCCAGGACACCCGCGGCGTTATCGATCGATAAAGTGGTCAGTTTTGGGATTAAGTTTATGACAGTCCGGTTCCAAAAAACGGGCTTGTGGCGGGACGTTCTAACAGAAAATAGTGACTTGCCCAGGACTATATTCCAGCATAGAGGCACTTGCCCGAGATTAAAACCGACTTGTCCCGGGCATCGGGCGTGCCAATTCGTACAGCCCTGGACACAATTATACACTTACTTAATTCCTTAGCACATTTTGTGCCTACTGAGTGGGCATGTAGCTTTAAGACACTGTGTTATTACACTGTGAAAGCCCATTGTATGCAATGCATAGTGTAAACTTACCTTCCAACAGTGTAGTGATGTCTGTCGAAGTACAAGTGATTATGATGTATGTGTGTTTCAGTACAACTAAGTATTCTCCATACATTCCAGAATGCCAACGGAGGTGATATTCTGGCAGTGGTTCAACCAGACATTCAACGCCATAGTGAACTATACCAACCGCAGTGGCGAGAAAGTCTACATGTATACCTGTCAGGTATGCTCATCTCCACACCAAACCATTCAGGCTTTCCACTGGATAAAATAAAATTTTCGCTACTTTTTATGCCCCCACCACCGAATGGTGAGGGAGGCATATACATGTAGTGTTACCGGCGTCCGTACGTCCCATACGTCCTTCCGTCCGTCCTGCCGTCCGTCTGTCCCGAAACCTTAATGATCAGGTAAATGTCTCAAAATTTCCTACGTATCTGCTTGATAGTTCACACATGCATTGCTCTAATGGTCCTCTACAGCACTGCGGCAAATCCACAATCGTCCCTCCCCTGCTAAGCCCAGAGTCAATGTCACATACTTGGTGCATTTGAAACTTTAAGGCTCGGGTAAATGTATTATAATTTCCTTTCACGGATCTGCTTGATGCTTCACACACGCATTGCTCTAATGGTCCTCTACCACCCTGTGACAAATCAACGATTGCTCCGCCCCCACTAAGCCCAGGGTGAAGGTCACATAATTGGTGTGTTCGAAACCTTAACACTCAGGTAAATATCTTATAATTTCTGTTTCCTTGCACTCATCTGCTTGATATTTCACACACACATTGCTTTAATGGTTCTCTACCGCCCTGTGACAAATCCATGATCGTCCCGCCCCCGCTAAGGCCAGGGTCAAGGTCACATACTTGGTGCATTCAAAATCTTAACGTTTCATTGATAGGATATACTTGATATTTCATACACACACACATGCTTTAATGGTCCTCTACCGCATGATTGTCCTGCCCTTGCTAAGCCCAGGGTCAAGGTCACATACTTGGTGTATTCAAAATCTTAACGCTCCGGTAAATGTCTTATAATGTCTGTTTCATTGATAGGATATACTTGGTGCTACAATTTAATATTATCAAAAAAAATATTATTTGCATTATTTATATAGCCGTAAAATTTGGGCAGGTTTCATGGAACAGACAGTAGGACCCAATACTTGGCTCATTTGGAAAACGTTACCCAACATGGCTCATCTCGTTTGTAACCAGAGTCCCGTCTTTGTTCGTCATTAGCTGCTGCTGAGGTGTTAAAACTTTATTTACATAAAGGTTTAACGTTTCAACATTGGGTGGTTAGGTGGGAGCATGCGATGGGTAATTTAACAATGGGGAATTGACCGAAATCCCGATCGGATACCTGGTATTGCTCTCCGGTACGTATTTTGCATTCTTGTATGTGAAAGTTGAATCTGGTATACTCTTTATAAGAATAATATGATTATTCCTAATCCTATTACTTTTAGGGGAAGGGTCCAAGTGATTTTGTTTGGTGTGGCATGGACCTGGCACCATTTCAGGGCTGAAATTCTACTTACTTCAATGTAAATATTCTGTGCTGATTTTGGGATTTTCCCCCAATGCAGCATGTTAAATGCGGGATCGAACCTGTTGGTCCTGGCTTAAATGACCGTCACTGTTTATTGGCTGTTAAACACCAAGAAACGTCTCAACAGCAGCTAAGGTCATATAGGGATGTAGGGATGTAGGGATGGGACCTCGGTTAAACATGTACATTCACAGAGCTCCAGATAAGTGTTCTATCCAAGGACTAGTGTACCCCCAGATACAAATTCAATGCATACTTTTACAAATGTATTATTGATTTTCTTCCTTTTATTATCCCCCCCTCCCCCCCGCAACGAGTTGTGGGGTGGTATACTGGAGTCTGTGCGTCTGTGCGTCTGTGCGTCTGTGCGTCTGTGCGTCTGTGCGTCCGTAAACTTAACATCAGAGAAATATTGTTATAACTTCTATTTCCTTCATCTAAAATGCTTAATATTTCACACATGCATTCCTGTAAGGCTCTACTACCATGCTGTGCAAAATCCATGACCGTCCAACCCCTGCTGATCCCATGGTCAAGGTCAAATACTTAGTCTCTTTACAAAACTTAACATCGGAGAAATATTGTTAGAACTTCTATTTCCTTCATTTAAAACGCTTAATATTTCACACATGCATTCCTGTAAGGCTCTACTACCATGCTGTGCCAAATCCACGACCGTCCAACCCCTGCTGATCCCAAGGTCAAGGTCAAATACATGGTCTCTTTACAAAACTTAACATCAGAGAAATGTTATAACTTCATCTAAAATTCTTAATATTTCATGCATGCATTCCTGTAAGGCTCTACTACCATGCTGTGCCAAATCCACGAACGTCCAACCCTTTGCTGATGTCAAGGTCAAATACGGTCTCTTTACAAAACTTAACATCAGAGAAAGTTATAACTTCATCTAAAATTCTAATATATGCATGCATTCCTGTAAGGCTCTACTACCATGCTGTGCCAAATCCACGAACGTCCAACCCTTTGCTGATGTCAAGGTCAAATACATGGTCTCTTTACAAAACTTAACATCAGAGAAATATGTTATAACTTCATCTAAAATTCTTAATATTTCATGCATGCATTCCTGTAAGGCTCTACTACCATGCTGTGCCAAATCCACGACCGTCCAACCCCTGCTGATCCCAAGGTCAAGGTCAAATACATGGTCTCTTTACAAAACTTAACATCAGAGAAATATGTTATAACTTCATCTAAAATTCTTAATATTTCATGCATGCATTCCTCTAAGGCTCTACTATCATGCTGTGACATATCCCTGCTGATCCCAAGGTCAAGATCACATACTTAGTCTCTTTACAAAACTTAACATCAGAGAAATCGGTTATAACTTCTATTTCCTTGCTCGGATCTGCTTCACATTCACGTTCGTGCCGCCTCCGCTAAGCCCATAGTCAAGGTCACAAGCCCACACTTGGAAATTTTTTACATATTTAGGGGTACCTGGGCCCACGGGGGGGGGGGGGGGGCTATTCCGTAAGCCTTGCTTACTGACCAATCTAGTTAAATAGGGTTTGCAGCTCAACTAAGTAAATCTTCAACTTTATTACAGTATTTTCACTACTCAATTTGAAAATCAATGCGTATTTTCACATTGCTGTGAGTATTTTGTACTCCCACTTTTGATAATCAATGCGTATTCTGCTAAAATAAGTGCGTAAAATTCGCGAATACGCAGCTTATCTAGAGCTCTGCATTCTCCAAATACAGGATTGTGAGGCTGAGCGGACGCAAGTGAAGTAGCCGAGAAGTTGGTAGTAGCTCTGAAGGGACGCATTGAGGCGAAAATGGACAATTACTGGGTGGTGTTAACTCTGAAAGAGAGGGAATCACTATAGAAGACAAAGCAATGTCTAGATGATCTACAAGATAAGCCAGCGCAAATCTCCAAGGATGTGTGAAAATGAAAAGTTTGTATACTGAAAGGAGTTTAAAATGCAACAATGAGGTAAATACGTTATCGGACACCCCTATGTCAAGGTGCATGATCACATGGTTACAACAACAACAATGGCTGAACTTTTCCTTAATAGGCAACATATTTTGATGATATATGGCGCAGCAAACGCGTCTTCATGAGCTGCATTTGGTGGTCGCGGTAATTCGGCACATACTTAAGTTTTGCAAAGAAGACACGGAAATCGATTCTTCGCAAAAACTACAGAAGTTTGGGCCAAAGTACCGAGACCACCAAATGCAGCTTAACAAAACGCATTTAATGCACCATATTTCATCAACATCTGTTACATAATAAGGACAAAATAAAGGAATACGTACTTTGAATTGGAGGGCTTCTGGAAGTTTCAGTACTTGTTGTTGTTGTTGTTGTAACCACGTGATCATACACCTTGTATGTGATCGTCGATGAGACCGCTGTGTACCATGTGGCTGATGTATCTATTCCAGGTTATGTGGATAGATGAATTGCTATTTATCCTTATAATAAAATGTTTTGCATTGTGCAACATATGAATAAATACAGTAGAACCTATCTAAAATGGACGCGCAGGCAGTCTGTGTACCCTGAATTTGATGGGTTTCATCGGCGTATATTTATGATGATAATGCCTGTTCAAGTTTGCAAAGCACAGCCGCATACGTTGGCATGGTCATGTCTGAATTACAGTGAAACCTCTAAACCGCACAGAGAGGTTCCGCTGTAACATGTTTACCTCCATGTTGCATTTTTAATCCTTCCTACGCTGTTGACGGAAATTGCCGTCTGCTGTTTTTATGCCACCGGGTTTCGAAGAAATGGGTGGCATATAGTGTTTGGTCCGTCCGTCTGTCCGTCCGTCACATTTTTCGGTTAACCAATTTGTCACGGTTTCTCAAATATGCTGCAGGTGGCATCCGCGTTCGACAGACGCATGTCTTGTTCATTTTTGCTTTAATTCTTAACAAAAAACTGGTTTTGACAGCACATGAGAGTCGTCTCCACTGGAGACGATTCTCATGTGCTGTCAAAACCAGGTTTTTGTCGAGAAATATTGAAAATAAAACATTTCCAGCAGACGACAACATTTAATTCAGCGTAGTAAGGGTTAAAGACATAGACCTGCAAATAATACTACATTGTATAACGGAACTGTGTTTAACTGCCTTAATTTGTTAAATATGTGTATTGTCTATGATTATGAATTTTAAAGGTGCACGCCCACTCAGTAGGCACAAACTGTTCTTTATAGGAATTAAATATGTGTATAATTGTGTCGCTATTCCACCAGTTCTAAACATTATTAGTGCCCTCTATGCAGATATAATCATTTAGTAATATTTATTTTACTGATAGTGACGTGCAGTGGTATCAGGCTAGTTTCATATGCAAATGAGACATTGATATTTTTTAATTATTTATACTAATTGAATGCGTCA
Source organism: Conchocele bisecta (assembly GCA_029237695.1). Classification (NCBI taxonomy): domain Eukaryota; kingdom Metazoa; phylum Mollusca; class Bivalvia; order Lucinida; family Thyasiridae; genus Conchocele; species Conchocele bisecta. Next base: position 24,326,718 of record CM055270.1, on the reverse strand, counting down.
CCTAAAATAATAATATTTTCGACAGATTATAAAGTATGATCATTGCACATCAAAAAATAAAAATACAGAGAATAAATAGTAATGTCCGTTTACATTTTAAGGAAACACGGTTATCGCCCCCGATATCAGTGTGATAATTTATGCCTGATATAAAATGTATAATAATGCCAATCAATACATGGGGTAATGGTGAATGAATGTTTTGCCAGAAAATGTCTCGGATGATGTCTCTGATATAAAGAACATTTTGTGCCTACTGAGTGGGCATGTACCTTTAATATCTGATATTAAGAACATGTTGTGCCTACTGAGTGGGTATGTACCTTTAAAGAACATGTTGTGCCTACTGAGTGGGTATGTACCTTTAAAGGTACATACCCACTCAGTAGGCACAACATGTTCTTTATATCAGATATTAAAGGTACATGCCCACTCAGTAGGCACAGAATGTGAGGTTATTATAGAGAGACAGATAGCTTTGTATATTCTGTATATGACATTTTCTGGCAAAAATAAACATTCATTCACTATCACCCCACATATTGATTGGCGTTATACATTTTATATCAAACGTAACTTTCCACACTGATATCAGGGGCGATAACCGCGTTTCCTTAAAATGTTAACAGACATTACTATTTATTCTCTTTATTTAATTTTTAGTGTGCAATGATCGTACTTTATGATCTGTCGAAAATATTATTTTTTCAGGCGACACATTTAATTAGTATAAATAATTCAAAAATATGCCTCATTTGCATATGAAAATAGGCTGATACAAGCGTGAGTCACAATCAGAAAAATAAAATAAATATTACTAAATGATTATATATGCATAGCGGGCATTTGTAATTTTTAGAATTGGTGGCATAGTGACACAATTATACGCGTATTTAATTCCAACTAGAAAAAGTCGATGGCGCGCCATCGCAATATACCCACTTTCCCCAAATGCTAAGTCCGAAAGGGGGAGGTAATCCATGATGGAGGGTCGGATAAAAAATCCGAATTCACTTTGCGCATCAGCACATCAAAACGAAGCTACGAACCAAATATCAGACGCGTAGGTATTAAGGTGAAAAAGTTTTTCGAGTTACAAGGAAAAAATGGGAAATTCCGAGTCCGAAAGGGGGAGATAATCCATGATGGAGGGTCGGATCAAAAATCCGAATTCACTTTGTGCATCGAAGCTACATACCAAATATCAGGCGCGTAGGTATGAAGGTGAAATTTTTTTTCAAGTTACAAGAAACGTGACGGACGTACGGACGGAGGACGGACGGACGTTCTTACATTAGGGTACTTATGTGGCTTATCACATGTTAAATATTAGCCACATAAAACGATTTTTAGCCACATAAAACGATTTTTTAGGTGGCTAATTGTAACCAACCCTATCCTTTAACAAGTCCATAACCCTGTGGGGCTAGCCACATAAGTACCCTAATGTGTGCCCGGACGGACGGACGGACACCCGTGACGAAAACAATATACCCATTTTTTTCCCCAAAAAAAAGTGGGTATAATAAAGAACATGTTGTGCCTACTGAGTGGGCATGTACCTTTAATGCCCGCAGGAAATGTGGTCTTATATCATTTTTCCTGGAGTTGCACCAACAGGCTACGTAGCCCAGTCAAGGTTTCTTGAATTTCACACTTTTTTTAATCCCGTATCACGTGGTATTTGTTGATAAATTGAGCATGCGCGATTGAACCAAAGATGGCGCACAGATCAAATCCTTTTCTTTGTTGAACAAGCTTCTTCCGGTCGACCTCGACTCTTCGCGTAAGAGAGCATATCCCGATCACGTTATTCATATTGTACAAATTGTGGTTTTCCAGCTGTCTATTTTCGGTTTTGTAATACATGTACCACCTATATTACACCTATAACACAATTCTGGCAAGAAATATTGTATAGTATTACCGCTTTATTCAATATATGCCTTTATTAAATATGTTTAGATATACATGTACTCTGAATGTAGAGGTAAAGTGTCGGTCAATGGCTTTAAATAGTTTCAGTATACACATATTCAGGGCTCCAGATAAGGAATTAGTAATTGAGTATTGTCACTCGCATTATTTCTGAAGCAATTTGGTATTTCAAAATTTTACTTGGGTAAAATAAACACTACTGTTTCCACATCAGCAGACAGCAATTATTGAATAGTTTGCTTCGAAATGAAAACATGTCTTGGCATTTCATTAGAATTGTCTTTCCAAGGAGACAATTCTTATGAAATACCAAGATATGTTTTTATGGAAAATAAGAAAAATATGCTACATTTGTGGTATGTTTATTTTTTTCTGCAGCGTGATAAAGGTACAACATTTTTATTGCTTTTCAGCTCGCCTGCACGAAGTGCAGAAGAGCTTATGGCATACCCCCGGCGTCGTTGGCGTCGTTGGCGTCGTTGGCGTCGTCGGCGTCCACAAACTTAACATTGGGGTAAATGTTTTTCCTTTCATGGAACACCTTGTTATTTCATACATGCATTCCTCAGATGACCCTCTATCATGCTGTAGCAAATCCATGATCCACCACCCAACGCCTTGATATTTCATACATGCATTTGTCTGATGATAACCTATCGTGCTATCGCAAATCCATGACCCACCGCCCAGCCCTTACCCCAAGGTCACAAACTTGGCACATTCATAAACTTAACGTTGGGGTAAATGTCTTGTAACATCCGTTTTCTTTCATGGAACACCTTGATATTTCATACATGCATTCCTCAGATGACCCTCTATCATGATGTAGCAAATGTAGCAAATCCACCACCCAACCCTTACCCCAAGGTCAAGGTCACAAACCTAGCACATTCATAAACTTAATGTTGGGGTAAATGTTGTGTAACTTCTGTAAGTTCTGTTGATATTTCATACATGCATTCATCTGATGATCCTTTATTGTGCTACAGCAAATCCATGACCCACCCCCATCCCTTTCCCCAAGATCAACATCATAAACTTAACGTTGGAGTAAATGTCTTTTTAACTCACCTGAGCAAAGCTCATGTGAGCTATTGTTACCGCAATGTGTCCGTCGTCCATCGGCGTCCGTCGTCGTCCGTGAACATTTTCAAACGTCTTCTCCTCGGTAACCATTGGGTCTATAGTCACCAAACTTCATGGTCATGGTCCTTAGGTAGGGGGATTACAAAATTGTTAAAATGACGTCATTACGTAATCCAAGATGGCCGCCGTGCATTTTTTTTTTGAAATCGGATTGTTATGTCATCCAAGATGGCCGCCGAAAGGTCAAAAGGTCGTTCTTTTATTAGAGATTTCAAAATTCTTCTTCACATGAACCGCTTGGCCCATGGTAGCCAAACTTAAAAGTTATGGTCCATGGGTGAAGCCTTTTCAGATTTGTTAAAATGGAGGTCATCGCTAATCCAAGATGGCCGCCGTCTAAAAATGGCATACATTCTTAAAAAATCTTCTTCTCATGAACCGCTTGCCGGATTTCGACGAAACTTGGTAGGAATGATCGATGTACATTGCTCTTTCAAAGTTGTTAAAATGGTGACCCCGGGGTCAAAAATGGGCGTGGCCCATGGGGTCAAATTGGGGTCAAATTTTATTTTTGACCGAATATGGTCATGTCATATATCAAATTGAAGGTATCAATGTGGCGATCACTCTGGTGCATTTTCTGTCGAAATCAGATTGTTATGTCATCCAAGATGGCCACCGAAACGTCAAAAGGCCGTTCTTTTATTAGAGATTTCAAAATTCTTCTTCACATGAACCGTTTGGCCCATGGTAGCCAAACTTAAAAGTTATGGTCCATGGGTGAAGCCTTTTCAGATTTGTTAAAATGGAGGTCATCGCTAATCCAAGAATGGCCGCCGTCTAAAAATATGCATAAATTCTTAAAAAATAAAAATTCTTCTCATGAACCGCTTGCCGGATTTCGACGAAACTTGGTAGGAATGATCGATGTACATTGCTCTTTCAAAGTTGTTAAAAATGGTGACCCCGGGGTCAAAAATGGGCGTGGCCCGTGGGGTCAAATTTTATTTTTGACCGAATATGGTCATGTCATATATCAAATTGAAGGTATCAATAAGGCGATCACTGGTGCATTTTCTGTCGAAATCGGATTGTTATGTCATCCAAGATGGCCCTGGTGCATTTTCTGTCGAAATCGGATTGTTATGTCATCCAAGATGGCCGCCAAAAGGTCAAAAGGTCGTTCTTTTATTAGAGATTTCAAAATTCTTCTTCACATGAACCGCTTGGCCCATGGTAGCCAAACTTAAAAGTTATGGTCCATGTGTGAAGCCTTTTCAGATTTGTGTGTAGCCAAACTTAAAAGTTATGGTCCATGTGTGAAGCCTTTTCAGATTTGTTAAAATGGAGGTCATCGCTAATCCAAGATGGCCATCTAAAAATAGCATAAATTCTTAAAACATCTTCTCATGAACCGCTAGCCGGATTTTGACGAAACTTGGTAGGAATGATCGATGTACAATGCTCTTTCAACGTTGTTAAAATGGTGACCCCGGGGTCAAAAATTGGCGTGGCCCGTGGGGTCAAATTTTATTTTTGACCGAATATGGTCATGTTATATATCAAATCGAAGGTATCAATGAGGCGATCACTCTGGTACATTTTTTGTCCAAATCGGATTGTTATGTCATCCAAGATGGCCGCCGGAAATGTCAAAAGGTCGTTCTTTTATTAGAGATTTCAAAATTCTTCTTCACATGAACCGCTTGGCCCATGGTAGCCAAACTTAAAAGTTATGGTCCATGGGTGAAGCCTTTTCAGATTTGTTAAAATGGAGGTCATCGCTAATCCAAGATGGCCGCTGTCTAAAAATAGCATAAATTCTTAAAAAATCTTCTTCTCATGAACCGCTAGCCGGATTTCGACGAAACTTGGTAGGAATGATCGATGTACATTGCTCTTTGAAAGTTGTGAAAATGGTGACCCCGGGGTCAAAAATGGGCGTGGCCCGTGGGGTCAAATTGGGGTCAAATTTTATTTTTGACTGAAAAATCTTCTCATGAACCGCTAGCCGGATTTCGACGAAACTTGGTAGGAATGATCGATGTACATTGCTCTTTGAAAGTTGTGAAAATGGTGACCCCGGGGTCAAAAATGGGCGTGGCCCGTGGGGTCAAATTGGGGTCAAATTTTATTTTTGACTGAATATGGTCATGTCATATATCAAATTGAAGGTATCAATGAGGCGATCACTCTGGTGCAATATTTGTCGGAATCGGATGATTATGTCTTCCATGATGGCCACCAAAAGGTCCATTTATTCAAGATTTTTAACAACTTTTTCTCAGGAACCACATGGCCGATGCTGGGTGAAGCATTTTCAGATATTGTAAAATGAGAGTCATCGCTTAATCCAAGATGACCGCCATCTAAAAATAGCACAATTTTTTTAAAACACATGAACTCAATGTCACATTCTCCTCTGGTGTTCATGGAGTCAGGTGAGCGAATTATGGCCATCATGGCCCTCTTGTTATAAGTTCTGTTTCTTTACAGGGAACGCCTTGATATTTCATACATGCATTCATCTGATGATACTCTGTCGTGCTATAGCACATCCATGACCTAACCCCACCCCATCAAGGTCACAAACATTTATAACATCTGTTTCCTTTCATGGAACGCCTTGATATTTCATATATGCATTCATCTGATGATACTCTATCGTGCTATAGCAAATCCATGACCACCGCCCACAAACTTAGCACATTCATAAACTTAACGTTGGGGTAAATGTCTTATATAACATCTGTTTCCTTTCATGGAACGCCTTGATATTGATATTTCATACATGCATTCATCTCATGATACTCCATTGTGCTATAGCAAATCCATGACCCCCCCCCCCCACCCCTTTCCCCAAGGTCACAAACTTAGCACATTCATACATGCATTCCTCATGTGAATAGCTATCATGCTGTAGAAAATCACGGTGCGTTCATAAACTTAACATTGGGTTAAATTCTGTTTTACTTCTGTTTTCAGGGAGCGCATTGATATTTCATACATGCATTCATGTTAATATGCTATATTATGCTATAGCAAACCCACGACCCACCTTGCACCACTGACCCCAATGTCAAGGTCCAACGCACGACCCTTAACCCAAGGTCAAGTTATATAATATTCATGTTTTTTATGAAACTGCCAAGTTTGAGTGAAGGCTGCCAACAGGCGAGCTTCGTTGTCTTCTGACAACTCTTGTTGATACTCGCTACTTCTCATTTCAATTGGGTTTTTGGCCATTTTAATTGGGTATTAAAGCAAATACGCAGCTTATCTGGAGCTCTGCATATTGCTTCAAACATAGGACATTATCGCACGCAAACAGAATTTAAATCATGTTAAACAATTGTGTTGTTAGATTCATGAATGTGTTAGCTGAACGCTTTATGTTTTGAATGTTGAAATTAAATTTGCTACAAAATATCAATGCCTTTATTCAAATGTGCCCTAGTGTTTACAGTCGGAGTTGATGGATCCGGGTATATGCCCATCCTGTGTAGAGTAACCTTTCATCAAGGGAAGTAATTCTGCTTGTTCTGTAATTTGCTATAAAACTATACACATGTCGATATACTAAAACAAGTGTATCGGGGAGCATGGGTGGGCCATGCGAAGCATTGGTTTAAACAGAACATATTTATGGAGAAAAAAAAACCGTATATGTTCTGTTTAAACCAATGCTTCGCATAGCCCACCCACGCTCCCAAGCCATGGGTGGGCCATGCGAAGCATTGGTTTAAACAGAACATATTTATGGAGAAAAAAAAACCGTATATGTTCTGTTTAAACCAATGCTTCGCATAGCCCACCCACGCTCCCAAGAAAAATTTATTTTAGTATATACTTTCTTAAATATATCACCAAATGGTTTTCAGAAATTTGTATAGTTTATGTATCAAAGTACAGAACAAACATTATTACTTCCCTTCATGAAAGGTTGCTCTACCCAATACCAAAATAGTGTTACTGGTTTTAACCACAACCTATATATAACTTTCATGAAGGGAAGTAATTCTGCTTGTTCTGTAATTTGTTATATAAAGTATACAAATTTCTGCAAACCATTTGGTGATATATTTAAGAAAGTATATACTAAAACAAGTTTTTTTTGGGAGCGTGGGTGGGCAATGCGAAGCATTGGTTTAACCAGGACATATACATTTTTTTTTCTTTTTTATTCCGTAAATTTTATGTACAAAACCAATGCTTCGCATAGCTCCCGAGACACTTGTTTTAGTATATACTTTCTTAAATATATCAACAAATGATTTGTATAAATGTGTATGGTTTATATAGCAAATTGCAGAATTACTTCCCTTCATGAAAGGTTGCTCTACACAGTACCAAAATAGTCTTACTGGTTTTAACCACAACCAGTACACCCAAACACTAGAAAAAGAAATTAATTTTGTTTCTAGTGTTTGGTTGCATGGGTAAACCAGGACAGCGTGTGTCTTTGCAACTTCTTGTAGACAATGTAGGGAGGTATTAAATAATAAAAACAGCAAATAGCTGAAGACAAGAAAACTTGTTTATTGCCGTCAAGTATACATGCAATCATAATGCATAAGGATTTGTAATAATTATGGGTCACCTTGTATACGAGTTCCACTGTACATGTAAAGTAATGCATTCCTCCAAAGCACAAACTATAGGTACCGTTAATAACCCTAAATATTCCGACACCATTTATTTTGGGGAAACATAAACAAATATGATTTCCCCACAACAGTGAGCGTGCCAATATTTAGGGTTAGTATGGCAGTAATGGTCTAATCACAATAACAATGTACATGTATTTGGATAGAATTTGTTTTGGGAAAGCCCTATTTAGGGGTTTTCCCAAAGCAAATTGTGTCAGAATATTCAGGGTTAATACGGTATATAGTATAACTTCTATGGTCACAAGGCAAAAAATGATGAAAATCACTAATCATCTGACACCAAGTGTCTTACATAGCACAACACTTTATTGTTGGGTTGATTAATCAAATGGGGTTTTAGATCCATTCGACAGCAGTTCATTGAATGGGATTGTATTTCTGATCAACAGCCAGATCATATGCAAATGTTTGTTTGTTTATTGGTGTTTAACGGCCTATCGAGAGCTAAGGTCATGTGGCCAACGGGTTCGATCCAGTATTTAACCTGCTGCATGAGGGAAAATTCCAAAATCAGAACGGAATATTTACATGAAGAGCAAGTATATTCAGCCCTGAAATTAGAATTACCTGATCTGGTGCCAGGTCCATACCACACCAAAGTCACTTGGTCCCCTTCCCCTAAAAGTAATAGGACTAGGACTAACTGTATTACTGATACAAGGGGTATAACCAGATTTAAACCTCGCATACAAGAATGCCAAAGATGTACCTGAGGGCCAAATCACGTCTCCGGTCGGGATTCCGGTGAGCATGATATCCCGATCATTAAATTACCCATTGCATGCTCCCACCTGCCACCCACCATATGCAAATGTGTTTGTTTGTTGGGGTTTAACAGCCTATCAACAGCTAAGTTAATTTAAGGCCGGGTCAATGGGTTTAGTAATAAATCCCATATATTACCTGTACAAATGGGGGGAAAATCCCAAAATCAGAACTGAATATTTACAATAAAACGAGGATGGCCGCGGCCAGCATGTCGAGCCCGCCGAGGCATTTGATGGTCTCGGAGTGTATTTATTTGAAGTTTGATGCCCAATAAGCATACAAAGTTTCAAGCAAATCTGACTTTGACATTGGGGCACAGGGGTCGCATGAGTGGGACACAGAATGAATATATGGATGATGACTAATAAGCATATGAAGTTTCAAGTCAATGTGACTTAGGACTGCAGAGATATAAGGTATTTAAAAACTTTAACGCAGATTTCGGAACGCAAACTTCTAAGTCATTTGACTTTGACCTTGGGCACAGGGGCCGCATGAGTGGGATACAGCATGAATATATGGATGATGACTAATAAGTATATGAAGTTTCAAGTCAATGTGACTTAGGACTGCAGAGATATAAGGTATTTAAAAACTTTAACGCAGATTTCGCACGCACGCACGCACGCACAGACACCCGGACGTCATTGTGATCACTATGTCTCGCTTTCTTGACAAAAACTATATATTCAGCCCTGAAATCAGAATAATCCTGATCTGAGGCCAGGTTCTCGCCACACCATAATCACTTGGCCCCCTCACAAAAGTAGTAGAATCAGTAATAATGTTACTAATTGTATAATGGGCAATAACCCAATTCAACCCCCAGGTAACAAAAGAGCCAAAGATAAAAATGTACCTGAGGGCCAAACCAGGCAAATCGTGATTCCTATAAGGAGGAACCCATACCGTTAATTTACACCATTGCGTTCGCCCGACCAACCACCCACTTCGCCCAACCAACCACCCACTTCGCCCGACCAACCACCCATATGCAAATGAGATAGACGGGTGTGAATCCTGTTAAGTATGACGTTACCTGTTGCTTTGATGTTACACCCTTACACTTTTTGTCAACCCAATACTGCACAGTGCAGACTCCGATCAGACTGCGCATGGATGCAGTATGATCTGCGCCTACACTGATTGCAAGCTCAATAAGTCCCTGTTTGTTATGGTGCGACACATATTGTACATGCATAGATCTCATAAAGTTATGCTTCGAATACATGTAAATGGTCGAAGATCACTCAGAAAATTAAGGAACAAACATACTGGTCACAACCTCTCTGTATATAATTCTTTCGTACATTGAGGATCTTACACGGGTGATAATTAAATACGACATTTATTAACGAGTTTATCGATTTCATAAGGAACTATAGCCGAGTTTCTTATGAAATCAGTAAACTCATTAAAAAAATACCATATTGATTAATCACAAATGTTAGTCTATTTATTGCATAAGCACAGCATCATGTATTGAAGCTGTGCCGATCTCCTAATGTGTTCTCTGTAGCAGTCTCATTTGCATATTTATTACAATAGCGTATTATGATTTTTAATACACCGTGTTATTGCACTGCAGAAGCAAATTTTATGCAATAAAACTAATTAACACTCGTTAGTAATCTCGTACTCGCAAACTCTTATCAAGACTGGAAGACAAGCCACTAATATGTGGCTGTGACAGGAGAAATGAGGCTTATAGGATTTGTGACCAGTGTAGCTCCTGATCAAACAGCACACTCCTGTAACCTGATAACGATCTATATTGCTTATTAGAAGCATGATGGGGGTTTCATTGATGGAATGGCAAACAGCGCATATCCTGATCAGACTGTGCGGTAAGAATAGTAACAAAAATTGGACTAATCAACTTACCGTAATAACCCTAAATATTCGGAGACCATTTATCCCGGGAAACACATATAAATATATGTTTTCCCCGAAACAATGAATGTACCAATATTTAGGGTTAGTGTGGTTGTACAGGCTTACCACAATAACAGTGTATTTGGAATGGACAGAATATACCGGGTTTCCCAAAACATATGGTGTCCGAATATTTAAGGTTATTACGGTATCCCTGGTCACCAGCATGTCTATAATTATAGATATAGACACAGAGCTCCAGATAAGCTTGGTGTCTAAAGCGTAATATGCCCCCTGATATCAAAATCATTGTGTATTTCTTCAACTAAATAGGGAACAAATGCAGAGCGCCAGTTAAGGTGCGTAATTTGACCAACTTGGGGTGAATTTTTGTTATTTCTTCATCCAAAATGGCAAGTTTGCAGTCCTTTAGAATCGTCTCAATTCTAAAGGACTCCCAACTTGCCATTTTTGATGAAGAAATAACAAATTTACCTCCAAATTACGCACCTTAACTGGAGCGCTGCAAATGATAAAAAAAAAAGTATAAAAAAATTTAAACATCACTTACTTCAGCTGCAAAAAAGCACAGTATTTCCACTACTCAATTTGAAAATCAATGCGTATTTTCACATTGCTGTGCTTATTTTGTACTCCCACTTTTGATAATCAATGCGTATTCAGGTAAAATAATTGCATAAAATACGCCAATACGCACCTTATCTGGAGCACAAGACATTTTTACTTTCCCCTCAATCCTCCAATAGTACTGTGTATATATGACAGGAGCTTATTCAAATGAAATAAAACACTGTTTAAACCAATTATAGATAAACAAGGGCATCACTATTAGGGTATTAGGTGTCAGATAGATAGATACACTCGACTTCAATCATAAGAGCGATGTGATAAATGAATATAACATATGTGAATATTGTCTAGTTACTGTATAGTTATGGAGCATCAAGTTGCCATCTCCGCCATCTTTGTATGTACAAGCCATAGTACTATTGCACCACTTCGTGCATTTGACACATACAGCAAATAATACACGTACAGCATTTCTCCCATCAATCTCAAAATAAATTTCAATGTGTAAACTTTCCAAAATCTGATGCCCAGCCTATGTTACTGCACACGTTACCCATAGGTAAAGCCATATTTACTCGCATAGTAGGTGAGTAGACACCAGGGACAATACACTCAGGTAATTGCTTACATGTCACTGGATTTGATAGCTAATGTAAGGGCTTTGCCCTTCTGTCCAGCTGGGTGATGTACCATTTTGCACAAATACAGAGATAACTCTTAATTTCATATATACGTAAGTCAAACGTTTTATTAGTAATAATTGTTATTTTTCATACACACCATTTATGGTTTAACTACAGTACATATTGTTGTGTATTGTTATAAGGCAGATACAGATCTATTCAGCCATGCAGTAAATTATGAGTTGTGTCCCTTTGAACTTATTTTACAAATAACTTATTTTACACACCATAAGTGCGTTAACTTGACTTTCCTTATATGCTGTTTGAGAAAATTCCAGTTGGCCTTGTCTCACTATACAACTCAAGGTATCACTTGTACCTAATAGTGGGTGGTGGTTGGGCGAATGCGAATCACGATTTGCCTGGTTTGGTCCTCAGGTACATTTTTATCTTTGGCTCTTTAGTTACCTGGGAGTTGAATTGGGTTATTGCCCATTATAAAAGTAGTAAGATTATTACTGATCCTGCTGCTTTTGGGAGGGGCCAAGTGATTCTGGTGTGGCGAGGACCTGGCATCAGATCAGGATTATTCTGATTTCAGGACTAAATATATAGTTTTGTTAGTGTAAATATTCAGTTCTGATTTTGGGATTTTTCCTCCATTTGTACATGTACTTGAACATGTACATGTACTTGTACAGGTAATATATGTGATTTAGTACTAAACCCATTGACCCGGCCTTAAATGACCTTAGCTGTTGATAGGCCATTAAACCCCAACAAACAAACTAATTGTGTGTTCTAGAGCATGTGCCCTTTACCTTGTTAAAATATCTTCCCATCTTTATGGCCTTCAGACAGACTCGAGAAATGAACCACAGTGTTGCCTGGGCAAATTAGGCTTTGGTAGGGTCATCCGTCTTTCATCTGTCTTTCGTCTGTCCTAACATTGTCCGTACATCTGTCCACCAGTCTGCCTGCCTGTTTTGCCTTGTCAACAAACTGACTCGGTCAATTAGATTCATACCATTACACCATTCATCAGAAATTCTGGCCTTAGTCAAATCTGGCGTGACCATTTTGCCTGTTACAAAATTGGGGGCTCGTCCGTTTTCCTAGAGTAGAAATATGTCTGACGGTAGTAAATTACCAAATGTAGGTCAACCAGACCCGTTTGTTACTGAAAGACGCCCACGTTTACCCGCATCCCACGAATCTACCTCAATCGACACGCCAATTAGGGCAGATAAAATGCAAACTGACATCGATATAGGTAATTAGACGAAGGGTATCTCGATCACTTGTATACCATTGCCCAAGCTGATTACCCTAGTACTAAGACTGCACATTATACATCCACACCAGCAAACATGAGAACGCATAACCCACAGCCTGACATGAATCTCAGCTCATTCAGTGAACAGTACCCCTCCCACGTGTATGCATTGTCACAGCCCAATGGAACAAAACACCCAATCAAATGTACCTAAACAGGTTTCATTCTCAGACCAAGTTCAGTCTAACATCTCGGTCAATTGGCATACTACAAATAGCATAGATCCACAGCGAACTGTCGAAATCAGTATTTGTAGTTGTACCATTTTGCACAAATTAGGCTTTGGCAGGATCATCCGTCTTTCGTCTGTCCGCCAGTCTGCCTGCCTGTTTTGCCTTGTCAACAAACGGGCTCGGTCAATCAGATTCATACCATTACACCATTCATCAGAAATTCTGGCCTTAGTCAAATCTGGCGTGACCGTTTCGCCCGTTACAGCTAATAACAGAGTACAGTAGTGGGTATATATGGTGTGTTGTGTGGTTTGCCAGGTAAAAGTGATACACTGTGCGAGTTTCTGTGTATGAAGCTATTTATAATGGTGGTTCATGTTAAAAACACAGGCACAAACCTGTCCAGAAAACTGACACATTTTATAGTTTGGTGTAATATAATTGATACGAGTCCATTCTCCTGGCTTTTCTACATGTGATTAACTACATTATATCGCATGTTCTACTTCACATTTTGAGTTATTTGTCAAATGGCAGAACAGGTGAAGCTGGCTGATGGCTGGAACACACAAAGGTGGCTGACTTGGCCACCTCAGGTGCCGTATAGGATACAGTAAAGAGGCAGTGTTCACATATATGTTATGAATATATTCCATCACATCTACGAAGCAATTATTTTTTAATCAAACAATGATCAGTAGCCGATTTCATCAACATTGCAAAGTATACTTTCTAGCAAAGTATACTTTGAGGGAGTAATCATTTATTTTTCCCGAAATGCATTATTTCATATAGAACTAACGACAGCATATATTTGATGATTAAATGTATGCAGATGTATTATACTGAATTTATTACATTATCACAGCCAAAATGGCTGTGATAATGTAATAAATTCAGTATAATAAAAATTAATTAATTTATCCTAAAATTGAAAATTTCTCCCTCAAAGTATACTTTGCTAGAAAAGTATACTTTGCAATGTTGGTGAAATAGGCTACAGGTATATAGTTGGTCCTTAAGCTAATCCCCTCTCTTGGTAATCAAATAATATTTTTTTTAACATTTTTGCCATACAAACAAGGTGAACATAAGTCCTCAGTGACCTTGGGCAGTCGGACACGAGTTGTATGCAAAACAAAGCACCATCCCCAGACACACATTGTGGCCAAATATTATCAAGATCTGTGAAGTGATTCATGAGTTATTGAAAAATGAAAGGTGTTACTAACGTACTTACGTACGTACGTACGTACGTACGTACATGGACTGCCACTAGGCGAGGGGATAATAAAATACATGGTACATATAGAATTATCCCTTTTCGCCAAATTTACTGGTGAAGTCGCCAAACCTTTGAAGTTCCGAGTCGGACACGGTCGGCCTGTGTGTCTGTATGGACTTCAGGAAGTCGGACAGGTTCACTTCACGGCCCACGATCTGGAAGGTGAATGCGGACATTTTATGTTGCTGTGACTGGAGAAACAGGGCTATGGGATTTGTGACCAGTGTAACGCACTCCTGTAGCCTGATAACTATCTATATTGCTTGTTAGAAGTATGACTGGTGTTTCATTGATGGAATGGCGAACAGTGTAGATCCAGATCAGACTGTGCAGATGCACAGTCTGATCTGGATCTGCAGTTCTGCACTGGTCGCAAAACCCCGTAAGCCCCATTTCTCCAGCTGGTGTTTCATTGATAGAATGGCGGACAGTGTAAATCCTGATCAGACTGATCTGGATCTACACTGGTCGCAAATTCCATAATCCCCATTTCTCCAGTCACAGACACATTAAGTGCATGCATAGTGTTAAACTTCAATTTATTTTGGGGTCCATGGCTTAAAAATTGCAAAAGAAAATTTATCAATTTAATTTGGGGTACAAAAAAGAGATCTTGGAGACAATTCTCATGTGCTGGCAAAACATGCTTTATTCAGACATGAGAATGGCTGTCGCTGAAAACATCTGAAAATCCACTGAAACCCCCTCACCCACTTGTAACAGTATCAAATTTGAGCATGCTAGATTGATTCTGAATCATTTTGAAAACGCAAATTATGACAAAATCCACTGAAATCAGCTGATCAGCTGAAGATTATCGTGCCTGTTTATTAAGGAAATAAAACAAAGATGAAAAGCAACAGACAACTTTTTGACACTAAAGTTTTCAACTAACTTATTGTTATCACAGTTAATTTTATTAAACTTTCCTTATACGAGACGAGCCATACACTATATTGATGGATTTACATTTACTGAGCATATGCAGCCTATGCTCAATAAATGTAAATCCAATAATTATGTTTACTGTACCTAAGATGTGCGATATCTCACGAAAAATATTTACAACATTTATGATATTTTCTGCAAATGACGTCAAAAGTTGATGAAATCTTCAGAGTCAATTTCGACGTCAGTTACAGAATGTATCACAGTTTATGTAAATATATTTCATAAACAAGAGGGCCATGATGGCCTTAATTCGCTCACCTGACTCCATGAACACCAGAGGAGAATGCGACATTGAGTTCATGTGTTTTAAAAAAATTGTGCTATTTTTAGATGGCGGTCATCTTGGATTAAGCGATGACTGTCATTTTACCAAATATGAAAATGCTTCACCCAAAGATCTTAACTTCCTATGAAGTTTGGCCAGCATCGGCCATGTGGTTCCTGAGAAAAAGACGTTCAAAATCTTGAATAAATGGACCTTTTGGTGGCCATCATGGATGACATAATCATCCGATTCCGACAAATATTGCACCAGATCAATCGCCTCATCGATACCTTCAATTTGATATATGGCATGAGCATATTCGGTCAAAAATAAAATTTGACCCCAATTTGACCCCACGGGCCATGCCCATTTTTGACCCCGGGGTCACCATTTTCACAACTTTGAAAGAGCATTGTAAATCGATCATTCCTACCAAGTTTAGTCGAAATCCGGACAGCGGTTCATGAGCAGATGTTTTAAGAATTTATGCTATTTTTAAACGGCGGCCATCTTGGATTAGCGATGACCTCCATTTTAACAAATCTGAAAACTGTTAAGTTTGGCTACCATGGGCCAAGCGGTTCATGTGAAGAAGAATTTTTAAATCTCTAATAAAAGAACAACCTTTTGACATTTCGGCGGCCATCTTGGATGACATAACAATCCAATTTCGACAAAAAATGTGATCGCCTCATTGATACCTTCGATTTGATATATAACATGACCATATTCGGTCAAAAATAAAATTTGACCCCACGGGCCACGCCCATTTTTAACCCGGGGTCACCATTTTAACAACTTTGAAAGAGCACTGTACATCGATCATTCCTACCAAGTTTCGTCGAAATCCGGCTAGCGGTTCATGAGAAGAAGATTTTTTAAGAATTTATGCTATTTTTAGACGGCGGCCATCTTGGATTAGCGATGACCTCCATTTTAACAAATCTGAAAAGGCTTCATGCATGGACCATAACTTTTAAGTTTGGCTACCATGGGCCAAGCGGTTCATGTGAAGAAGAATTTTGAAATCTCTAATAAAAGAACGACTATTTGACATTTCGGCAGCCATCTTGGATGACATAACAATCCGATTTCGACAAAAAATGTACCAGAGTGATCGCCTCATTGATACCTTCGATTTGATATATAACATGACCATATTCGGTCAAAAATAAAATTTGACCCCAATTTGACCCCACGGGCCACGCCCATTTTTGACCCCGGGGTCACCATTTTAACAACTTTGAAAGAGCAATGTACATCGATCATTCCTACCAAGTTTCGTCGAAATCCGGCTAGCGGTTCATGAGAAGAAGATTTTTTAAGAATTTATGCTATTTTTAGACGGCGGCCATCTTGGATTAGCGATGACCTCCATTTTAACAAATCTGAAAAGGATTCACCCATGGACCATAACTTTTAAGTTTGGTTACCATGGGCCAAGCGGTTCATGTGAAGAAGAATTTTGAAATCTCTAATAAAAGAACGACCTTTTGGCGGCCATCTTGGATGACATAACAATCCGATTTCGACAACAAATGCACCAGAGTGATCGCCTCATTGATACCTTCAATTTGATATATGACATGACCATATTCGGTCAAAAATAAAATTTGACCCCAATTTGATCCCACGGGCCACGCCCATTTTTTACCCCGGGGTCACCATTTTAACAAATTTGAAAGAGCAATGTACATCGATCATTCCTACCAAGTTTTGTCGAAATCCGGATAGCGGTTCTTGAGAAGAAGATTTTTGACGAATTTGTGCTATTTTTAGACGGCGGCCATCTTGGATTACGTGATGACGTCATTTTAACAATTTTGTAATCCCCCTACCTAAGGACCATGACCAT
Organism: Conchocele bisecta; assembly: GCA_029237695.1. Classification (NCBI taxonomy): domain Eukaryota; kingdom Metazoa; phylum Mollusca; class Bivalvia; order Lucinida; family Thyasiridae; genus Conchocele; species Conchocele bisecta. The sequence goes on along the minus strand of CM055270.1, from coordinate 24,309,302 downwards.
GAAGTTTGGTGACTATAGGCCCAATGGTTACCGAGGAGAAGACGTTTGAAAATGTTCACGGACGACGGACGACGACAGACACATTGCGGTAACAATAGCTCACATGAGCTTCGCTCAGGTGAGCTAAAAACAAGAAATGCGTCTGTCGAACGCGGATGCCACCTGCAGCATATTTGAGAAACTGTGACAAAGTGGTTAACCGAAAAGTGTGACGGACGGACGGTCCAAACACTATATGTCACCCGTTTCTTCGAAACCCGGTGGCATAAAAAGGCACATCGTCTTAGGTATAAAATCAAATGGCTTATCTCACACATGTATATCCGTTCATTAAAATCCTTCTTTTGTCACTTACTATATTTAGCCATCCACCTATTGACGGGTATACATGTACATGTATTTGTGACCTTCAGAATCTGAAGGTCACAACCTTCAGAATCTGAAGGTCACAAATACATGTATACCAAGGATTCCGCTGGCGATCGCCACTTTCGCAATTCGCGATAAAAATAAACAATTGGTGATAAAAAATTACAATTTAAAAAAAAAATTTTTTTTTTTTTTTCGAAAATTGTAACTTTTTATCGCCAATTTTTTGAAGTGGCGATTTTTTTTTCCCCACCCGAATCCCTGGTATACCCGAAGTTCAGATAAACTGCTACAAATTTGTCAATGTCGTCTTCCAAATGATAAATCATTACTTCAATTCGGATAATTATTACTAGTAATCGAGGTAAACATTCTATACAGCAACTACGGTATGTGTGACAGTGAGTCTAGTAGACAGTATGAATGATCGCTAATACAGTAAAATACACATTTATCATTTTAAATGTTTAGATAACACAAATTTGAAAAATCTGCAGCAATTGTCCCATAAATGTCACTATGCCTAATATATATACAAATAAATAAATTGGGCGTATGTCACAATATGGTCTTTGCGACCAGTGTAGACCGGGACCGGCCTATTCAGGGCTGATGAGATTTGTGAAACAAGAGGGCCGTGATGGCCCTAATTCGCTCACCTGACTCCATGACCACCAGAGCAGAATGTGACATTGAGTTCATGTGTTTTAAAAAAAATTGTGCTATTTTTAGATAGCGGTCATCTTGGATTAAACGACGACTCTCATTTTACCAAATCTGAAAATGCTTCACCCAAGGATCTTAACTTACTATGAAGTTTGGCCAGCATCGGCCATATGGTTCCTGATAAAAAGACGTTCAAAATCTAGAATAAATGGACCTTTTGGCGGCCATCATGGATGACATAATCATCCGATTCCGACAAATATTGCACCAGAGCAATCTCCTCATCGATACCTTCAATTTGATATATGACATGAGCATATTCGGTCAAAAATATAATTTGACCCCAATTTGACCCCACTGGCCACGCCCATTTTTGACCCCGGGGTCACCATTTTATTACCTTTGAAAGAGCATTCTACATCGATCATTCCTCCCAAGTTTCGTCGAAATCCAGCTGGCGGTCCAGGAGAAGAAGATTTTTTAAGAATTTGTGCTATTCTTAGACGGCGGCCATCTTGGATTAGCGACGACCTCCGTTTTAACAAATCTGAAAAGGCTTCACCCATGGACCATAACTGTGAAGTTTGGCCACCATGGGCCAAGCGGTTCGTGTGAAGAAGAATTTTGAAATCTAATAAAAGAACGACCTTTTGACCTTTCGGCGGCCATCTTGGATGACATGACCATCCAATTTCGACAAAAAAATTGATTTGATACATAACATGACCATATTCGGTCAAAAATAAAATTTGACCCCAATTTGACCCCACGGGCTACGTCCATTTTTGACCCGGGGTCACCATTTTAACAACTTTGAAAGAGCATTGTACATTGATCATTCCTACCAAGTTTCGTCAAAATCTGGCTAGCGGTTCATGAGAAGAAGATTTTTTAAAAATGTATGCTATTTTTAGACGGCGGCGATCTTGGATTAGCGACGATGTCCATTTTAAGAAATCTGAAAAGGCTTCACCCATGGACCATAACTTTTAAGTTTGGCCACCATGGACCAAGCGGTTCATGGGAAGAAGAATTTTGAAATCTCTAACGACCTTTTGACCTTTCGGTGGCCATCGTGGATGACATAACCGTATGGCGGACATCTTGGATTAGCGATGACCTCCATTTTAACAAATCTGAAAAGGCTTCACCCATGGACCATAACTTTTAAGTTTGGCTACCATGGGCCAAGCGGTTCATGTGAAGAAGAGCCGTGTACATGATCATTCCTACCAAGTTTTTTTTACAAATTTGTGCTATTTTTAGACGGCGGCCATCTTGGATTACGTAATGTCGTAATTTTAACAATTTTGTAATCCCCCTACCTAAGGACCATGACTATGAAGTTTGGTGACTATAGGCCCAATGGTTACCAATGGTTACCGAGAAGACGTTTGAAAATGTTCACGGACGGACGGACGACGGACGGACGGGACACATTGCGGTAACAATAGCTCACATGAGCTTCGCTCAGATGAGCTAAAAAGTGAGAGTGAATGTGTTTAACGTCCCACCAACAGCTAGGGTCATATAAAGACGTGACCACAGTTTAAAGTTTTTTGCAGCATGATAAAGGTACCATCAAATTTGTATTGCTTTTTGATACTCACTACTTGTGAATTCAATTGGGTTTTTGGCAATTTTAATTGGGCATTTAAGCAAATACACAGCTTAACTGGAGCTCTCTAGTAATGTGTGTTTCCCAGAATAAATTGTGTCTGAATAATTATGGTGATTACGGTACAAGGCAAATAGCGAATATTTTGTATACCTGGTTAGAGGGTAGTTTGGCCGTGACAGCGCCTGCTGTGTCCTCACTACATGGGATGAACTGGCCGTCTGAAATACAGCCAATAAGGTAGGGTTTCACTAAAAAGGAGTTTGGCTTGTGGTTGTGACTGGAGAAATTGGACTTATGGGATTTCAGCGTAGCTCGGGATCAAATCGCACACTCCTGTAGCCCGACAATGATCAGCATTGCTTGTTATAAGCATCACGGATGTTTCATAAATGGAATGGCGAACAGTGCAGATCCTGATCAGACTGTGCGGATGCACAGGCTGATCTGGATCTACACTGATCGCAAAACCCATAAGCCCCATTTCTCCAGTCACAGGCACAGGCAAATATTACCCATTGCAGCTTGTTTATGGTATGGCGTCAGGCCCGTACGCAGGAACTAATGTAGGGGGGGGGGCGGGTTGCGTTATTGATGGCACGAAGGGATAAACATTTCTTTTGCACATCCACGGAAAGACCTCGGCAGATTAACCCATTCACCCTAAGTAACTGGAATGGATTTTGATGTGTTAATTTTGCAACCCAATCCAATCATCACAAAATGATTTTCAGACCAGTCCATTTATGAAAATTACTTGCAAAAAGTGCAGATCCTGATGAGACGGCTTGTCATGAGCCGGCTCATCTGGATCTACACATTTTGCCAATACCACTATACAGGCCTGTGGTGTTGAAAGGGTTAAGGGGTACCTATGGACCCGTCACACCCTCTGCGTACGGGCTTGGGTATGATAGTCTATAGTCTGTTTCACGAAAGCTGCCCAAATTTTACGGCCTTATAAACAATTCAAAAACAATTTTTTTCGATAGTATTAAATTAAAGTAAAATTTAAGAATGAGCCTTCTTTTTATTTCGTGAAATTTGGTCAAATATTGATTTTATTGCGAAAACAAAATTTTCCCATGTTAAATCCCCATAGACATCTTCACGGAGTGAACATGTCTATGGGGATTTAACATGGGGAAATTTTTTAGAATTTCAGAAATACTGGACCGATTTTTAAAATTTAACTTTTATTTTCTTAGTTAGATCATTTCCAAGCTATCTAGCCAGGTTTCGCAGTCAATTTAAAAAATAAATGTTTTTTGACTCCTCCCACAAGTCCTCTACTTCTTTCCCCCCCCCCGTGTTAAATTCCCATAGAGAAATAATTTTTTTGTAATAAAACCAATATTTTACCAAATTTCACGAAATAAAAAGAAGGCTCATTCTTAAATTTTGCTTTAATTTAATATTATCGAAAACAATATTGTTTTTGCATTATTTATATAGCCGTAAAATTTGGGCAGGTTTCGTGAAACAGACTATAGTGGATATAGTATTGGACATCAATACCGAAGGTTGCGAGTTCTATCCCCATTCTAGGCATAAAAACATACTATCTCATAATATTTCGATCCCACCGTTCTTTCGGATTTTATAATAACGTAAACTTCTAAGTCTGACTTACAGTTACAGAGATAGTAGGTATATGAAAACATTTGACACAAACTTTAACGCAAACTTCTAAGTCATTTGACCTTGACCTTGGGCACAGGGGCGGCATGAATGGGACACAGAATGAATATATGGATGATGACCAATAAGCATACAAAGTTTCAAGCAAATCTGACTTATGGTTACAGAGATAGTAGGTATCTGAAAACTTTAACGCAAATTTTGACAAAAATTTAACGCAAACTTCTAAGTCATTTGACCTTGACCTGGGGCACAGGGGCAGCATGAGTGGGATACAACATAAATATATGGATGATGACTAATAAGCATATGAAGTTTCAAGTCAATGTGACTGCAGAGATATAAGGTATTTAAAAACTTTAACGCAGATTTCGGATGGACGGACGGACAGACGGACGTCATTGTGATCACTATGTCTCATTTTCCACAAGCGGACTCGACAAAAAGTATGTAGCAAAAACCCACACCTATGCATCATTATTGACAATAATGGTGGCCATGTTGAATTCAAGATGGCGCCAAGATAATGATGGAAAAAAAAGGTACCAATTTGTTTATTGCTTTACAGTTTCTCAGAACGAAAATAAACACAAAATTTAAGACTCAAAATTTCAGCAAATGCATATTTTTTCACTTTCTGACACCGACTATTATTGATGAAAAGTGAAAATGAATGGGTTTAACGTCCCAGCAATAGCTAGGGTCATATAGAGACAGGACCACACGTTAAAGTCTACACCCGACTCACCAGCGGGATGGAAATACTATGAAAGTATTTTTGATGCACTATGCAAGGTTTGAAGCCACAATCCCCGGATTGGAAGACAGGTGTTCTAACCCCTAGTCCACAACCCATCCCTCATTGATTGTAGAACAACTAGCAAACACAAGTTATTTTTCAGTATTATACACATTTTTAACAAAATCCCATGTTTTATCAAGTGACTCATAGAGTTATGCCTCTTATTCCACTGACCCCAATTATGCGACTATTAGAAATGGCTAACCCTTTCAACCCTACAGGCCAGAAAGCCAACATGTGCAAACACTGTAGATCCAGTTGAGCCGGCTCGTAACGAGCCGTCTCATCAGGATCTGCAGAATTTGTCACTATTATTCACCTCTAAAATAATCCAAATTTTAGTCAAAAATTTTGTGTTAAAAATGTAGGAAGGATATCCAGGGTTAAAACTATATTAGTACCTGGTCTTCGACTCCAGAACGTGGCAGTCTGTAGGTCGCGTATTGGCCAGAACATCGACTCGAGTGTCATATTGGCGATATCGCTGCCCGAGTATCCCTCAGTCATCTCCCCGAGATCTGCAGCTCGTTTTCCTGCGTGTGGATCTTGATTAGTCTGATTCTGGCAGCTCTGTGGATAAATCGAGGTTAGATCATGTGTATTTTTGCAGCCCTTTGGGATTTATCCCGTCAACACAGTGCATATGTGCCGTGAAACACAGTGCCATGAAACATTTTTGATATCCAGTGACTGGATATCAAAAATGTTTCACGGCACCGTCTTCCAGTCAATACTATTTTTTGCATTTTACAACCATTTGTAGGTGTTGGCGGGATAAATAGAATAGTAGGTTAGTGCCGTGAATGGGAAAAAATATCTGGCGCGGCACAGAAACAGGATGTGCTCGGCAGAGCCTCGCCCATCCCGTTACCTGAGCCTTGCCAGATATGTTTTCCCATTCACTGCACTAACCTACTATTCTCTATATATGTGTCACAGGGTGAGAACAAGAATTCCGTCACAAAAGCGGTGTCGCGCCTGCCGAGGCATTTGACCATAACATGATCATGAGCATGTGCTAAAGTAAGCATCACATGAAAAAGGTCAAGGTTGAAGAAACTTTTTGACATAAAAAGTGGCTATGTGTTTCCACAAACATGTGACGGTCAAAAAAGTCAAGGTCATATTAATGGCGGAATGAGTGTGTTTCAAATGTGTACATGTATGTCTAAATATTTAAGATGCAAAATATGGTAAAGTGTTTCCGCAAAAATGTGAAGGTACAAAAGGTCAAGGTCATGTTAATGGGGCATGGGTGTGTTCTCAATGCTCACATGTATCAAGTGTCCAAATATTGAAGCAATCTGTAAAGTAATATTAAATTTATATCATGATGAAAAAACTTGTACAAACTTTTTGATGCAAAAAGTGTTTCCGCAAAAATGTGAAGATAAAAAAAGGTCAATATCATGTTAATGGATGCATGAGTGTGTTCCGAATGATCACTTTTATCCAGTGTCCAAATATTGAAGCAATCCATTTAGTAATATTAAAGTTACATCATGATGAAGAAACTTGTACAAACTTTTTGACGCAAAGAAATGGCTAAGTCTTTCCGTAAAAATGTGAAGGTACAAAAAGGTCATGTTAATGGCGGCACGAGTGTGTTCCAAATGCTCACATGTATCAAGTGTCCAAATATTGAATTAATCCATCAAGTAATATTAAAGTTATACCACGATGACGAAGCCTGTACAAATTTTTTGACATTTCGGACAACGACGACGACGATAAACCCAGGACCTCTCGTTTACCGCACCATCGTCTAACCGACTGACCTAATCGGGCACGAATACACAGATTCTCCCCATAGTGAGTTATGTACCGCGACATATTGAGGCTAGAATATGTGTAGGAATTCCGAGGCTTATTGGGTTCAATAGGATATTAAGTTGCAATTTGACAAATTCCTGGGTGCGGATCTCGGTAAGATGGTTTAAACGAGTGGTAACAACATATAATTTCATTGCGAAACAAGAAAACTACAAAAAATAGAAAATGTGTTAATAGAACACGGATGCCCCACATACCGCTTTGATAATAAACGAGGAAAAATTCCATGTCCAAAAGGGGAGATAATCCATGACCCGGGGTCGAATAAAAAATCAAAATAAACTTTGCGCATCTACTCATCATAAGGAAGCTGCATGCCAAGTTTCAGGTCTGTAGCTAGTATGGTTTAAAAGTTACAAGGCAAATTGCCAAATTCTAACTCGAAAAGGAGGAGATAATCCATGACCCAGGGGTCAAATCAATCAAAATTGGAAATAAACTTTGTGCATCTACTCATCATAAGTAAGCTACATACCAAGTTTCAGGTCGGTAGCTAATACAGTTTAAAAGTTTTACGAATTACAAGGCAAAATTTAAAAATTCTAAGTTGAAAAGGGGGAGATAATCCATGACCCGGGGGTCAAATCAAAAATTTAAATAAACTGCGCATCTACTCATCATAAGGAAGATACATACCAAGTTTCAGGTCTGTAGCTATTACAGTTTAAATGTTTTACAACTTACAAGCCAAAATTGGAAAATTCTCGGTTGAAAAGGGGGAGATAATCCATGACCCCGGTGTTGAATCAAAATAAACTTTTCGCATCTACTCATCATAAGGAAGCTACATACCAAGTTTCAGGTCTGTAGCTAGTACGGTTTAAAAATTTTACGACTTACAAGGTTGGTGACGCACAAGGGTAAAACTAAATGCCCCCTCCACTATCGTGGTGGGCATACAAAACATACAGCTAAAACCATATCCCAAATGCAATGGACCAACCTACCTATCAGGAAGCGGTATCCAGCTCCCATGGACAATTTGTCGCACACTGCAGAAATATTTTTTCCATATATCTGGAATTATCTGTCCCTTCCATCTGTTTGAGAAGCTCTGTCTTCATCCTTCGTGCGTGTTCCACCTCACGCGAACTTCGCATGTCGCGATGTCGCATGTTGGAACAGTTCTTCGATCAGTCTGTGGATATAGAGCTTACACATGTATATGTGACGGATCCACAAAGGGACATAATTTATGATTCATGACAGACACAGAAATACCAGAAAAGTTAACGTTCATATTTATTTTTGCCGGGAGAAGAGGTGGATCCGGACCCGGTGGACCCACCCCCTGGATTCGCGCCTGGAAAGGGTCAGATCTAGCTGTGACTAGAGAAATGGGGCTTATGGAATTTGTGGACATTCAAACTTTTGATCTTCTAGCACAATACTGAATTCTGATAAGAATCAAAACGATAACTTAAAAGCATTACGGGTGTTTCATTGACTGAATGGCGAACAGTGCAGGCCCAGATCAGACTGCGCGGACGCGCAGGCTGGTCTGGGGTTACACTGGTCGCATTACCCTTAAGTTCTGTTTCTCCAGTCACCGCCACAAATGTTACTGCGATGGTAGAAATGAGATGTATGGCATTTGTGGCCAATCTAGCTCCTGATCTGTGACACGGGAAGTGTGGTTTATGATATTTGTCACAACCCTATCCCCTGATCTATAACTCAAGAAATGAGGTTCATTGCAAATGTGGCCGGATCACACGTTGAAGTAATGGACCAAGGTCTATAAACATGATAAATACATTAAATATACGTAAAAGCATCAATAAGTGAAAAAATAATTCTGTTATAGGAGGGAGTAAAGAAATTTTGTTTAGCTTATCTTTTTGTCCGTTATTGATGCTTTAAGGTATATTTAATGCATGTATAGACCTTGGTCCATTACTTTAACCTGTGCTCCTGATCTGTGACTTTTGTGGCCAATTTGGCTCCTGATCTGTGACTTGTGGCCAATTTGGCTCCTGATCTGTGACTTTTGTGGCCAATTTGGCTCGAGATATGTGACTTGATAAATTGGGCTTACAGCATTTTATGGCATTTGCGGCCTATCCAGCTCCTGATCTTTGACATTTGTGGTCAGTTTGGCTCCTGATCTGTGACTTGATAAATAGGGCTTACTGCATTGTATGGCATTTTCGGCCCATCCAGCTCATGATTATGTGACAGTTCTGGTCAGTTTGGCTGAATCTCTGAATGGAGAAATGGAGTATTTATGACCAACCTAGCTCTTGCAAGTCACAAATACCACATATGACCTTGACCTTACTTGAAGTTCGGCTCAAGAAATGTGACTAGAGAAATGGGGCTTATGGCATTTGTGTTGGGAGACTATCAGGAGCTATGCTCGACACAAATGCCACATCATTGTATGTGGCTGTGACTGGAGAAATGGGGCTTATGGGTTTTGCGACCAACGGAGATCCAGATTAGCCTGTGCATCTGCACAGTCTGATCAGGATATTCAATGTTCGCCATTGCATCACCGAAACACCCGTCATGCTTGTAACAAACAACACAGATCGTTATCAGGATACGGGACTTTTTGATGTGCAGAATTTTCAGAAAAATAACACACTCCCGTAACGGGAGTGTGTTATTTTTCTGAAAATTCCGCACATCAAAAATTGCGAATAGCATACTGGATCAGCGTATCAAAGTATTAAGCTTGAAGTAGAACTATCCAGTGACATCATGACAGGTCTGTTTCTTTGTTGAACTATTTACAGAGCTCCAGCTAAGGTGCGTAATTAGACCAACTTGGGGTGAAATTTTCTTATTTCTTCATCAAAAATGGCAAGTTGGGAGTCCTTTAAAATCGTCTCATTGAGACAATTCTAAAGCACTCCCAACTTGCCATTTTTGATGGAGAAATAAGAAATTTACCTCCAAAAGTACGCACCTTAACTGGAGCTCTGTATTAATTTAGTAACCAAGATCGCTATTTCATCAACAATTTTACACATTTTTACCATATATCTGAATCTCACCTGTCGAGGAGCGCAGGGGGAAATCTTTTTGTAGTTCTACATGTGAAATATTCTGGCATAAAAATGATGTAATTTAGAGCAAAATTTATCAATTAACCCCCAAACAAATTGGGTCTCGTGACTATTGTCTGTCCCATGTTTTGCTGCCAACAAACTTTTGGCTACTACACACATCACATAAAAAACAAGAAACGGGGCAAAGCCACGAAGGCCAGGTTTTTTCCAAGCATAGACACTTGGATAACATAATTATACCCACTTTTTGTAGACTAGATGGCCGTGGCCTGCATGTCGCGCCTTGGGGCGAGGCATGGACACTAAAACAAGAGGGCCATGATGGCCCTAATTCGCTCACCTGACTCCATGAACACCAGAGGAGAATGTGACATTGAGTTCATGTGTTTTAAAAAAATTGTGCTATTTTTAGATGGCGGTCATCTTGGATTAAGCGATGACTCTCATTTTACCAAATCTGAAAATGCTTCACCCAGCATCGGCCATGTGGTTCCTGAGAAAAAGACGTTAAAAATCTTGAATAAATGGACCTTTTGGTGGTCATCATGGATGACATAATCATCCGATTCCGACAAATATTGCACCAGAGTGATCGCCTCATTGATACCTTTGATATATGACATGACCATATTCAGTCAAAAATAAAATTTCACCCCAATTTGACCCCACGGGCCACGCCCATTTTTGACCCCGGGGTCACCATTTTAACAACTTTGAAAGAGCATTGTACATCGATCATTCCTACCAAGTTTCGTCGAAATCCGGCTAGCGGTTCATGAGAAGAAGATTTTTTATGAATTTATGCTAATTTTAGACGGCGGCCATCTTGGATTAGCGATGACCTCCATTTTAACAAATCTGAAAGGCTTCACACATGGACCATAACATTTTAAGTTTGGCTACCATGGGCCAAGCGATTATTGTGAAGAAGAATTTTGAAATCTCTAATAAAAGAACGACCTTTTGACCTTGTGGCGGCCATCTTGGATGACATAACAATCCGATTTCGACAGAAAATGCACCAGAGTGATCGCCTCATTGATACCTTCAATTTGATATATGACATGACCATATTCGGTCAAAAATAAAATTTGACCCCAATTTGACCCCACGGGCCACGCCCATTTTTGACCCCACCCCGGGGTCACCATTTTAACAACTTTGAAAGAGCAATGTACATCGATCATTCCTCCTACCAAGTTTCGTCGAAATCCGGCTAGCGGTTCATGAGAAGATTTTTTAAGAATTTATGCTATTTTTAGACGGCGGCCATCTTGGATTAGCGATGACCTCCATTTTAACAAATCTGAAAAGGCTTCCCACCAACATGGACCATAACTAAGTTTGGCTACATGCCAAGCGTTCATGTAGAGAAGAATTTTGAAATCTCTAATAAAAAAAAGACGACCTTTTTGACCTTTGACGGCGGCCATCTTGGATGACATAACAATCGATTTCGACAGAAAATGCACCAGAGTGATCGCCTCATTGATACCTTCAATTTGATATATGACATGACCTTATCATTCGGTCAAAATAAAATTTGACCCCATTTGACCCCACGGGCCACGCCCATTTTTTACCACCCGGGGTCACCATTTTAACAACTTTGAAAGAGCAATGTACATCGATCATTCCTACCAAGTTTCGTCGAAATCGGCAAGCGGTTCATGAGAAGAAGATTAATGAATTTATGCTATTTTAGACGGCGGCCATCTTGGATTAGCGATGACCTCCACCATTTTAACAAAATCTGAAAAGGCTTCAACTCCATGGTCCATAACTTTTAGTTTGGCTACCATGGGCCACGGTTCATGTGAAGAAGAATTTTTAAATCTCTAATAAAGAAAAAGCGACCTTTTGACTTTTTTTGAAGGCGGACATCTTGGATGACATAACAATCCGATGTCGACAGAAAATGCACCAGAGTGATCGCCTCATTGATACCTTCAATTTGATATATGACATGACCATATTCGGTCAAAAATAAAATTTGACCCCAATTTGACCCCACGGGCCACGCCCATTTTTTACCCCGGGGTCACCATTTTAACAACTTTGAAAGAGCAATGTACATCGATCATTCCTACCAAGTTTCGTCGAAATCCGGCAAGTGGTTCATGAGAAGAGATTTTTTAAGAATTTATGCTATTTTTAGACGGCGGCCATCTTGGATTAGCGATGACCTCCATTTTAACAAATCTTAAAAGGCTTCACCCATGGACCATAACTTTTAAGTTTGGCTACCATGGGCCAAACGGTTCATGTGAAGAAGAATTTTTAAATCTCTAATAAAAGAACGACCTTTTGACCTTTCGGCGGCCATCTTGGATGACATAACAATCCGATTTCGACAAAAAATGCACCAGAGTGATCGCCTCATTGATACCTTCAATTTGATATATGAAATGACCATATTCAGTCAAAAATAAAATTTGACCCAAATTTGACCCCACGGGCCACGCCCATTTTGACCCCAGGGTCACCATTTTAACAACTTTGAAAGAGCAATGTACATCGATCATTCCTACCAAGTTTTGTCGAAATCCGGTTGGCGGTTCTTGAGAAGAACATTTTTTAAGAATTTGTGCTATTTTTAGACGGCGGCCATCTTGGATTACGTAATGACGTCATTTTAACAATTTTGTAATCCCCCTACCTAAAGACCATGACCATGAAGTTTGGTGACTATAGACCCAATGGTTACCGAGAAGACGTTTGAAAATGTTCACGGACGACGACGGACGACGACGACGGACACATTGCGGTAACAATAGCTCACATGAGCTTCGCTCAGGTGAGCTAAAAATAGATATAGTAGATGGAAAAACTTTAACCAAAAAACTTTAACCGGACACACGGACGAACGGACGGACGTATGCCAAAATGCTGACGATATCGCGCTTTCCGCAAGCAGGTGTGACAATGATGATAAACACCCATGTGAAGTATCGAGGTATTGGGTGAAGCAGTTGCAGAGATATAGTACACGAAAAAACTTTAACAAAAAAATTCAAAGTAATTTGACCTTGACATTGGGCACAGGATCGCGCTTTCCGCAAGCAGGTGCAACAATGATGATAAACACCCATGTGAAGTATCAAGGTATTGGGTGAAGCAGTTGCAGAGATATAGTACACAAAAAAACTTTAACAAAAAAATTCAAAGTAATTTGACTTGACATTGGGCACAGGATCGCGCTTTCCGCAAGCAGGTGCGACTAATGATGATAAACACCCATGAAGAAATATCAAAGGTATTGGGGTTGGGTGAAGCAGTTGCAGAGATATAGTACACAAAAAACTTTAACAAAAAAAAAATTCAAAGTAATTTGACCTTGGACATTGGCACAGGGGCCGCACGGTTGGGGGTTAGAATGAAAATATGGATGATGATAAACACCCATGTGAAGTTTCAAGGTAATGGGCGAAGCAGTTGCAGAGATATAGTATAACGAAAATGTTTTAACCAAAACACTCTAACCAAACGTACGTTAAAAAGTTAACGTTGAAAATGGGTAAGTCAATTACGTAGAAATAATAGGTGAAGGTAAAAAAATGGTCACATGTTGGATAGTTGTATGTGGTAGGCACCCCTTGGTTATGAAGCTGTGAAAGTTTGGTGGTCCTAGGTGGTACAGTACCAAAGAAATTGACTTAAACACGAAAACTTAACATTGTAAACGCGAAAAAACTTAACATTGAAAATGGCTAAGTCGACTGCGCGGAAAAAATGTGTGAAGTTAAAAAAAAAGTAACATGTTGGATAGTGATATGTGGTGGGCACCCCTTGATTATGAAGCTGTGAAAGTTTGGTGGTCCTAGGTGGTACAGTAACAAATAAATGGACTCGAACACGAAAACTTAACATTGATTGTGGACGCCGCCCGCCCGGCTTTCGCCATATCCAATAGCCTGGATTTTTTTTCAAAAAACCTGGCTAAAAAAGTAACATGTTGGATAGTGATATGTGGTGGGCACCCCTTGATTATGAAGCTGTGAAAGTTTGGTGGTCCTAGGTGGTACAGTACCAAAGAAATGGACTTAAACACGAAAACTTAACATTGTAAATGCGAAAACTTAACATTGAAAATGGCTAAGTCGACTACGCGGAAAAAATGGGTCAAGATAAAAAAAAAGTAACATGTTGGATAGTAATATGTGGTGGGCACCCCTTGATTATGAAGCTGTGAAAGTTTGGTGGTCCTAGGTGGTACAGTAATAAAGAAATGGACTCAAACACGAAAACTTAACATTGATTGTGGACGCCGCCCGCCCGGCTTTCGCCAATCCAATAGCCTGGATTTTTTTTCAAAAAACCTGGCTAAAAATAATTAGTGGACCTTGTAGCATAACAAAATAACATTTTTAAAATTGTAATTTTCTATGCATTCTATGTATTTCTGCATTATAACGATAATTCTCAAATGATCATATGAACTTGCCACTTCAATACATGTATTGAAGTTAGAGCCTTAAACACATTATTTCATTTGTTATGATACGAGGTCGAGTCCGACCTAGGAAAGGGGTTGTAATTCGATATTATTTGGATAAATATGTTCTAACGATGTTATTTGAGCAAGATAACAATAATTCTCAAATGAACATGTGTACTTTCCGCCAAAATATTCACATTAGTGTTCATAAAATCGCGGAATGTGTTATGATACAAGGTCGTGTCCGACCAAAGTTAGCAGCCTTGTTTGTATATGTAGAGCTATACCGATGAAAGCCGAAACACGCCGAATGCCTGTGCTTTCGCTCCATGTTAAATTCCCATAGAAAGATAGTTTTTTCGCAATAAAATCAATATGTGTTGGAATTTCATTAAATAAACGAGGATGGCCGCGGCCAGCATGTCGAGCCCGACGAGGCATTTGATGGTGTCTCAGAGTGTATTTATTTGAAGTTTGATGCCCAATAAGCATACAAAGTTTCAAGCAAATCTGACTTACGGTTACAGAGATAGTAGGTATGTGAAAACTTTAACGCAAATTTTGACAAAAACTTTAACGCAAATTTTGACAGAAACTTTAACGCAAACTTCTAAGTCATTTGACCTTGACATAGGGGCACAGGGGCCACACATGAGTAGGACACAGAATGGATGATGACTAATAAGCATATGAAGTTTCAAGTCAATGTGACTTAGGACTGCAGAGATATAAGGTATTTAAAAACTTTAACGCAGATTTTGGAACGCAAACTTTCAAGTCATTTGACCTTGACCTTCGGCACATGGGCCACATGAGTGGAATACAGCATGAATATATGAATCATGACTAATAAGCATATGAAGTTTCAAGTCAATGTGACTTAGGACTGCAGATATATAAGGTATTTAAAAACTTTAACGCAGATGTCGGACGCACGCACGGACGCACGCTCGGACGTCATTGTGATCACTATGTCTCGCTTTCCGCAAGCGGGCTCGACAAAAAATCAGGGAGGGTGATACGCCACACAGACTCTAAACAGAATTCAGAGCTTGAAACTAAGCAAAAATATGTACTAGCTAGCCAGGCTAGTAAGATTTGAAATTTACCAGCCCTTACAAGTTTCTACCAGCCCTTAGGTCGCGCTGCCTTCATCTGAAAAAAATTTAGCTGGATCACTGTCAATCTGGTAAAATGTTTTACTTCAATGATGTACCATAAGTAGCAATTCAGTTGTGCAAATAATACCTATTTAATTGTAATATTAATTATGTCTCTGGACCACTTTACATTGCTCGCTGTACATAGATGAAAAGAACTCCTAGCGTAGTTGTTTATACAATATACATGTATGTCTCACATGATCTTTGGCTTGTACAAAAGCCAACAAAAATCCAGTGGTGTTGCCATAATGTCATAATTTTTATTTTACTATCTTGACAGTAAGCACTAATATATTTGTATGTATTGCTCAGGGCCGTCAACAGACACTATCCCCTATTATAATTAATTTATATTAACCAAATTCTATATTTAAAATGATATAAAACAGTGAAATTAATAACATGTCCAATGAAAAAGTCCCGACAGGTGTCGCTAGCCTTGGAAAACTGCTACAGTACACGTCATTATATTGAGGGCGGTCATAAATCAGTCAGGAAAATACACACTTCTTAATTAGAACAGAAGGGTCTGCCACAGAATGATTTGACTTGAGAATGGACATTTAATCTGTATGATGAACTTGTAAACACATGTAAACACATTATAGTCTAGCATATAGACATTGCCACTATCATAATGCAAGGCTCATACCCAGACTCAAACACACTGTAGTCTGATGAATGTATACACTGTTGGCTAGTTTTTAGGACAGAAAAAAAAAATCATGCACCGTGATCATGATGAGGTTATACACTGTTTGATACTTTGTTTCTGTACAAAAACCTGATTATCATCCAGCATCTGTCTTTGTTACACTTGTTACGTTACACTGTAACTTCTGCTGTTCACACTGTGTCTTTTTGTTACTGTAACATGGGGGAAAATACATTCGTTACACTTGTGTAATGGGTAATGCACTGGCCCTGTGACCCCATGTACACCCTCAGCTGCGTTGATATGATATTTCATTGCGACCCTCATACATGTCCATGTAGCCTCGAATAATGCTGCATGTACATGTGTGTGGGTTTCCGATCAGTTGTCGGTGGGCATGGGTTATAGTGTCAATGTATTACTATTTAATTAGCACGTCTCCTATACATTTCATAATAGACGATTTCTTGTAATGTGTAACCCAGAGCAGTATATCCACTTTCGGTTCGAGATTATGCCACTGTACCTTGCACGTGCATTGACCTAGCTCGCTATATAAGCCGAGCGCATTACTGATACGGGGCCACTTACGTTCACTCTTACTGACCGGTTTGCTTTCTTACATAAAGGCGAGGTATCGCCAAGTTTGAAGCATATATTGTTGAATTATACTGTAACATCTAAACACCAATAATCATCCATAAACTATACATCTGTTTGAGTTCCTATTTTCTGTCCTAATAGCCACTACCCGTGTACCATCATGGATCTAGATTGAACGAACCTACACATTCAAATTATTATACAGGTACCGTTGTCGTGTATGCTGGTCAGGTACCCGGTATAAGCGACAAGGGCTATTTCTAAATACCTCCGGATAAACCACTATACATAAGTCAATAAACACAACGCCTTTGAGTGACAACAAACCACAATCCCACTACACTTGTTACACTGTTACAGCGTAACAAAATGGGCACCTCCTGCCAGTTGGTATGTGCAGTATATGCTCAGTGCCAAAAAATGCCACACACGAAAACCCATTACATTTCGAAAAAGAACCTTTACCTTTAAAATGGTTGCAAAAAGAACCTCTTTCGCAAAAATTACCTCTTTCAATGAGTCCGAAAAAGATCTATGCTTCACTCCGAATTGGTCTTTAAATCGTAATTTCACATTCAAACACTTTTATTTTGACTAATTTACTACCGGAAATAAAAATTTGGAAATTTGTCGTTGTTGTTGTTGTTGTTGATTATAAAATGACACCCAGACGCTTATTTGTTGGCACCGCAAAAATCGTAATTCTAGAGGGGACGGGCGTAATAGGGGTGGCACGATTTACCCAAATCTACCCAAATCTTCATATAATTACTATATGTGTTAATAAATAAAGCTATACACATCATAATAACGATGTTTGGACTGTACTTACATGATGTATGTCATTAATTTGCTCATACCAGGGCCCATTTTAATGTTTTGATGCAAAATGAAAATAGTTGTATATGAAATAAAGGGAGAGTACCGCGATAAACTTAATACTAGGAAGCCAAGGAAGATAATCCACTTTATAATGGATAAACATGCTAAATGGGAATGATGATTTTTAATTGAAATGCAAATAAAAATCTGTAGAACCTCTATAATGTTGACATACAAGGAGACAGTGTGAAGTTGTCGACCGTATACTGGCCGTTTTTGCCCGCCATGACGTGTAGCAATCTTGTACATAATCACTTGTTGAGGCTATACCTCTAGGGAAATTTGCAATCACAGTCTGATCAGGGTCTACACTGTTTTCCATCTTGCACATACTGACTGTATACCGTATGTTTATATATAGCTTCCTGTGTGAGTTTTGAAATGTATATCTGTAAATTAAATTGCAATAACTAAACTATATATGTCAAGAAGTCATTTTATGCTAATAAAAACATTCATTCAATGCATTATACTTTGTTTTTAACTATTTCAAAAAGATGTTGGCATATAATTACTCGGCGAAATAAATATTGCAATACTATGGAGGCAGAGATATATATAGGCTAACCAATTACCGGTACTGAACTTTCTTCTTATTTTTCATAGAACGCCTATATTCTCGTGAATAGTTACAGGCGTTCTATAATTACAATCGGTCGATGGGCCGAATGGGGTTCGCTGCGGGAAACTTCGTAAAATGAAAGTGTGCCAATACCAACAAGCTATATGTTAGTTCAATATTGAAACATGCTAACACCTGTAAACATTGATAGGTTATATTAAAATAATAATACGCATGTAATTTGCAAAAAAAATAGCTTCCCAATGAAATTTAGTTTAAATAGATTATCCCGTATGGAGCCTCATTTAGAACGTCCGGCACATATAGTCAATATTTGAACCTTTTTACTAAACGCCATAGTGTCATGTGTCCAATTTATTGGACAAAATTGGACACAGGACACTTTTTTTTAATGTAATATACCAACCAATAACAAATTTACGTTTAAAAAGTCAGCTATTTGTTGTTAAATGCGATTTTATTTTCATTGTGACGTCATACTATATTTCGTGTCCTGCCAAACGCGTAATAATACAATGATTGGTCATATTGCCATTACACGTACTGGTCGAAGCCATCGTGTCATTATTGCTGTCTTCATTGTTGATAAGCTCTAATTACGGAAATACAGATACTCATTGTGTACTCGACGATTTGTGAATGCTACAGACGTACATTTCTGCAAATTTGCTAAAGTTGAGAGGACAATACGGCGACAGCCAAGACGCATCAATAATTGACCTACATTTAAAGTCTACCAGCTGCCAGACACGAAACATTCGTTTCAGGTAGGAATTATTTCTTTATTACTGTTGACCAATATTTGAATCGTGCTGACTTCGACAGCACTTTTAACCACAGGGCTACTAAAATAATTCCATTGTATTCAATCTAACATGAATTCAAGTGGGTGGGGGATATTCAACATTGCCTGTGCATGTGCCGAGTCATTGGTTTTCGCGACCAATGTTGTTTCCACAATTGTTGTTTAAATAGCGAATTTATGGTGCATCTCTCGGACTCTGTGTGTTTGTGGCACCTCGATACTTGTAGATTCACTTTGAATATATGTTTTCAGTCCAACAAGTCAATTCATTATCTATTTAGGCTATTATCTGTTATCTGTTATCTATTGTCTATATAGTATAGGCTTTTAGCCACTTAAAAAAGACACTACTTTCATTCCCCCCCCCCCCCCCCCCACACGAGAGTAAAATGTGTTTATAAAAACTGTAACAACAGTGATGAAATAAGTAAAAAATTGAGGTGTGCGAATCCAGGTACACTGCATTTTGCACAGCGGTGACTTTTCCCCGAAATATCATGAATATAGGCCGGTGCAGTATTTCTATTAAGTAAGTGTACCCGGCTTCGCACCGTGTATGTGGCTTTGCACACACCAATATTTTACATGTCTGATTATTCATGTTGTTTTCTTAAGACAAGTGTTTTCAGAAAGTCACGTGTTTACACGATTTAGAAAAATAAAACAACAGTGACCAAACAAGTAAAAAAATTGAAATGCAGTATTTGTATTAAGTATTTGTATTGCAGTGGGTGGGCTTCCTAAAATTTATTTGTACACAGGGTACCCATGTTTGGTCTGGGGTGGTGATGAGGGACTTCTTTGCTTCATTGGGGTGACCTCGCGAAATATGGGCGGGGGTGGAGACTGTATGTTTGTTGGGATTACAATCGTGTCTGTTAATTCTGCACACCTAATAATAATTTTCGTGAAAATGTCCATATTCAGTCTAAATTTCCTGAACATTCAAGGCAGTTCTTAGCCAAGATAATCACGGCTAAACAGATGGCTTTTACTATTTCATCTGTCGTCTATTATCTGTATCCGCCTAGCGGAGACCCAGCCAAATTTGATCAAAATATCAGTCCATTTTGTCCTTGAGTTTTGCGAATAATACGGGAATAAAATAATAACCAATGTGACGGTATATTTGCATGTGTATTATGGTTTATGAAGCTTTTTTTAACAGATCTGTTGTTCATCTATTAATTTAGTAAGCAGGACCACTAATCATTTTGACCATGTTCTGAATAACTTTTTACCAAACTATCGGAATGGGATAAAATTGTGACTTAGTATACCGTTAATCAGCTGATTTATTCCAAAATCAACATAATTTATTCTGACGTAATTAAAGCTGGGCAAAACATTACGTGAATTGTGCATTAGCCGGTGCGCAGAATTAGCCAAAATGACATTTTTTATATGCAGATCAGAATGTCAGTTTTCATTGGTTTGATACATGTACAGATATGTATGTCAGTGATTCTATATTTTATGTACATCTGGTGTCCCGTGTAATTTACTGACAAATCACACAATTTATAAGGAAATATTTTTTTTTTCAGTAAAGAAACTATGTATAATACCATGTATATAACGATGTTTGGTACATGTGGTAAAACACGGCATTCTGTTAGTTGCCAAGCTATTTTGTTTTGCTTAACTTTACTGATTCATATTAAATACATGTTGTTGGGTTGCCATAAATGAGAAATTCCACGACTTGCTACTAAATTTCTCTGTTTCGCACTAATACAATTAGCTTACCATATTCTTGACACTTTTCTAAATAGATGCCCCTTCAGTTGTATGTTTTATGCCGTTGAAAAAGAAAAAAATGTAAATGTAAAGCTATATTTACGTCATGTAAATGTACATAACGGAAATTACATTTCTGAGACCCCTGGTCCCTTGAAGTGGAAATAAAATTAAAAAAATGAAGAGAACAATTGGCTATACTGTTATAAATGTAACAACTGGACTGTCACCCAATGGAATAAACACAGTTTAATGAATTATTGGTTCTACATCGAAACTAGAGAAAAACGACACCAATATGTACATAAAATATCGAATCACTGATGTCTCATTATTATTGAACCATGTTATTGTAGTTGCGAACAATAACTTGCAATCTACTCCAGTACCGTCTGTAGCAGAGTTACTATTCCATTCATACATGTAGGCTTCCTCTACATAATAGCTAATCAGATCTGATTTACACTTTAGTTGTTAATTGTGACACAATTTGTATATTTTCCATCTGAAAAAAAATATTATAAAAGTAATACGTATGGATCACGATTTGCCTGTTTGGCCCTCATGCACGTTTTCATCTTTCGCTCTTTCTGTTACATGGGAGTTGAATTGGGTAATTGCCCATTATAGAAGTAGTAAGATTATTACTGATCCTACTGCTTTTGGGAGGGGCCATGTGATTCTGGTGTGGCGAGGACCTGGCATCAGACCAAGATCATCCTGATTTCAGGGCTGAGTATATAGTTCTTTTATTGTAAATATTAATTTCTGATTTTAGGATTTTCCCCCCATTTGTACATGTACTTGTACAGGTAATGGGATTTATTACTAAACCCATTGACCCGGCCTTAAATGACCGCATCTGTTGATAGGCCGTTAGACCCCAACAAACAAATAAATGATATACGTAGGCTTCCTCTACAGAATAGCTAATCAGATCTGATTTACACTTTAGTTGTTAATTGTGACCTAATTTGTATATTTTCCATCTGAAAAAAAACTATTATAAAAGTAATACAAAACTTTACGTGGGTGGTGGTCGGGAGAACGAGACGACTTAAATTAACGGTAGTGGTTCCTCCATATAGGAATCACTATTTGCCTGGTTTGACCCTTCAGTACATTTTTATCTTTGGCTCTTTTGTTACCTTGGAGTTGAATTGGGTTATTGCCCATTATAAAAGTAGTAAGATTATTACTTATCCTACTGCTTTTGGGAGGGGCCAAGTGATTCTGGTGTGGCGAGGACCTGGTATCGGACCAGGATTATTCTGATTTCAGCGCTGAATATATAGTTTTGTTATTGTAAATATTCAGTTCTGATTTTGGGATTTTCCCCCCATTTGTACATGTACGTGAAAATATACATGTACTTTTTCTTTTTGTATGAAACGTGAATTTCGTCACTGATATCAGGGGCGATAACCGTGTTTCCATTAAAGGTTAATGGAAACTATATTCTGTCTGCTTAGTTTTGTTATGTGCACTATGATCGTACTTTATAATGTGTCAATAAAAATATTTGTTCGGGCGACACATTTAATGGGTATAAATAATTTAAAAATGTCATGTCTCATTTGCATATCAAAATAGCCTGATACCACCGCGAGTCACTATCAGTAAAATCAATATTACTGAATGATTATATGTGTATAGTGGGCCTGCACTCGTAATTTTTAAAACTGGCGGAATACATGTACCGTAGTTACACAATTATACACTTATTTAATTCTTATAGCAAACTGTTATGCCTACTAGATGGGACCACAGGTTGAAGTACATTGTAATGGACCGAGGTCTATAAATACATTAAATACGCCTAAAGCGTCCATAAACGAAACAAAAAGCTAAAAAAAGTTTTGTTACTCCCTCTATAACACACACATATATATATCTCGGTCCGTTACTTCAACCTGTGGATAGGACCCCAACTTTAGCTGCTACATGTAATTTGCGAACCAGATCTCTTATTCACTATTCTGCAGAGGAAGACTATGAATGGAAACGTAACTCTGCTACGGACAGTACGGTTGTAGATTTCAAGAGTTACTGTTCACAACTATGAACAATGTGGCTTACTCGCTTACCACATTTATCCAAGTGTTGTGAGTTTGATGCCCGGGTGGGATGTAGTTCTCTAAGCACTGTTTCATGTTGGAAAGTTGCGGAGTCATTTGCTGAGTAATGGTTAATACTGGTAAGAAATTCAATAAAAGGCTAACCATGTACATAATAGTGTTTGATTGTTTGTTTCAGGGAAGCCGTCTACAGATCTTAGCCATCTGGATTATTCGTCGAGCCTCTTCAACTTCACCCTGCAGTCGAGGCAGACACCAGCAGGGCTATTGAGATAGTATATGGGCGGTTTCAGAAGAAGCAGATAAGGCGGAAATTGTTTCTCATTCTGCTGTTGAAGGACAAAGGCCACCAGAAGAATCGCTGCCCGAAGACACAACTCCACCTGGGCAACAAGTTGCCAAACACTCGCGAAATGGGAACTGATCCAGTTCCTGACCTACACGAAGCAAAATATAGTGTCGCCATGACAGACTGTCATCATCTTCAGATCAGCGACATCTGAAAATATAACCCTCGAGGAAGAGCTTGAGAAAGACAAGTTCAGTTACAAAAAATTACCATTTAACCGGAGTACCATCCATGCCAGCGGCAGTGTTTGTGTGGTTCTTAACTCTGATTTCTGCTCTAATCATCTAATCAACCTGTTGAAAGGATGTGTCGTGAAGACATGTTACTTCTTGTGTTGATGGAATTGAGAATGAATCTTATTCACACAAATCTGACTTGTGCAGTTTTAAGATTTGTCAATATTTTTTGAATCGGTGACTCATTCTTGTGGTGGACAGAATGACATTTGTACATTTCTGATTATGTGACACTCGAAGGACTAGATATTGAAATGGTCAGAAATATATTTACTATGCTTTTACACATATGTGGCTGTGACCTCAGGTTGAAGTAACGGACCATGGCCTATAAATACATTAAATATACCTAAGAGCATCAATAAGTAGAGAAAAATAAGCTAAACAAAATGTATTTACTCCATGTGTGATATATGGGAGTAAATAATTTGTTTAGCCTATTTTATTTCACTTATTGATGCTTTTAGGTATATTTAATGTATTTATAGGTATTGGTCCGTTACTTTAACCGTTGGCTGTGACAGGAGAATGTGGTTTATGGGATTTGTGACCAGTGTAGCTCCTGATCAAATAGTACACTCCTGTAGCCTGATAATGATGTGGCTTGTTAGAAGCATGATGGAGATTTCATTAATGCAATGGTGAACAGTGCAGATCCTGTGCGGATATGTGTATCTACACTGGTCGCAAATCCCATAAGCCCCATTTCTCCAGTCACAGACACATATTTGAGCAAATTTAAAAATCCTACCGCCAACCTAGAATGATTAACATTTAAGGTATTGCATTCAATCTTTGATTCATAAATTTCTGTTTAACGTCCACAGTCTATAAAGTCTATATTTGGTTGGTTTCACATGGTTTCAGTTATCTTCGCAATAAAGGATTTTACTTGAAACATCCAGAATAGACCAAAGACAAACTTTGTAGACTTTCGAAGGGAAACGAAAATTTACGAATTAATGATGTATTTTTGTGCTATTATCATGATTATAATTGAAATCAATGCCCAATGGTCAAACTTGTAACAAATTACATGTGTACAATAAATTTTGACTTCGAAATTTGACTTCGAATGAAATGGTGCAATTGGTTGATATTGGTCATTTGCAGTGCATGATGTGACAAACAACATATTGAGGCATCATCTGTAACACAGTCATGATTCATACCCAGGCATACAAAGTATGTCGAGGTGTATATAGTTTTTGTATTTTCGTCCATCCGTAAGATTTGCGTTAAAGGTTTTTGGGTACCCATTATATCTGCAACCGTAAATCGCATTGAGTTGAATCTTCATGTACTTCTTTATCGTCATCCATATTTTTTATACTGTAGCACACCGATGTGGCTTTCCTGCACAAGGTCAAATTACTTAAAGTTTTGAAATATTTGCATCAAACATGTCAAAGTTTTTAAGTACACAATGTCTCTGCAACCGCAAGTCGGGTTGACTTGAAACTTCATATATATACTTCTTTATGAAGTTAGAAGATCAATATTTTCTTTCTATAGCCCTGGTGGGTGCATGTGATGGGTAATTTAACAATCGCGATTCATCCTTACCGGAAATCCGACTGGAGACCTGGTTTGGCCCTCACATACGTCTTTGGCATTTTGTATGTGACAGTTGAATCTGGTTATATCTTTGTGTGAGTATTACGATTATTCGCAATCCTTTTTAGGGAAAGGGGCCAAGTGACTTTGGTGTGGTATGGACCTGGCATCAGGTCAGGTTATTCTAATTTCAGGGCTGACTTTATTTTTCTCGATGAAATTATTATTAGACCATAGCTGTTGATAGGCCGTTAAACACCATTAAACAAACATTCTATAGCCCACTCATACGGCTTTCATGCACACAGTGAAGGTGAAATTACTTTGAAACTTGCGTTAAATGTTTTGAAATATATGCGTTAAAGTTTTAAGTAAACAATTTCTCTGCAACCGTAAGTCAGATTGAATTGAAACTTCATATATTTGTCTATCAACAATCAACATCCATATTTTCATTTTATAGCCCACACATGTGACTTTCATGCCCAAGGTCAAATTGTGTTAAATGTTTTGAAATATTTGCATTAAAGTTTTAAGTACACAATTTATCTGCAACCGTATGTTGGATCAACTGGAAATGTCACATACTTCTTTATCAACAGCCATATTTTCATTCTATATCTCACCTAAGCGGCTTTCATGCCAAAGGTCAAGGCCAAATGACTTTGCTACGGCCGAGGGTATGTGTGAGACCCCGCTCACTTGCTCTAGTCCTTAAAAGCAAGAATAACATATCTTACCATACATGTACTGATTTCTTTTGTTTTTTTCGGATACATGTACTGATTTTGTGTCCCGAGCATAACTGGAATTCCTTTTTGTATAGTTATCACAACTCTTGCCTCACTAATATTCCAGTGTTCTCCTTTTGTTTTTTCACGCATTGATTTTGTATTTGGCACATGGCGATATTTCAAATTTGACCTAATATGGTCCCGATATATATCAAATCGAAGGTATCGTGGGTATTGTCAAAATCGGATGATACATCATACAAGATGGCCGCTGACAGGTCATCCTTTAATTATAGATTTCGTCTTCTTCTCATGTACCGTTTGGCCGACGCTGGTCAGACTTCACAGTTGTGGTGCGTGGGTGAAGCATTTTCATATTTGTTAAAATGGAGGTTGTCGCATAATCCAAGATGGCCGTCGTAGAAAATTTGGTAAAATTCTTAAAAAAATCATATCAACCATGTTAATTTTACATTATTATTATTTTTACATCAAGCTTGAATTGCCACTTTGATATCAAGGGCGATAACATTGACTCTTTTAAATGTTAATGGAAACAACTATTTATTCTCTCTATTTATCTTTTGATGTGCAATGATCATATTTTGTAACAAGTCAATACAAATATTTATTCAGGTGACACATTTAGTTGATATAAATAATTTAAAAATGACCTGCCTCATTTACAATCAAAATAGCACGATGATACAACCTATCAGTAAACCTAATATTACTAAGTGAATATTTCTGTGTAGCGGGCACTCGTATTTTTGAAAACTGTTGGAATAGTTACACAATTATACTTATTTAATATTTAATTCCTATAAAGAACACTTTGTGCCAAACAGATGGGACCCCAATTCAAATCATGATTTGCAACTTTGCTGAAGGATGTCTGGCACCCAGTCATTAAGTGCAAAGGCACGACACTTGTCTTATCAGCTCATTCACAAACACCACATCATACAAAACACTTGTCACATGGATTCACCAGTGGGTGTACAGTACAAAGTCCAGTGACATGGTGTGTAATTGCATCCCGTAACATTTGGTCAGGTGTGTATTTTTTTACTTTAACCTACGTTTTCTGGGGGAAATAACTACCTGTATAATATATGTGAAAATCACTACAATGGAAGAAATTGAATGTATGTTCTCGCACCCCCTTCCAAACTCCATTCACAATTCACACCCCCTCTGCATGAATCTGGATACTCCACTGCAGTGCAAAGTCGCAGAACAATTTTTGACATACAGCCGTTTGAATGTGTACTTGTGTGTGTGTAATATTTCTCAGACTTTTTCAAGGCAATGATTTCTGTTTCGATGTAATGTATGACCTGTCGTGAATTTCACTCACAAGTTCATATTGGTGCTTGTAGGAGTATTTTATATCCAGTATACATTTTCTATGGCTTTCACATTCTGTAAAACCGTCTGGAGTTTCGACAATGAAATGGAGAAATGGCAAAACATTTTCATGTGTCTGAATGTGGATTATTTTTTTTTCTGGCACTCATATCTTTGGCTTATAACGTCGTTCAAATTGTACTGCGTCAATTTTATCGAATTTAAGATTGCATATTTCATGACTTTCTTCAAAACGCCAGTTTTAGAAGTTGATGGTTTTAGGATTTTTATATCATGCACTCGCAGTGCCGGTGATAAGTCGCTAGGTGGCGTTGCCAAGTCGGACTGTTGAACAGTTGTACTGTGCGGACTCACCGAAACAAACCGCCAGTGGACGCGTTACACTAGTTTTGCAATGTAATCTCCCTGGGTAAGTTTATAGATCGCGGCTCAGTCAGCGTACGACTAGATGTCGGGTTTTTTTGTTAGGGGAAAGTACTAAAATTGGGAAAATTGGGCCCGCGCAATATTTAAAATTGCGCCAAATTCAATTAAAGTTGGTGCAGGATGTTGAATGTAATATCTTTATAATGGAAAGACAGAGTTTAATGAAACATAACGCAGTAATGCTTAACAGGTTGCCAATTAGTATCCCCTCGCCGATAGGCAAGAGCTGGTATATCGTTAGTCCATGTACTGCGTACGTATGCTAGTAACACATTTCATTTTTCAATAACTTGTGAACTGCTTCCACGATTTTGATATTATTTGACCATAATGTGTGTATGGATGGAGCATGGTTTAGCATATGAGTAGACTCATATGACCCACGTTCGACCGCCCAAGGTCACGGAGTACTTTTTTATTATCAAGGCTGCCAGCGAGGAGATTAGCTTCGTTTAATGATGCCAGTGCGAGGGGATTAGATTCGTTTAAATGATGCCAGTTCTTGCATTATGGTATAGTTTGCTTTAATCTAACAATTTTCTGGTTTTGACGAAGAATCGGTTACCATGGATGTGAATATAAATCTAAAGAACGTGAATGTATGGTGTCATACATATCATCGAACCGGTATGTCACTTCTATGGTGTGATACATATCATCGAAATCCGTCCGTTTGCTTGGAAAAGTTTCAAGAAAATTTACTGTAAAAATGACGTCACAGAATACGTCACGTCGGAAA
Source organism: Conchocele bisecta (assembly GCA_029237695.1). Lineage (NCBI taxonomy): Eukaryota > Metazoa > Mollusca > Bivalvia > Lucinida > Thyasiridae > Conchocele > Conchocele bisecta. Next base: position 24,280,997 of record CM055270.1, on the reverse strand, counting down.
AACAGGTTCGGAAACCACTGATCCCATACCCTGATATCTAGTACTTTACATGCTACTTGCAAACATGTAGTTGGCCTCAATAATAATAACATACACTCAAAGCGTTCTTTTATAACATGATCATTCATGTTATAATTGTTCTTGTTTAAAGATGATATTCACCCTGACATTGACCAATATTCAATCAAAATTAATTAACCAAGGACCATAATTCTACTTTAATACAGCTGCGCTCGATTTGGTGACGCTGCATGTATAATCTTCGATCCATCTATTTCGAGATTTCGAGAGCAATTGAATGGATTGCACAGACGGTTTTCTTTATTTTTTAAAAAAATAAAATACATGACATTTTTTATAGAAATCCGGGAGTTTTTATTACATTTTCGGGAGACCGGGAGATAAGCCTTGTTTTCTGGAGACTCCCGGAAATTCATGTAGACTTGGCATGGCTGGTATTGGTTGCAATTGGCATCTCGGAAATATTCCCCAGGACAAGTGTATCCCTGGAAGAAAATACCCCGCAGTAGTAAACATCACAGATTTTCGGCTCAGTAAATGTCGTCATCACAAAGTCTTTTGCGCGCAGCAGGCTGGGTGTTTTTCTTTGTAAACAAATAACATGAACTAGAACTGTGACCCGTGTAGTTCCTGGTCAAATAGCACACACATGTAGCTAAAGTGCAGACTGTGCTATACGTGATACACAATCCACCAGATTTATCGATGATAGTCACAGAGAATACTGCAATCAGTCCGAGATTATACAATCATCAAAGTATTAACATGTACATGATCATCCATTGTTATTGAGAAGAAAAAGAAAAAAACTATGTATAATCCTTTGTTTTCACTGACAATAAGTATGTGTAATAACCCACAATTCCGTGAGAGCGGCCATTTTGATACCCAAGCTTGCTTACAACGAGGAAGTGAATGCTTTTTGTGTTTTTGCACAATATACTCGAAAATATCTATTTAACTTAGATATAATACATTCATAGGCGGCGGAACGGAGAAATTATTGGGGGCGGGGGGAGGGGGGGGGGCTTATCGTCAGGGCCCAAAGGTCCCGATCTGCTGTGGGGGGGGGGGGTCCGGGGTCATGCTCTCCCGGAAATCTTTGAAATCTAAGAGGCGTGAAACGCCATTTCCTGCATCCTCATGGCCCAGTCTTGAGGGCTCAAATGACCCGATGTTGCTAGAGGGGGTTCGGGGGGCATACTCCACCGTAATTTTTTAAAATGTAAGAAGCGTGAAACGCCATTTCCTGCATTCTCAGGTCCCAGTCTTGAGGACCCAAAGGGCCTGGATGTTGCTAGGGAGTCCGGGGGCATGCTCCCCCGGACTTTTTTAAAATCTAAGAGGCTTGAAACGCCATTTCCTGCATCCTCAGGGCCCAGTCTTGAGGGCGCAAATGGCCTGATGTTGCTAGACGGTGTTCGGGGAGGGGGAGGGGGGGGGGGGCATGCTCCACCGTAAATTTCGAAAATATAAGAGGCGTGAAACGCCATTTCCTACATTCGGAGGTCCCAGTCTTGAGGACCCAAAGGGCCTGGATGTTGCTAGGGGTCCGGGGGCATGCTCCCCGGGATATTTTTGAAATCTAAGAGGCGTGAAACGCCATTTCCTGCATTCTCGGCAAGTTTGAGGATGATAATACATGTATGTGCTTTTTTACATAATTATTGGCCCCCAACTTCCGCCGCCCCTGGTATAGATTAATACTAATCCATTAAGAAAACAGTATTCACAAGTATTGTTATGTGTGTTTAGTTATTATTTTCTGTTTTTGTCATACGTGTGGTGCACCAAATGTATGGGGTGCCGTTTTACTATTTATCCGGTGATTATGGATATGCATTATTCTATTTTTCGATATCCATAATTCTATTTTTATAAAAATCTAATTATGGATATCCAAAAATCGATCCCCATTGCCATCTGCATACATCTTCGGTGTAACTTGTCAGACATTTGTAAGGTCATCACCTGTCCTTGTCTTTGTTGCCCTTTCGTTTAGTTCCAGATATTCCGTCCCATCTGCACTCCTTTTTAGTGATACGTCACCCCACATCAAATTGTAATGTTCTTTAACACCCACGAGGCCAAAATGTACACAATTATTAAACCACATGGTGTTCAATAGAGCCGTGCTCGAGCTCGCACCAAGTTGTCCCTTTCCATAAATAATGTTCACTTTATCGTCACTTACTGCCTCGACACGGTTCGGGAAATTACCCTTTCCTTGTCGCTTTAGGCTAGTTATTTTTGCTTTCAGTGCGCTGCGGGTCTCCTCGAATTGGTGATCTTTACCACCCATGATGACCGACCAATACTTTTGTCTTCTTAACTTTCGAACAATACTGCTAACAATACTTCTGAGGGTAACAGGTTCAAATTCGCCTTACACGGACAAGGAAGTCAGCTATTATTGGATCAAATGCAAGCTCTGTGTGTGGAATTTCCGCTAAAGTGCGCTTTTCACCTGTGGATAGCATAAATTATCTCAATAACTTTAGATCTGCTTCAGTTTTGTTCAATGTGTTTTTATTTGCTTGACCAGTGACAAACTTCTCGACTTCAGCATGTGTCATTTTTACAAACCTTGAGTTTGGCTCTTTCACAACACTATTTTGTTTTTCACTTTCAGGTCTGATTGAAGGACCAGGCTGCGGTGAAGTAGGTGCGGGTGTTTCAACCTCATGATCAACGGGGCAACTTTTGGCAGGACTGTCAGGTGGAGGTGTGTCATTTGACAGGGTCTGTGGGGCAACTTCACTTTCAACATTTTCATAGAAGTCTGAGAAGAACTCATCCATGCAGATTGGACTGTTTGACAATTCTGTCGCCATTTCTCTTCCGATTTCATCAAGATCCGGCCATACAACTTGGAAATCACTCATATATTTGGTACAAACTCAAGATACAACGTCCAGGTGAGCGACTGCAGCTGTGCAGAAGATTTGTTTTCATGTGAGCGCCGCTTTGATCTGTGTCACCTGGAGCTTACATTTGTGCCGGGGTGCATCGAAGTTTCACAGATAAGTGGGACAAATTTACTATCTGGATGACATACAATAACTGCTTTTGTTACAGAAATAATATTTATTACAAAACAATACACAACTAGGTCGTGTTACTATCACAAAACAGATTGAATCCCGTTTGTGTACAAAATTAGTAGAGTGAAAAGTAGTTCCGGTACAGACGTTTCGTGGACCAACCAGATGCCGCGATTTCATGTCAAAGGTAAAAAAATAAAGGTAAAAACGGCACTTCATGTATATTAGGCTACTTCACGTATATTAGGTTACTTCCAATATAAATTATTATGCTACATGGAGTAATGGTTGCTGTATAACCTAATATACCTGAAGTAGCCTAATATACATGAAGTGCCGTTTTTGCCTTCTCATGACGTCACGCACGTTCAACAATTATGTTTAGTATGTGCGGTATAAATTAAATACATAATTAGTGCCGTCGAATATAAGAGTGTGACAATTAAAAATGGCCGCCAATGGGAGATAAGGCAGCGGACATTTTTGAAAACATGTATGCCGAATTTGGTTACGATCTCTTATATGTTAAAGTAGAACTCAAGCTATTACAGGCCCGTAGCGGTGTGTATAATAATGCACGGCAGCCTTTTTAGCGGGAAAAATTCCACTTAGACCCTCAAAATCGCATTTCCTACATTCTAAAGTCACCGTCACAATGTCGTAACATGCTTATTGCGTTGTTATTGGATGTTCAACGCATGAAGCTGACGAAAAAAACACACACAAAAAACCACCCAAACAAGAGTGCCGCAAGTCACAAAATACGCCCGTCGAATATGGGCCAGACAGCGAAGATGCAGAAATGTGAAGCTGTCACCAAGGCAAGAAACGTTAATGAGACTTTGAAAGTCTATAGCATTATTTCTTCTTCATCTCGTTGTGCTAAACATGTATACTAATTTAGGCAGAGATAGAAAAGTAGAGTGTAAAGTAGAAATGATATGGAATTGGATACAATAATGTAGAAAAAATGGCTAAGTTAAAAAGGTGATATTTTTGTTAAAAAATATGTTTTCGGCATAAAAACACCAAGGTGCACATATTCAATATGTGTAGAAGACGTGTGCATAGTTTCAGAACGATCGACTGAACGGTTTCGGAGGAGTTGTGTACACAAACTCTGTACCCTATATAGAATTGTATAGAAAAATGTAATGGCTAAGTTAAAAAGGTGATATCTTTGTTAAAAAATATATTTTCGGCATAAAAACACCAAGGTGCACATCTTCAATATGTGTAGAAGACGTGTGTATAGTTTCAGATCGATCGACTGAACGGTTTCGGAGGAGTTGTGTACACGAACTATGCGCTTTTTCTTCAGCCGCCCACCCGCCGTGCGGTAAAACATATAATAATACGTACAGTTTTTTTAAAAACAGTCGTATAAAAACAGGCCAAAATAATGCCACGGCAGCGCCGTGCTGCCATGGTGGCCGCTACGGCCCTGTATTACGTGGACAAGTTGTGTTTGCCTGCCCGTCCGTACAAAATGAATACATAATCCAGAGATGCCAACATTGGACAAAGCCAAATAGTAATGATTGCGCGCGGCCGGCATCGACACACGGCCTAACAATGCGAGCCGCCGGTCGGATAGGGAGTTCCGAGGCATATCCCTTGCATCCACCCTCAATTCAAAAAAATAAAACTTTAAATTCAATAAATAAATTACTTACTTATTATATACTCTATAATTTTCAACAGCCTGCCATGATTTAAATTATGAATATAAAGCCTATAGCCAACAAAAATATTTCAGTTTAAATACAAAGGCATACAGCATTAGTGTGTGCTGTTGTACTTTATGTACATAGCAAACTGCATTTCTGCGCACACTACCCGACTCTGTGCACCCGAAACAGTGAAACGTCGGCCAGAAAAAAAATGCCACCCACGAAAACTCATTACATTTCCAAAAAGAATCTTTACCTTTAATGTTTCGCAACATGTACATCTTTCACTGTGTCAGGAAAGATCTATACTTCATGTCTATTTGCTTTTTATATCGTAATTTCACATTCAGACACTTTTATAGTTACAAATTTGTTTACTAAATCAAAATTTGGAAATTTGTTGTTGTTGTTGTTATTAAAATCACGTCCAGCCGCTTATTTTTCGGCATCGCAAAAAATCGTAATTCTAGATGGGACGGGCGTAATAGCGTAGTGGACATACTGAAATATAGTAATCATTACGCACAAATCGTAATGGTTGGCATCTCTGCATAATCCGTCCTATTTTTTTTTTGCAAACGGGTGTATAAAGCAGATAAAATGAAGCAGGAAAGTATAATACACTTACTTAAATTTCTATAAAGAATATTGTGTGCAGCTTTAATTTAGATTATTTTGTTTCCATAAATGACTGTGAAATTTAACAAAATATTAAAATCTCATGCAGAATTTTCGATATTGTTTAAGGACATTTTTATATATTTTTTCTAAGGCCATTTCCAAAATTTATTGTTTGGGGAGAGTGGATTTTTATTGGTGTTTAACGGTCTATCAACAAACAGCTCAAGGCATATAAGGCCGGGCCAATGGGTTTGATCCCTTTAACCTGCTGCACTGCCCGGAAAATCCCAAAATCAGACCGGAATATTTACATCGAAAAAATATAAATTCAGCCCTGAAATGGTGAACCCGAGATGATGTCAGGTCCATACCACATCAAAGTCACTTAGCCTGTTTCCCTAACAGTAATACGATTAGGAATAATAATTGTACACATACATTGTATAAGGTAACCAGATTCAACTATCACATACAAGAATCCCAAAGACGTATTGCAGCTCCAGATAAGCTGCGTATTTGCGTACATACCCAATTAAAATTGCCCAAAACCCAATTGAAATCAGAAGTAGCGTTTATCAAAAAGCAAAAACAAATTTGTGGTACCTGTATCATGCTACAGAAAACAATAAACAGACCACAAATATAGCATATTTTTTTCTTATTTTCCATGAAAACACATCTTGGCATTCAAAACCCAATTGAAATCAGAAGTAGCGTTTATCAAAAAGCAAAAACAAATTTGTGGTACCTGTATCATGCTACAGAAAACAATAAACAGACCACAAATATAGCATATTTTTTTCTTATTTTCCATGAAAACACATCTTGGCAAGACATGTTTTCATTTCGAAGCAAACTACATGTATTCAATAATTGCCGTCTGTTGATGTGTAAACAGTAGTGTGATTTTATTTTACCCAATTAAAATATGGAAATACCCAATTGCTTCCGAAATGATGGAGTGACAATACTCAATTACCAATTCCTTATCTGGAGCCCTGGTATTGTACCTGAGGGCCAAACCAGGTATCTGGTGGGAATTCCAGTAAAGATGAATCCTGACCGTTAAAGGTACATGCCTACTCAGTATATATATAGGCACAAAATGTTCTTTATATCAGTCATCATCGGATACATTTTCTGGCAAAATAAACATTCATTCACCATTATCCCATATATTGATTGGCATTATTATACATTTTACTATATCACACGTAAATTTCCACACCAATATCAGGTGCGATAACCGTGTTTCCTTAAAATGTTAACGGACATTACTATTTATTCTCTGTATTTATTTTTTGATGTGAAATGATCTTTACTTTATAATCTGTCGAAAATATTATTTTTTCAGGCGACACATTTAATTAGTATAAATAATACAAACATGCCTCATTTGCATATGAGAATAGCCTGATACCACCGCGAGTCACTAGCAGTAAAATAAATATTACTAAATGATCTGTATAGCAGGCACTCGTAATTTTTAGAACTGGTGGAATAGTGACACAATTATACACCGATTTCATTCATATAAAGAATAGTGTGTGCCTATTGAGCGGGCATGTACCTTTAAATTACCCCATCGCATGCTCAAACCAGCCACCACCAGAAGTGTAAGTGGGTGGTGGGGTCTAAAAAAGTATTAGTCCTTCAAAATTCATTAGAAAGTTGACCCATACAATCAATTCTGGCAAATTCTGGCAAATCAATATCAGCAAAAATTCCTGTTGCAATAAGTTTGTTTGTTTATTAGTGTTTAACGGCCTATCAACAGCTAAGGTCATGTAAGGTCGGGCAAACGGGTTCGATCCCGTTTTAACCTGTTGCATTGGGGGGGAAATCGCAAAATCAGAACGGAATATTTACATCGAGAACAAATATATTCAGCCCTGAAATTAGAATAACCTGACCTACTGTCAGGTCCATACCACACCAAGTCACTTGGCCCCTTCCCCTAAAATAGGATTCCGAATATCGTAATACTCACATAAGGGGTATAACGTATGTGAGGGCCAAACCAGGGCTCCAGTCGGGATTCCGGTAAGAATGAACCCCGATCGTTAAATTACCCATCGCATGCTCCCACCTGCCACCCACGTTAAGTTTATGACCTTGACCTTGGGGTAAGGGTTGGGTGGTGGGTCATGGATTTGCTATAGCATGATATAGGGTCATCTGAGGAATGCATGTATGAAATAACAAGGTGTTCCATGAAAGAAAACAGAAGTTATAAGACATTCACCCCAACGTTAAGTTTGTGGACGCCGACTAGACGCAGACGCCGACGACGCCGGGGGTATGCCATAAGCTCTTCTGCACTTTGTGCAGGCGAGCTAAAAACTGGCGAAAATGTTATTTTATCCAGTGAAAAGCCTGAATGGTTTGGTGTGGAGATGAGCATACCTGACTGGTATACATGTATGTTTAATCGCCACTGTGGTTGGTATAGTTCACTATGGCGTTGAATGTCTGGTTGAACCACTGCCAGAGCCAGGTCCATATTATATAAACTATAAAGTGTAGTGAAATATGTGGAACGCCAAATCTACATAAACTCAAATAATTAAAGCTAGCTCTAAATAATTAGAGCTAGCATTATGTTTGTTTGTTTGTTGGGGTTTAACGGCCTATCAACAGCTAATGTCATTTAAGGTCGGGTCAATGGGTTTAGTACTAAATCCCATATATTACCTGTACAAATACATGTACATGTTCAAGTACATGTACAAATAGAGGGAAAATCCCCAAATCAGAACAGAATATTTACAATAACAAAACTATATATTCAGCCCTGTTGGTGCCAGGTCCTCGCCACACCAGAATCACTTGGCCCCTCCCAAAAGCAGTAGGATCAGTAATAATCTTCCTATTTTTATAATGGGCAATAACCCAATTCAACTCTCAGGTAACTAAAGAGCCAAAGATAACAAGGGTTGTCAGAAGACAACGAAGCTCGCCTGTTGGCAGCCTTCACTCAAACTTGGCACAGTTGCATAAAAAAACATGAATATTATATAACTTGACCTTGGGTTAAGGGGCGTTCGGTGGACCTTGACATTGGGGTTAGTGGTGCAAGGTGGGTCGTGAGTTTGCTATAGCATATCAAGATGAATGCATGTATGAAATAACAATTGTATGTATATATATATCACTTGCCACAACTTGAAATAAATATTGTTTAAACTAAATATTAATGCGCTCCCTGAAAATAGAAGTAAAACAACATTTAACCCAACTTTAAGTTTATGAACGCACTAAGTTGGTGATTTTCTACAGCATGATAGCTATTCACATGAGGAATGCATGTATGAATGTGCTAAGTTTGTGTCCTTCACCTTGGGGAAAGAGGTGGGGGGTCATGGATTTGCTGTAGCACAATAGAGGATCATCACATGAATGCATGTATGAAATATCAAAGCTTTCCCTGTAAAGAAACAGAAGTTACACAACATTTACCCCAACGTTAAGTTTATGAACATGCTAAGTTTGTGACCTTGACCTTGGGGTAAGGGTTGGGTCGTGGGTTGTGGATTTGCTACAGCATGATAGAGGGTCATCTGAGGAATGCATGTATGAAATATCAAGGCGTTCCATGAAAGGAAACAGATGTTATAAGACATTTACCCCAACGTTAATTTTATGAATGTGCTAAGTTTGTGACCTTGACCCTGGGGTAAGGGGTGGGCGGTGGGTCATGGATTTGCTATAGCACGATAGAGTATCATCAGATGAATGCAGGTATGAAATATCGAGGCGTTCCATGAAAGGAAACAGATGTCATAAGACATTTACCCCAACGTTAAGTTTATGAATGTGCTAAGTTTGTCATCTTGACCTTGGGGAAAGGGGTGGGGGGGTGGGTCATGGATTTGCTATAGCACGATAGAGTATCATCAGATGAATGCATGTATGAAATATCAAGGCGTTCCCTGTAAAGAAACAGAAGTTACACAACATTTACCCGAACGTTAAGTTTATGAACATGCTAAGTTTGTGACCTTGGGGTAAGGGTTGGGTGGTGGGTTATAGATTTGCTACAGCATGATAGAGGGTCATGTGAGGAATGCATGTATGAAATATCAAGGCGTTCCATGAAAGGAAACAGATGTTATAAGACATTTACCCCAACGTTATGTTTATGAATGTGCTAAGTTTGTGACCTTGACCTTGGGGTAAGGGGTGGGTCATGGATTTGAAATAGCACGATAGGGTATCATCAGATGAATGCATGTATGAAATATCAAGGCATTTCAAGAAAGGAAACAGATGTTATAAGACATTTACCCCAACGTTAAGTTTATGAATGTGCTAAGTTTGTGACCTTGACCTTGGGGTAAGGGGTGGATCATGGATTTGCTATAGCACAATAGAATATCATCGGATGAATGCATGATTGAAATATCAAGGCGTTCCATGAAAGGAAACAGATGTTATACAAGACATTTACCCCAATGTTTATGAATGTGCTAAGTTTGTGACATTGACCTTGGGGAAAGGGGTGGGAGGTGGGTCATGGATTTGCTATAGTACGATAGAGTATCATCAGATGAATACATGTATGAAATATGAAGGAATTCCCTGTAAATAAACAGAAGTTACACAACATTTATCCCAACGTTAAGTTTATGAATGTGCTAGGTTTGTGACCTTGACCTTGGGGTAAAGGTTGGGTGACGAGTTGTGGATTTGCTACAGCATGATAGAGGGTCATCTGAGGAATGCATGTATGAAATATCAAGGCGTTCCATGAAAGAAAACAGATGTTATAAGACATTTACCCTAACGTTAAGTTTATGAATGTGCTAAGTTTGTGACCTTGACCTTGGGGTAATGGATGGGCGGTGGGTCATGGATTTGCTATAGCACGATAGAGTATCATCAGATGAATCCATGTATGAAATATGAAGGCGTTACCTGTAAACAAACAGAAGTTACACAACATTTACCCCAACGTTAAGTTTATGAACATGCTAAGTTTGTGACCTTGAGCTTGGGGTAAGGGTTGGGTGGTGGATCGTGGATTTGCTACAGCATGATAGAGTGTCGTCAGATGAATGCATGTATGTAATATGAAGACATTCCCTGTAAAGAAACAGAAGTTACACAACTTTTACCCCAAAGTTAAGTTTATGAACATGCTAAGTTTGTGACCTTGACCCTGGGGTACGGGTTGGGTGGTGGGTCATGGATTTGCTACAGCATGATAGAGGGTCATCTGAGGAATGCATGTATGAAATAACAAGGTGTTCCATGAAAGGGAACAGAAGTTAGAAGACATTTACCCCAACGTTAAGTTTGTGAATGTGCTAAGTTTGTGACCTTGACCCTGGGGTAAGGGTTGGGTGGTGGGTCATGGATTTGCTACAGCATGATATAGTGAGTGAGTGAGTGAATAGGGTTTAACGTCCGCTTTTCTGACATAGAGGTACAAGCCTCAGGGAGTCTACACGTAGACGGGTCAACGGGGTCGTGTCCCGTATCCACCTGTCCGAGGGGGGTAAATCCCAACTTCAGAACTCAATATTTACAATCAAAATATATATTCAGTCCTGAAATTAGAACAACCTGATCTGGTGCCAGGCCCTCGCCACACCAGCATCATTTATCCCATCCCCTAAAAGTAATAGGATTAGCGCTAATCTTACTTTTATATATGGGGCATAGCCTGACTCAACTCTCACATACAAGAAAGCCAAAAATGTACATGAGGGCCAAATCCGGTATAGTGGGTTTCGGAAAGTATGAACCCAATCGTTAAGCCAGTTTAGTCGCCTTTTACGACAAGCAATGACTACTGCAGCACTATTCTCAGGATCAGTTGATCCCGCCCCGGTGCCTGCACGGGGCTACAGCATGATAGAGGGTCATCTGAGGAATGCATGTATGAAATATCAAGGCGTTCCATGAAAGGAAACAGATGTTATAAGACATTTACCCAACGTTAAGTTTGTGGACGACGCCGACGCTGACCACGCCGACGACGCCGACGACGCCGACGCCGTGGGTATGCCATCAGCTCTTCTGCACTTCGTGCAGGCGAGCTAAAAACGTACCTGAAATAGGCGCCCCCCCCCCCACCCCGAACCCTTGAGGGCAAACAACTGGCAGCTACAATAAATAATAATTTTATTTATACTGATCGTTTTATTTTGTATCACTGGAGGTAAAATGTAACGTGTGATACCCAAGAAATTACATGTTTATAAAGACAGTCTATATGTGGCTGTGAGAAATGGAGAAATGAGGCTTATGGGATTTTTGACCCGTGTAGCTCCTGATCAAATAGCACACTCTGTAGCTTGAGAACGATCTGTTACTCATTAGAATGTATATACATGAGAATATATTTCACTGATGGAATGGCAAACAGAGATCAGAGACCATTTACATCAAAAAATATATATTCAGCCCTGAAATTAGAATAACTGGACCTGATAGTCCATACCACATCAAAGTCGCCTAAAAGAAATAAGATTACTCTTATATGATGGATTTACATTTATTGAGCATAGGCTGCATAGGCAGCATATGCTCAATAAATGTAAATCCATTACAAGATTCAACTCTCACATACTGGCTGACCTGAATCTACACTGGTCGCAAAACCCATAAGCCCCATTTCTTCAGTCATAGCCATGTATAGACATAGTGTATCTGGTCCCAAGAAAATGTATGTGATAGAATAGTGAAAGTTTAACGAAATAACCTGGGGCGCGTTTCACAAAACTTTGTACGATTAAAATGTTCGTAAGTGCAAATTTAGCATCGTCTGGAAATTTCAATTGATGAATTTACATTTATTGAGCATAGGCTGCATATGCAGCCTATGCTCAATAAATGTAAATCCAATAATAGTTTACAATAACACGTTGTAAATGTGACATTTTCATAATTTTACACTTACAGAACATTGTAGTCGTACGAAGTTTAGTGAAACGGGCCCCAGATCATTAGATCGCTGGTTGCATTTCTGTATTTATATAGTTAAAGACCGAAATTTTAAGTTTATATCCTTAATAAATTCTCATAAAAATGCCACTGTATTGATAATTTGTTACAATTCAAACTTTCTTCTATTCTTTTACAGTACTATTGATTAAAATTGGTTTTAAATGCAATTTTTTACCATTTTCCAAAATCTTACATTAATTTTGACAGTTTACATTAATTTCTGTAACAACAGCACCAATCACAACACAGCGGCCCATTTTATACGATGCACAGTTAATGGCAAAATGATACGTGAATGCGGGTGAATCGTAAAAATAAAATATGTTTATACTAATTTCTAATTTTATGCATATGTACAATTCGTTAAATACATGCACAACTATGATGATTATATGATTCTTTTATACAGCGAGTAACACATGTTCAAGACGACCACTTTTCCTTTTTAAGAGTTAAGATCCAATTTAATTTAACAAGTTCAGGTTCCGAATGTGAATGAATGAATGTATTAACCCATTACATTCTGGGGATACAGCATTTTACCCTATTTTAAAATTGCAAATAGTGTCTTTATTTCTAATTAGACGTATATATTGGGACCACCATTTGAACCGTCTCATCGAGATGGTTCAAATGAGTGGTCACAACATATACTTTCCTTGAGAAATAAGAAAAATCTGAAGAAAAAAAGCAAAATATTCACACATCCATAAATGTAATTGGAATGTTATGTTCAATATTTACAACACTCCAGTATAAAATGGTATTGAACGTTTACAAAAATTTCATTCCACATTTTCCACAAATTTTATCCAATTTTCGGCTTTTACATACTTTTTATATTTCCATACAAAATGTTTTACAAAGACATTTTGGATAAAAAAAATCAAATACTTCTTACACTGGAACCTGAATATCCTAATCTGGTACCAGGCACCATTTGACCTCTGAGAATAATTATGAAATAATTTTCAATGAATTTTTTAAGGAAAGAAATAGCGAGAGAGAGAGAATAATGTATGGTAGATGTATATAACATGTACATCTACTATATGTGGATACGTCGGAGTACTAATATAAACATCTAAGTGAAGATATGTTAATTTAGCACAACTCTGCATTGTATGAATACAAATATGAATATGAATACAAGCAAATGTCACACCCTTATTAGTATCTACATTACATATATAAAATAAATGTTCATAGTTGACCTATCACTGATGCATGCATAAAAATATGTTCATATTATAAATCATCAATACACTTGGGAACAAGGCTGAAAAAAGGTACCTTACAACCGACCAGCAAGGCCCCTATGTGCATCCGCATAGTCTTATCAGGGCCTACACTGTTCGCCATATTTAACCCATTACAAGTGAAATAAACTTTACGGGTATGAATTTTTTTAAATATTTTATTTTTTTTATTTCTCAATTTAAGTATATGTTGTGACCACTCATTTGAACCGTCTCTACGAGACGGTTCAAACGGTGGTCGCGACATATACTTCTGAGCGCATAGAAGGAAAATATTTAGTATTTTCCACAAACACAATGGCGTATCATCAGCATGAAAACGGTTACCATATTTATTCTAATAAACGCCCCCAGGGTTATGCAATCCGTGGGGATCAAAATGTGGAAAGTAGGATCAAAGTATGTTATTTTCACATACAAAAGCCATTTAAAACAATGTTATGTTTTAAATGGCTTTTGTATGTGAAAATAACATATTTAGAATGCACACATGGGAAAGGGGCTACTATTAGAGAGGGGGCTACTATTAGAATAAATACGGTAAGCATATAGCACCTAGATTTGTCACAAGTGTCATATGGTACCATTTCTCAGCCAGCGGCCCGGTACATAAAGATATGTTCATATTACACCCATCAACAGTACAGTACATGTATAAAATATACGTTCGTTTCACAACCGTTTGATGAGGACTGGAATGTTGATTATTCACAACTCCAATACACTGATATGTACATGTACAAACACAACGAATACAACTCTAAATAACTGACTGATTGGTTGATTGGTTGAATGAGTGAAGTTTCATATCCATTTAACGTCATATACAGACGACCGTATGGGGGAAGATTCCGTACAGAAATTATAATATCTGTCTAGCACTGAAGCAACAATATCTTAACCCGATACGAGGCATGCTTACTAGACTAAATCACTTGGCCTTATGTGTGAATCCAGTACAGATGAATTCACAATTATATAAAAACAAGGCCTAGATGTTATATGACAATAATAAAGTTCCAAAAATGACATAAAAATTATCTCTATTTTGTATAAAAATGTTTTTCACAATTTATCAAAAAAAATATTGCAGACCTTTGGAATCATAAAATGTTCACGTACAAAAAGACTCGACAGTTCAACGACATATAACAATGGCCAATTTTTTCACGGTGGCTCATATGATATGTGCAAGTTAAACACAACTCTGACGTTTCTGAATGCTACATAATAACAGTATTAATTAATATTAACGATATGTGACGATATGTGACTTATGATAAAAACAGGCTTGCGACCAGTATAGCCCCAGATCAGACTGCGCATACGCAGTCTGATCTGGGGCTACACTGGTTACTATTGCATTTCGCAAACTATCCGAACACATCTAACAAAAGAAGCAGTTTGCTAGCCGACCTGTAGCCTATTTCACCAAAATTGCAAAGTATACTTATCTTGCTAAGTACTTTGAGGGAGCAATTTTCAATTTAAGGGCAAATTTATTAATTTTTATTATACTGAATTTATTACATTATCACAGCCATTTTGGCTGCGATAATGTAATAAATTCAGCATAACAATTCTGCATACTTTTAATCATCAAACATATGCATTCGTTAGTTCTATATCAAATAATGCATTTCGGGAAAAATAAATTAATTTATTCCCTCAAAGTATACTTAGCTAGATAAGTAGGCTTAGCAATTTTGGTAATAAAACTTTCTAAGCATGGTCTCCAGAATCTTACTCGAAATCAAAGAGTTTCATTGGCTGAATCTTGACTAATAAACGTCCAGTGCCTTTGCTAAGAAAACTTTCTGAGAACAGTACTCAATTCTCCCGTTTGAAATCAGGTAGTTTGATTGGTCCAGGCTGAATGGTGCTCTGTCTCGGCCAATCAAACTGCCCGATTTTGATACCACTGGCCCTTGTTCGAGCATGAGTTTGTTTGAACGAATGATATGATTGATGTATAGGTGTTTAATGGCCTATCAACAGCTAAGGTAATTTAAGGTCGGGCAAACAGGTTTGATCCCGTATTCAACCTGTTGCATTTGGGGGGAAATCCCAAAATCAGAACGTAATATTTACATAAAACAAATGTATATTCATCCCGGAAATCAGAATAACCTGACCTGGTACCAAAGTCCAAACCACAACAAAGTCACTTGGCCCCTTCCCCTAAAAGTAATAGAATTACGAATAATCGTAATACTCACATAAGGGGTATAGCCAGATTCAACTGTCACATACAAAATGCCAGCGATGTATGTGAGGACCAAACCAGGTCTCCAGTCAGGATTCCGGTAAGGATGAACCCCAATCGCTAAATTACCCATCACATACTCCCACCTGCCACCCACCCACCGAGCATGATATTGGTGTGCGTACTCGGATGTTTTATAACCAGGGACCAGAACCTACACTGGTCAAAACCTCAATAAGCCCATGACAAGATGTGCTCATGTTATAAAATGTAGAATGTAAAGATACAAGATATACACATATATATGGTAAGCTATGTACAATATGAAGCTAGTATAAAAATATATGTGCACTTACTATGTACAGTAAATATATATACACATAGGAAAATGGGATCGCATGAATAATATGTCTTATACGCCTGCATGGATGGTTTAAATAAAACCCTCAAAATGCAAGGTCATATATTTATTGTCATATATTTATTGACATTTATTGAAATTACAATAAATACTTTCAGCACTGAAATAGTGACCTGATCTGGCACCCTTACTCAACCAGATCACTTGGCCCCAGATGTGAATTCCTGAAATCTGTAATGATATGTGGCTGGAGACATGGGACACTGGAGAAATGGGGCTTATGGCATTTGTGGTCAGTGTTGTTTTCACCTAGCCTCTATCGTAGCCTGATGAGGAGCTATACTGCTTGTATAAGTAGGACCGATGTTTCACTGCCTGAATCGCGATCAGTGCAGATCCTGATCAGACTGCACAGATTTATTTCCCTTGACATCTGTAACTCCGACAAACTGGTTGGTGCTCCGCACTCGTTTCTTTATCGGATTTCCAGATGTCTCGGGGAAATAAATCTGGTATTTCAAAATGGTAGTTGAATAAACTCTATTTAAGAGTATATTCATCGCCAAGATATGCCTACCCTCCCATCCTATGAGAATTTCACAAGGAATGTTCCTTTTACTGAAAAAGGTTTCAAATCTACATGTTCTAAGGCATATTATTCCACATATCCACATCCACACCATCATACACACATCTATAGAATTACACGGACAAACTGCTCGAAGAATTGCTGACTAAGCATTAAATGCTGTACATGTACAGTTACTACGTCATTCACACCACAGACAGACATTGTGTCAATAACCAACAGATACAATGTATTGACGAGTATGGTGGATAATGGACGTCACATGCATCAGCAAATTAGGTCCAATTTAATGTGCATTTTCCTACATATCTCCGTAGCAACTGAAGCATTGTCGATGCGATAAAACAAGCTTACATACGGAGGAAAACTGCATACCATCATCTATCGCGTATGCCATCCTCAAAAGACCAGTCTTTCAGAGTTATTTCAGAGTTATTTCATTCAGAGTTATTTCAGAGTTATTTCAGAGTTATTTCGAGGAAATGTATATAAGAATACAAATTGTTTTAAAGTTACTCTTTTTATTAAATTTTCGACAATGGTCGAAAATTTAATAAAAACAGCAACTCTAAAACAATGTGTATTAAATGTGCTTCCCTTCGGAGGTTATTGGAAATTTTTATATAAGAATCATTTTCTGAAAAGAACTACAGCAATAACGATGGCATTATTGAGGCATTTGAACTTTATCGCATCAAAATTGCTTATACAGATACCGAGATAGCTAAAACAAAGTAGGTCGAACTGGGACTTAATATCGGGTGAGCATGGCGTACGTTATTCACCATGATGTAATAGTCCATGGTCCACACACACTGAACCAGACATTCGGAAGGTGTCAGCAAATGAAGATTTTGAAGCAGTTATTTTCTTTTTCTAAAACAATTGCGTCAACTCATTTTGACCGTCAGTGTTCAAATAGTTGTACAATTCATATGTATTAACCCTTTTCTATTTTCCATTTTTATCATCAAAAACATGCTTTGACAGCACTTTAGAATAATTTACAAAATGCTTCGACAGCACTTCAAAATCATTTCCACCGGAAATGATTCTGAAGTGCTGTCAAAACATGTTTTTATTGAGAAATAAGGCAAGATATAAAAGCAACAGCAGACGACAATTGTTGTGAGTAGCGGTTTAAGAGTTAACTAAACAGGCCAAACCAAATTGTTGTAACCTTCACCAAACCCAGTAACTGTATTAGTTTAGCCACACAACGTTCACTACATGAACCATTCCTGGCGTTTCTGTATCTCCGGTACCCCGGTCTGGCAAAACACCATCGCGGCGTCGGGGTTATCCGCATGCTCTTGACCTTTGGCCTCATTCGTTTCGTAGTCGCCTTTTTGGCGGAAGTAGATGAAGAATACGATCAGGATTATCAAGAGGATCAGGAATGCAGCAGCGGCCGACACTGAAATGTGGAAAATTTTAAAATTGATTTATCCAATTCTATATTTCATCAGTTGTGATAGGGGGGAAAATCCCAACATCAGAACTGAATATTTACAGAAAAATATATGTTCAGCTGTGAAATTAGAATAACCTCACCTAGTGCTAGGTCCTCACCACACCAGAGTCACTTAGCCACACTCACTAAAAGTGGTAGGATTAGTACTAATTTTACTACTTTTAAAATTCAATTCTCACATACCAGAAAGGCAACAATGTACTTCTTAATTACTGACGTCTCAATTCAAAAGTTGGCGACAAGTTTGCGGTGTTAAAATAAATTTGGAGAAACTGAAGAATGGTGAAAATGCACTATAGATTATGTTAAAAAGTTGGCAATGACGTTGCAGCATATAACATCGAAATTTGCTAAGCATGTGCAGCAAAGTCATTGCCAATTTTTTAATTGATTGTTGTTTATATGTGATCTACAAAGTCATATACACATGGAAATCACCCATATTCAGACCATGACAAGTTCTGAACTCTCTGCATGCTAGATATAGAATAGTAGGTTAGTGCCGTGAATGGGAAAAAATATATGGCAAGGCTTAGGAAACGGGATGGGTGAGGCTCTGCCGAGCACATCCCGTTTCAGTGCAGTGCCAGATATTTTTCCCATTCACGGCACTAACCTACTATTCTATTTATCCCGTCCACACCTACAAATGGCTTTAAAATGCAAAAACAAAATAACCCCAGCCACCGCATATATTCATACGCAGTGATTAGGTCGTATTGACAGGATATCAAAAATGTTTCACGGCACATACACACTGTGTTGACGGGATACAAACTAAATTGCTACCCCATACCTCTCATGAGAGTAGCAATTTAACCCCTAACCCCATCTATTTAATGTAACACATGGAAGAGTGATTTTTGCAACCGGTCATCCGGCGTGTTTGATATGTTGGCGATATAAAACTGTCAAAGCTGTATCCATAAATTATTTATAAAGAACATACACATGCAGAAATTGGTTATTTTACCGTGTCAAGGTGTTTATCTGACATTTACCATTATATCTTGTAAATTTGAAAGCTTCATTTCGTTATGTTGAATGTTGAACAACAACAAGAGATAAAATGGCTTCCATGAGAAAATGATTTCCTTGTTCTATTATATTTGGCAAAATATTAGTGCTACATCAAAGAGTATTTGTTTAAAGGTATAAAATATACAGTTTACTAACTTTTGACCTACATGCAACAGATTTGGGTATGCACTTTGGTTGCTCACATTTTTTGAATGGGTCAAATTGTAGCCGTAGATAACATATCGGAGGCGAAGTATTGTAGCTATATGTGGCTATGACTGGAGAAATGGAGCTTATGGGTTTTCTCCAGTCACAGCCACATATAACTACAATACTTCGCCTCCGATATGTCGAGTTATTGTAGTTATCTGCATGCTAGCGGTGAAAAGAACATCCAACAAATTACAAGTAGGTTTCTTGTTTCACTCAATAAATATGTCTTGGAATTTCATTAGAATTGTGTCCTCCGGACTCCATTCTAATACAATTCCAAGACACAATCCTGATATTTATAGGGAGACATAAGAGAATATAATGAATTGTCGTCTGCTATTTTTTAACAATTTATAGCCTATAAATTTCCCAGCATGCAAAGAGTTAATTATCCACTCGTCCAGATTGAAATTCACCTAATCCAATACTACATATTTTATAATGTTAATGCTATACTATTCCTTCAAATTAGCACTCACCAAGGTCAAAAATTCACTCACCAATACAAGCGTATGAGTGTATTTGTCGAGGCCAGTAGCCAATTTCACCAACATTGCAAAGTATACTTATGTAGCAAAGTATACTTTGAGGGAGAAATCATTTATTTTTCAGGAAATGCATTATTTCATATAGAACTAACAACTGCATATATTTAATGATTAAAAGTATGCAGAATTATTATACTGAATTTATTACATTATCACAAAATGTGGCTGTGATAATGTAATAAATTCAGTATAATAACTAGATGGCCGCGGCCTGCATGTCGCGCCTTGTGGCGAGGCATGGACACTAAAACAAAAGATATAGTATAACGAAAAACTTAACCAAAAAACTTAACCAAAAACTTTAACCAAAAAACTTAACCAAAAAACTTAACCAAAAACTTTAACCAAAAAACTTAACCAAAAAACTTAACCAAAAACTTTAACCAAAAAACTTAACCAAAAACTTCAAAGTAATTTGACCTTGACATTGGGCACAGGGGCCGCACGGGAGTGGGGTAAAATGAAAATACAGATGATGATAAACACCCATGTGAAGTTTCAAGGTAATGGGCAAAGCAGTTGCAGAGATATAGTATAACGAAAAACTTTAACCAAAAAACTTAAACCAAAAACTTTAACCAAACTAGATGGCCGAGGCCTGCATGTCGCGCCTTGTGGCGAGGCATGGACACTAAAAAAAAAGATATAGTATAACAAAAAACTTTAACCAAAAAACTTAACCAAAAACTTTAACCAAAAAACTTAACCAAAAACTTCAAGTAATTTGACCTTGACATTGGGCACAGGGGCCGCACGGGAGGGGGGTAGAATGAAAATATAGATGATGATAAAACACCCATGTGAAGTTTCAAGGTAATGGGCAGCAGTTGCAGAAGATATAGTATAAACAAAAAAAAAAAATTTAACCAAAAAACTAACCAAAAAACTTAACCAAAAACTTTAACCAAAAAACTTAACCAAAAACTTCAAAGTATTTGACCTTGACATTGGGCACAGAAGCGACGGGAGGGGGGTAGATGAAAATATAGATGAGATAAACACCCATGTGAAGTTTCAAAGTAATGGCAAAGCAGTTGCAGAGATAGAGTATAACGAAAAACTTTAACCAAAAAACTTAACCAAATAACTTAACCAAAAAACTTGAACCAAAAACTTGAACCAAAAAACTTAACCAAAAACTTCAAAGTAATTTGACCTTGACATTGGGCGCAGGGGCTGCACGGAAGGGGGGTAGAATGAAAATATAGATGATGATAAACACCCATGTGAAGTTTCAAGGTAATGGGCAAAGCAGTTGCAGAGATATAGCATAACAAAAAACTTTAACCAAAAAATTTAACCAAAAAACTTAACCAAAAACTTCAACCACAAAACTTAACCAAAAAACTTAACCAAAAACTTTAACCAAAGAACTTAATCAAAAACTTCAAAGTAATTTGACCTTGACATTGGGCACAGGGGCCGCACGGGAGGGGGGTAGAATGAAAATATAGATGATGATAAACACCCATATGAAGTTTCAAGGTAATGGGCAAAGCAGTTGCAGAGATATAGTATAATAAACAATTTTAACCAAAAAACTTAATCAAAAAACTTAAACCAAAAACTTTAACCAAAAAACTTATCCAAAAACTTCAAAGTAATTTGACCTTGACATTGGGCACAGGGGCCGCATGGGAGGTGGGTAGAATGAAAATATAGATGATGATAAACACCCATGTGAAGTTTCAAGGTAATGGGCAAAGCAGTTGCAGAGATATAGTATAACAAAACATTTTAACCAAAAAACTTAAGCAAAAAACTTAACCAAAAACTTTAACCAAAGAACTTAATCAAAAACTTCAAAGTAATTTGACCTTGACATTGGGCACAGGGGCCGCACGGGAGGGGGGTAGAATGAAAATATAGATGATGATAAACACCCATATGAAGTTTCAAGGTAATGGGCAAAGCAGTTGCAGAGATATAGTATAATAAACAATTTTAACCAAAAAACTTAATCAAAAAACTTAAACCAAAAACTTTAACCAAAAAACTTATCCAAAAACTTCAAAGTAATTTGACCTTGACATTGGGCACAGGGGCCGCATGGGAGGTGGGTAGAATGAAAATATAGATGATGATAAACACCCATGTGAAGTTTCAAGGTAATGGGCAAAGCAGTTGCAGAGATATAGTATAACAAAACATTTTAACCAAAAAACTTAAGCAAAAAACTTAACCAAAAACTTTAACCAAAAAACTTAACCAAAAACTTCAAAGTAATTTGACCTTGACATTGGGCACAGGGGCCGCACGGGTGGGGGGTAGAATGAAAATATAGATGATGATAAACACCCATGTGAAGTTTCAAGGTAATGGGCAAAGCAGTTGCAGAGATATAGTATAACAAAAAACTTTAACCAAAAAACTTAACCAAAAAACTTAACCAAAAACTTGAACCAAAAACTTGAACCAAAAAACTTAACCAAAAACTTCAAAGTAATTTGACCTTGACATTGGGCGCAGGGGCCGCACGGAAGGGGGGTAGAATGAAAATATAGATGATGATAAACACCCATGTGAAGTTTCAAGGTAATGGGCAAAGCAGTTGCAGAGATATAGCATAACAAAAAACTTTAAACCAAAAAACTTTAAAAAACCAACTTAAAAAACTTAACCAAAAAACTTTAACCACAAAATTTAACTAACAAAAACTTTAACTAACCAAAAAACTAAAAAACTTAACCAAAAACTTTTAACCACAAAATTTAACTAACCAAAAAACTTTAACCACAAAACTTAACCAAAAAATTAACAAAAACAACCAAAGAACTTAATCAAAAACTTCAAAGTAATTTGACCTTGACATTGGGCACAGGGGGGGGGGGGGGGGTGGGTTGAAAATATAGATATGATAAACACCCATATGAATGTTTTCAAGGTAATGGGCAAACTTGTCAGAGATATAGTGAAAAACTTTAAAAAACTAACCAAAAACTTTAACCAAAAATAACCAAAAATTCAACCAAAAAATTAACCAAAAACTTCAGATGACCTTCATGGGCACACTGGAAGGGGGTAATGAAAATATATAGATTTAAACACATAAGTAAGGGTAATGGGCAAAGCAGTTGCAGAGATATAGTATAACAAAAACTTTAACGAAAAACTAACTTAACCAAAAAAACTTAACCAAAAAACTTAACCAAAAACTTAACAACAAAAAATTAACCAAAAACTTCAAAGTAATTTGACCTTGACATTGGGCACAGGGGTCGCACGGAAGGGGGGTACAATGAAAATATAGATGATGATAAACACCCATGTGAAGTTTCAAGGTAATGGGCAAAGCAGTTGCAGAGATATAGTATAACGAAAAACTTGAACCAAAAAACTTAACCAAAAACCTTAACCAAAAACTTTAACCAAAAAATTTAACCAAAAAACTTAACCAAAAACTTTAACCAAAGAACTTAACCAAAAACTTCAACCAAAAACTTCAAAGTAATTTGACCTTGACATTGGGCACAAGGGGTCCGCACGGGAGGGGGGAGGGGGGTAGAATGAAAATCTAGATGATGATAAACACCCATGTGAAGTTTCAAGGTAATGGGCAAAGCAGTTGCAGAGATATAGTATAACGAAAAACTTTAACGAAAAACTTTAACCAAAAAACTTAACCAAAAAACTTAACCAAAAACTTTACCAAAGAACCTCTTAACCAAAAACTTTAACCAAAAAACTTAACCTTACAGCTTAACCAAAAACTTTAACCGGACACACGTACGTACGTTACGTACGCCAAACGGCCGACCATATCGCGCTTTCCGCAAGCGGGCACGACAAAAACTTAACCAAAAACTTCAAAGTAATTTGACCTTGACATTGCGCACCGCACTGGGGAGGGGGGTTGGGGGGGTGTGAATGAATATAGATGATGATAAACACCCATGTGAAGTTTCAAGGTAATGGGCAAAGCAGTTGCAGAGATATAGTATAACGAAACACGTTAACCAAAAAACTTAAAAAACTTAACCAAAAAACTTAACCAAAAACTTTAACCAAAGAACTCAACCAAAAACTTTAACCAAAAAACTTAACCAAACAACTTAACCAAAAACTTTAACCGGACACACGTACGTACGTACGTACGTACATACGTACATACGTACGCCAAAGTGCCGACTATATCGCGCTTTCCGCAAGCGGACGCGACAATAAAAATTAATAAATTTATCCTAAAATTGAAAATTTCTCCCTCAAAGTATACTTTGCTAGAACAGTATACTTTGCATGGTTGATGAAATCGGCTACTGGTATATAGTCCTGGAAAGGTGAACCATCGTAGCGGGGCATAATAAAACGTGTCCCAATTCAACGCCAACACCTATATATTGTTTGTAAGAAGCACGACAGGTGTTTCATTAATTGAATAACAAAACAGTGCAGATCCTGATCAGACTGTGAGGATGCACAGGCTGATCTGAATCTACACTGATCGTAATACCCATAAGCTTCATTTCAGTGGTCACATCCACATTTATCTGCCTCTCCATATGGCTTGGAAGGTAAATTCAGAATTAATTTTCAATTCAATAATTTCATCGCATTTCTCATCGGGTCTGATAACGCACTATATTGCTTGTTAGAAGCACGCTAGCGGTTCCAATAATGGAAACCCCATTTCTCAGTTACAGCCCCAATTATAAGGTTCGACCATGCCGTGGCACTCGGGAACTGTTTGAACCTGCGGCCTACGGCCTTGGGATTCAAACAGCTCCTTCGTGCCCATGGCTGGACAGGGTCGAACGTTATTTTGACACTTCCGTCAGAAATATCGTGTAATTTGAGCATATGTGCAGTACTTTCGGTACTTTGATTATCTTCCCCATTCAAACAGTTGATTTGCACATGCATACTCCGTACGCATACTGCATATGCAGCCTATGCTCAATAAATGCAATTCCATCAATTGAAATTTCCAGACGATCTTAAATTTGCACATTTTAGTCGTACAAAGTTTAGTGAAATGGGCCCCAGTTCACAAGGGTCGCGCTGAAATTTTTAAATTGATCATTACGTGACGTGTACTGTGGCCCCGGAGTATGCATATGCACGGACGGACGTACACCAAAGTGCCGACTATATCGCGCTTTCCGCAAGTGGGCACGACAAAAACTTTAACCAAAAACTTTAACCAAAAACTTCAAAGTAATTTGACCTTGACATTGGGCACAGGGGCCGCACGGGAGGGAGGGGGGGGGGGGGAGGTAGAATGAAAATAAAACACAAAGATGATGATAAACACCCATGTGAAGTTTCAAGGTAATGGGCAAAGCAGTTGCAGAGATATAGTATAACGATAACGAAAAAAAACTTTAACCAAAAAACTTTAACCAAAAACTTTAACCAAAAAACTTAACCAAAAACTTCAAAGTAATTTGACCTTGACATTGGGCACAGGGGTCGCACGGAAGGGGGGTAGAATGAAAATATAGATGATGATAAACACCCATGTGAAGTTTCAAAGTAATGGGCAAAGCAGTTGCAGAGATATAGTATAACGAAAAACTTTAACGAAAAACTTTAACCAAAAAAACTTAACCAAAAACTAACTTAACCAAAAAAAAACTTTAACCAAAAAACTTAACAAAAAACTTCAAAGTAATTTGACCTTGACATTGGGCACAGGGGTCGCACGGAAGGGGGGTACAATGAAAATATAGATGATGATAAACACCCATGTGAAGTTTCAAGGTAATGGGCAAAGCAGTTGCAGAGATATAGTATAACGAAAAATTTTAACCAAAAAAACTTAACCAAAAAACTTAACCAAAAAACTTAACCTTAAAAACTTTAACAAAAAACATTAACCAAAAACTTCAAAGTAATTTGACCTTGACATTGGGCACAGGGGCCGCATGGGAGGGGGGTAGAATGAAAATATAGATGATGATAAACACCCATGTGAAGTTTCAAGGTACCGGTAATAGGGCAAAGCAGTTGCAGAGATATAGTTATAACAAAAAATTTTAAACCAAAAAACTTAACCAAAAACTTTAACCAAAAAACTTAACCAAAAACTTCAAAGTAATTTGACCTTGACATTGGGCACAGGGGCCGCACGGGAGGGGGGTAGAATGAAAATATAGATGATGATAAACACCCATGTGAAGTTTCAAAGTAATGGGCAAAGCAGTTGCAGAGATAGAGTATAACGAAAAACTTTAACCAAAAAACTTAACCAAATAACTTAACCAAAAAACTTGAACCAAAAACTTGAACCAAAAAACTTAACCAAAAACTTCAAAGTAATTTGACCTTGACATTGGGCGCAGGGGCTGCACGGAAGGGGGGTAGAATGAAAATATAGATGATGATAAACACCCATGTGAAGTTTCAAGGTAATGGGCAAAGCAGTTGCAGAGATATTAGCATACAAAAACTTTAACCAAAAAATTTAACCAAAAAACTTAACCAAAAACTTCAACCACAACTTAACCAAAAAACTTAACCAAAAACTTTAACCAAAGAAACTTAATCAAAAAACTTCAAAGTAATTTGACCTTGACATTGGGCACAGGGGCCGCACGGGAGTAGGGGGGGTTAGAATGAAAATATAGATGATGATAAAACACCCATGTGAAGTTTCTAGGTAAATGGGCAAAGAAGTTGCAGAGATATAGTATAACAAACATTTTAACCAAAAAACTTAGCAAAAAAACTTAACCAAAAACTTTAACCAAAAAAACTTAACCAAAAACTTCAAAGTAATTTGACCTTGACATTGGGCCACAGGGGCCGCACGGGAGGGTGGTAGAATGAAAATATAGATGATGATAAACACCCATGTGAAGTTTCAAGGTAATGGGCAAAGCAGTTGCAGAGATATAGTATAACGAAAAACTTGAACCAAAAAACTTAACCAAAAACCTTAACCAAAAACTTTAACCAAAAAACTTAACCAAAAACTTTAACCAAAGAACTTAACCAAAAACTTCAACCAAAAACTTCAAAGTAATTTGACCTTGACATTGGGCACAGGGGCCGCACGGGAGGGGGGTAGAATGAAAATCTAGATGATGATAAACACCCATGTGAAGTTTCAAGGTAATGGGCAAAGCAGTTGCAGAGATATAGTATAACGAAAAACTTTAACGAAAAACTTTAACCAAAAAACTTAACCAAAAAACTTAACCAAAAACTTTAACCAAAGAACTTAACCAAAAACTTTAACCAAAAAACTTAACCTTACAGCTTAACCAAAAACTTTAACCGGACACACGTACGTACGTAACGTACGTAACGTACGTACGTACGTACGCCAAACGGCCGACCATATCGCGCTTTCCGCAAGCGGGCACGACAAAAACTTAACCAAAAACTTCAAAGTAATTTGACCTTGACATTGCGCACCGCACGGGAGGGGGGTAGAATGAAAATATAGATGATGATAAACACCCATGTGAAGTTTCAAGGTAATGGGCAAAGCAGTTGCAGAGATATAGTATAACGAAACACGTTAACCAAAAAACTTAACCAAAAAACTTAACCAAAAACTTTAACCAAAGAACTCAACCAAAAACTTTAACCAAAAAACTTAACCAAACAACTTAACCAAAAACTTTAACCGGACACACGTACGTACGTACGTACGTACATACGTACATACGTACGCCAATGTGCCGACTATATCGCGCTTTCCGCAAGCGGACGCGACAATAAAAATTAATAAATTTATCCTAAAATTGAAAATTTCTCCCTCAAAGTATACTTTGCTAGAACAGTATACTTTGCATGGTTGATGAAATCGGCTACTGGTATATAGTCCTGGAAAGGTGAACCATCGTAGCGGGCATAATAAAACGTGTCCCAACCCAATTCAACGCCAACACCTATATATTGTTTGTAAGAAGCACGACAGGTGTTTCATTAATTGAATAACAAAACAGTGCAGATCCTGATCAGACTGTGAGGATGCACAGGCTGATCTGAATCTACACTGATCGTAATACCCATAAGCTTCATTTCAGTGGTCACATCCACATTTATCTGCCTCTCCATATGGCTTGGAAGGTAAATTCAGAATTAATTTTCAATTCAATAATTTCATCGCATTTCTCATCGGGTCTGATAACGCACTATATTGCTTGTTAGAAGCACGCTAGCGGTTCCAATAATGGAAACCCCATTTCTCAGTTACAGCCCCAATTATAAGGTTCGACCATGCCGTGGCACTCGGGAACTGTTTGAACCTGCGGCCTACGGCCTTGGGATTCAAACAGCTCCTTCGTGCCCATGGCTGGACAGGGTCGAACGTTATTTTGACATTTCCGTCAGAAATATCGTGTAATTTGAGCATACATGTATGTGCAGTACTTTCGGTACTTTGATTATCTTCCCCATTCAAACAGTTGATTTGCACATGCATACTCCGTACGCATACTGCATATGCAGCCTATGCTCAATAAATGCAATTCCATCAATTGAAATTTCCAGACGATCTTAAATTTGCACATTTTAGTCGTACAATGTTTAGTGAAATGGGCCCCAGTTCACAAGGGTCGCGCTGAAATTTTTAAATTGATCATTACGTGACGTGTACTGTGGCCCCGGAGTATGCATATGCACGGACGGACGTACACCAAAGTGCCGACTATATTGCGCTTTCCGCAAGTGGGCGCGACAAAAACTTTAACCAAAAACTTTAACCAAAAACTTTAACCAAAAACTTTAATCAAAAACTTCAAAGTAATTTGACCTTGACATTGGGCACAGGGGCCGCACGGGAGGGGGGGGGGAGGTAGAATGAAAACATAGATGATGATAAACACCCATGTGAAGTTTCAAGGTAATGGGCAAAGCAGTTGCAGAGATATAGTATAACGAAAAACTTTAACCAAAAAACTTTAACCAAAAACTTTAACCAAAACCTTTAACCGGACGCACGTACGTACGCCAAAGTGCCAACTATATCGTGCTTTCTGCAAGCGGGTGCGACAAAAAGCATGGTTAATGAGAAATTTACCCACTTCATAATTATGCACTTACGAACAGTTTAGTCTACAAAGTTTAGTAAAACAGCCCTCTGGTCTGGTGACGTAATGGGATAACATGTATTAGGCAAGAACTCACCTCATAAACTAGGCAATGTAAGATATTAGGAATCATGTGGCTGTGACTGGAGAAATGGGGTTTATGGGATTTGTGAGAACTGTAGCGTATCTTGTGTTCAAATAGCCCACTAGACTCCCGTAATCTGATAATAATCTGTATTGAAGCATCATGGGTGTTTCATTGATAGAATGGTGAACAGTGCAGATCCTGATCAGACTGTGCGGATGCACAGGCTGATCTGGATCTACACTGATCGCAAAACCCATTATCCCCATTTCCACAGCCACTGTCTGCCCATATGGCTTGGCAGGTAAATTCGGAATTCATTTTCAATACATTCACCATATTCTCATCGTGTCTGATAGCACTGTTGTTCTATTGTTGGTGTTTAACGGTCTATCAACAGCTAAGGTCATTTAAGGCTGGGCCAACGGGTTCGATCCCGAATTCAACATGCTGCATTTGGGACAATGGGGGGGGGGGTGATACCAAAATCAGAACAGAATATTTACATAAAAAAAAACAACATATTCAGCCTTTTTCTCATGTATAAAATATGTGCAAATTCAAGCCAACACTCACCTCCGACAATTATATTTCTCTCCGCTGTATTATCCCTGGCTGGGGGTGGTAGGGTGAGATTGACATATGTAGGTCCATATGGGCGCACTTCGATCGGGTCTGGGGCGCGTGTGATTTCCTCGAAGCCACACATGTCCTCTCGGATTTTGTTCTCGGGCACCGTCTTCATGAACGTGGGTCGCGGGTCCTGGAAACGTGAAATGGTTTATTGATCGATTCATTATAGGAATGAATAGCCTTTTTGTGGAATTTATCAGGGTATAAACTTGGAAAAGTCGCGGGAATACTGGACGAAGGCCAGAAGGCCTTCGCCTTCGTCCAGTATTCCCGCGACTTTTCCAAGTTTATATCCCCGATAAATTCCACAAAATGGCCATTCAAATGACTTATACCAACCGGAAAGCACCACTTTGTTTGATAACATTTCAACACGTTTGTGTATTATTCAGCGATATTTTGTTTTGTAATAAATAGGGGAGATTTGGTATAGGAATGAGTGGCCTTTTTGTGGAATTTATCGGGGTATAAACTTGGAAAAGTCGCGGGAATACTGGACGAAGGCCAGAAGGCCTTCGCCTTCGTCCAGTATTCCCGCGACTTTTCCAAGTTTATATCCCCGATAAATTCCACAAAATGGCCATTCATTGCTTATAATTCCAGCATTTGAAATAAATTCATAAATAAAATGTGTTTATTTTGACAGACGGCAGCCATTTGTTTACATTGACAGCACTGACAGCGCACCTGTAGAAAGTAGTTTGGCGTGGGAGTTTACTGGGATATAAATTTTGGACAGAGACTTGCTACGGGCCAATCAAATGTTAGGGACTTGTGTAATTTGTTTGTTTGTTTATTGGTGTTTAACGGCCTATCAACAGCCAGGGTCATGTAAGGCCGGGCAAACGGGTTCAATCCCGTTTTAACCTGCTGCATTGGGGGGAAAATTCCAAAATCAGAACTGAATATTTACATCGAGAAACAATATATTCAGCCCTGAAATTAGAAAAACCTGACCTAGTGGCAGGTCCATACCACACCAAAGTCACTTGGCTCCTTCCCCTAAAATAGGATTACGAATAATCGTAATACTCACATAAGGGGTATAACCAGATTCAACTGTCACATACAAAATGCCAAAGACGTATATGAGGGTCAAACCAGGGACTTGTGTAAATACTTTTTTTGTGCTGGAATTATTGGGGTTTTACGTTCGTTCAACAGCAAGGTCATATACCATGTATGAATCATGAAACGCGCAAGGGTTTATTGATTGATTCATTGGGGTTTTATGTCCTTTCAACAGCAAGAGATCATATACCGTACAAGAATCATGAATTTGGGTCGCCAGTCCTGGAATGGGGGGAAAGGGTTTATTGATTCACTGGGGTTTTATGTCCAATCAACAGCAACAAAAGTGAAGTAGTGGAATCGAAAGGGTCTAACGTCCCAGCAACAGCTAAGGTCATATAGAGACGGGACCACAGTTTAAAGTCTCATCCGACAGACCAGTGGGATAGAAATACTATGAAAGTATTTGTTGACGCCCTAGGCGAGACCTCCGGATTGGAAGTCTAACCCCTCGGCCACAACCTATTCCTAACAACAAGAATTCCGCGGAATCAAATGTCTCGCCTTGTCCCGCCGCCTTGACCTCGAGCCTGGGCCAGAAAGCAATTTTCACTGGCCCGAACATATTATACAATTATTGACTAGTGAGCCATAGAATATCAGATTATATTCTATGGCTCACTAGTCAATAATTGTTTTAGTATATGATAATAGTCGGTATATAGCACTTACGATGGAAAAAGAATTTGAAAAAAAAACAAGAAACGAGGTCACTTTTTGTAGACTAGATGGCTGTGGCCTGCATGTTGGGGCGAGGCATGGACATTAAAAAAAGATATAGTAGATGGAAAAACTTTAACCGGACAAACGGACGGACGTACCAACATTTTGGGTTTATGGGCTATTTGCTATATAAAAGATCAAAGGACTAGCCCCTAAACTTCAAAAGGTTTTATGGGCTAACGGAATAAGTTCAAAGAACTTCAAAGGAATCCTTATGTTACTAACCCTTACCCTAAGCTCCTAAACCCCTGATGTTTGCCCGGACGGACGGACGGACGGACGGACGTTCTTACAGTACTATACTTATGTGGCTTATGTGGCTATCACATGTTAAATATTAGCCACATAAAACAATTTTTAGCCACATAAAAGGATTTTTTGTAACCAACCCTATCCTTTACCAAGTCCATAACCCTGTGGGGCTAGCCACATAAGTACCCTAATGTGTGCCCGGATGGACGGACGGACGGATGGACAACCTGACTCCAGTATCCCCCCCCACAACTCGTTGCCGACTATATCACGCTTTCCGCAAGCGGGCGCGACAATGATGATAAACACCCATGTGAAGTATCAAGGTAATGGGTGAAGCAGTTGCAGAGATATAGTACACAAAAAAATCAAAGTAATTTGACCTTGACATTGGGCACAGGGGCCGCACGGTTGGGGGGGTAGAATGAAAATATGGATGATGATAAACACCCATATAAAGTTTCAAGGTAATGGGCGAAGCAGTTGCAGAGATATAGTATAACGAAAAACTTTAACCAAAAAACTTAACCAGACGTACGTTAAAAAGTTAACGTTGAAAATGGCTAAGTCAATTACGTAGAAATAATAGGTGAAGGTGAAAAAAATGGTCACATGTTGGATAGTTGTATGTGGTAGGCACCCCTTGGTTATGAAGCTGTGAAAGTTTGGTGGTCCTAGGTGGTACAGTACCAAAGAAATGGACTCAAACACGAAAACTTAACATTGTAAACGCGAAAACTTAACATTGAAAATGGCTAAGTCGACTGCGCGGAAAAAATGGGTCAAGTTAAAAAACAAGAAACGAGGCAAAGCCACGAAGGCCAGGTTTTTTCCAAGCATAGACACTTGGATAACATAATTATACCCACTTTTTGTAGACTAGATGGCCGTGGCCTGCATTTGTCGCACCTTGGGGCGAGGCATGGACACTAAAAAAATAGATATAGTAGATGGAAAAACTTTAACCAAAAAACTTTAACCGGACACACGGACGAACGGACGGACGTATGCCAAAATGCCGACGATATCGCGCTTTCCGCAAGCAGGTGTGACAATGATGATAAACACCCATGTGAAGTATCAAGGTATTGGGTGAAGCAGTTGCAGAGATATAGTACACAAAAAAACTTTAACAAAAAAATTCAAAGTAATTTGAACTTGACATAGGGCACAGGATCGCGCTTTCCGCAAGCAGGTGCGACAATGATGATAAACACCCATGTGAAGTATCAAGGTATTGGGTGAAGCAGTTGCAGAGATATAGTACACGAAAAAACTTTAACAAAAAAAGTCAAAGTAATTTGACCTTCACATTGGGCACAGGATCGCGCTTTCCGCAAGCAGGTGCAACAATGATGATAAAACACCCATGTGAAGTATCAAGGTATTGGGTGAAGCAGTTGCAGATATATAGTACACGAAAAAACTAACAAAAAAATTCAAAGTAATTTGACCTTGACATTGGGCACAGGATCGCGCTTTTCCGCAAGCAGGTGCGACAATGATGATAAACACCCATGTGAAGTATCAGGTATTGCGTGAAGCATTTGTTATGGGCAGAAGATATAGTACAAGCAACAAAAAAACTTTAACAAAAAAATTCAAAGTAATTTGACCTTGACATTGGGCACAGGATCGCGCTTTCCGCAAGCAGGTGCGAACAATGAATGATAAACACCCATGTGAAGTATCAAGGTATATTGGGTGAAGCAGTTGAGAGATATATACACGAAAAAACTTTAACAAAAAAATCAAAGTAATTTGACCTTGACATTGGGCACAGGATCGCGCTTTCCGCAAGCAGGTGCAACAATGATGATAAACACCCATGTGAAGTATCAAGATATTGGGTTGTGAAGAGTTGCAGAGATTATAGTACACGAAAAAACTTTAACAAAAAAATTCAAAGTAATTTGACCTTGACATTGGGCACAGGATCGCGCTTTCCACAAGCAAGGTGCAACAATGATGATAAACACCCATGTGAAGTATCAAGGTATTGGGTGTTAAGCAGTTGCAGAGATATAGTACACAAAAAAACTTTCAAAAAAAAAAAAATTCAAAGTAATTTGACCTTGACATTGGGCACAGGGGCCGCACGGTTGGGGGTTGATGAATGAAAATATGGATGATGATAAACACCCATGTGAAGTTTCAAGGTAATGGGCGAAGCAGTTGCAGAGATATAGTATAACGAAAAAGTTTTAAAACCAAAAAACTTTAACTAGACGTACGTTAAAAAGTTAACGTTGAAAATGGCTAAGTCAATTACGAAGAAATAATAGGTGAAGGTAAAAAAATGGTCACATGTTGGATAGTTGTATGTGGTAGGCACCCCTTGGTTATGAAGCTGTGAAAGTTTGGTGGTCCTAGGTGGTACAGTACCAAAGAAATGGACTTAAACACGAAAACTTAACATTGTAAACACAAAAACTTAACATTGAAAATGGCTAAGTTGACTGCGCGGAAAAAATGGGTGAAGTTAAAAAAAAAAGTAACATGTTGGATAGTGATATGTGGTGGGTACCCCTTGATTATGAAGCTGTGAAAGTTTGGTGGTCCTAGGTGGTACAGTAACAAAGAAATGGACTCAAACACGAAAACTTAACATTGATTGTGGACGCCGCCCGCCGCCCGCCCACCGCCCGCCCGCCCGCCCGGCTTTCGCCAATCCAATAGCCTGGATTTTTTTTCAAAAAAACCTGGCTAAAAAGTAACATGTTGGATAGTGATATGTGGTGGGCACCCCTTGATTATGAAGCTGTGAAAGTTTGGTGGTCCTAGGTGGTACAGTACCAAAGAAATGGACTTAAACACGAAAACTTAACATTGTAAACGCGAAAACATAACATTGAAAATAGCTAAGTCGACTGCGCGGAAAAAATGGGTCAAGTTAAAAAAAAAGTAACATGTTGGACAGTGATATGTGGTGGGCACCCCTTGATTATGAAGCTGTGAAAGTTTGGTGGTCCTAGGTGGTACAGTAACAAAGAAATGGACTCAAACACGAAAACTTAACATTGATTGTGGACGCCGCCCGCAACCCGCCACCCGCCGCCCGCCCGGCTTTCGCTAATCCAATAGCCTGGATTTTTTTCCAAAAAACCTGGCTAAAAATTAATAAATTTATCTTTAAATTGAAAATTTCTCCCTCAAACAGGCATGGGAGTGGAACACTATCTCCAATCCTGAAAATTTATTTGAGCAGCGGATTGCACTGCGATTTGCTAGGGAGGTCTGGGGGCATGCCTCCCCCAGAATGATGCTCTGTGCTTCATTCTGAGGTATATTTAGCATTAAATAGATCACATTTTCCACTGAAAAAATATGCTATAATTAGGAAAAATTGGCAACATAATCCATTTCAATTTAAAATAATACTTGCAACAAGAAGTCAGTACATGTATAACAGGGATTCCGCTGAGGAAAATAAAAGAATTGCCACTTAAAAAAAACAAATTAAAAAATAAAAAAAAATCATTTTTTTTTCTCGAAAATTGGAATTTTTTATCGCCATTCTCAACGGATTTACAAGATTCACAAAAGAGGTCCCTGGGACCTCAAATCCGGATTTCCGGATTAATCCGGAAATTTCCCATGCCTGCTCAAAGTATACTTTGCTAGATAAGTATACTTTGCAATGTTGGTGACATAGGCTACAGGTTGAAAGGGTTAATTCCTAATTTTTTCAAACTATGACACAACTAGATTTGTCAGTAAGCGGGGGCTTACGGAATACCCCCCCGCGTCAGCCCTGACCTAGAATGAATTCCAGCTCGCATACTATCATTTTCAGATAAAAGACTATGTCAGCACATATGGAGAGTGCGATGGTGGTTCCAGTTGAAAAAAGCAAACTAGACATTCTAAGTCCGTGACCTTGATCCCTGGCATAAATGGGGGTCGTAGGTTTGTTGCAGAATGATGTATGAGTGTTAGAGAAGGGCCGGGTAAAATATCACTGCATTCCGCAAAGGGAAAGAGAAGTTATAAGGAAATTTACATTTGTTAAGTTTTAGTTTTTTTTCTAAGTTTATAAGTCCGTGACCTTGAGCCCTGGCATAAATGGGGGTCGTAGGTTTGTTGCAGAATGATGTATGAGTGTCAGAGAAGGGGTGGGTAAAATATGAAAGATTTCCGCAAAGGGAAAGAGAAGTTAAAAGGAAATTTACAATTGTTAAGTTTTCGTTTTTTTCTAAGTTTCTAAGTCCGTGACCTTGACCCCTGGCATAAATGGGGGTCGTAGGTTTGTTGCAGAATGATGTATGAGTGTCAGAGAAGGGGCGGGTAAAATATGAAAGATTTCCGCAAAGGGAAAGAGAAGTTAAAAGGAAATTTACAATTGTTAAGTTTTGTGACGGACGGAAACACGGACGTTCTTACGGTACTGTACTTATGCGGCTTATCACATGTTAAATATTAGCCACATAAAAGGATTTTTAGCCACATAAAAGGATTTTTAGGTGGCTAATTGTAACCAACCCTATCCTTTACTAAGTCCATAACCCTGTGGGGCTAGCCACCTAAGAATAGTACCGTCAGCGCGGAAACACGGAAACTCGGACGGATGGACGGACGGACGGACTGACAAGCGGACTCCAGTATACCCCCCCCCCGCAACGTAGGGGGGGCGAAGGGGGGGGGGGGGGGGGGGGGGGGGGGGGGGGGGTATAATAAATAGAAGGATTGATTATGTGGGCATCTTTCAATGGTCAATTCCGAAATATTGCCAAATTTGACTCGGTACCTGAATGGAATGGTGCTTAACGGCCCATCAACACAAAAGAGTATCATTTAGGGCCAAGCAATGTAGATGAAGAATAAAAATAATAGTAAAATATGATGTTAGATGTGATAGGCAATCAGATGATCAAGGTAAAAATATTAATATAAATGAACAACATGTATAGAAATATAAAATTATAGAAATGAGAAACATGTATACAATGATAAAAATCAGATCTTCCGATACAATCTAGTTTCATGGAAAACTCAGTACCTGGAAGGCTCGCTTTAATGGGTAGATATTGTCGATCTGCATCCGGTAGATACAACCCTCGAACCCCTTGCCTGTCTTCTCCGTATCTGTAAGGACGAGACACAGACCTCCTGTAGCGTATTTCACCAACATTATAGGAATGAATGGCCTTTTTGTGGAATTTATCGGGGTATAAACTTGGAAAAGTCGCGGGAATACTGGACGAAGGCCAGATGGAATTTATCGGGGTATAAACTTGGAAGGCCTTCGTCCAGTAAATCCCGCGACTTTTCCAAGTTTATTATAGGAATGAATGGCCTTTTTGTGGAATTTATCGGGGTACAAACATGGAAAAGTCGCAGGAATACTAGACGAAGGCCGGAAGGCCTCGTCCAGTATTCCCGCGACTTTTCCAAGTTTATATCCCCGATATAAATTCAACAAAAATGCCATTCATTCCTTATAATTCCAGCATTTGAAATAAATTCATGAAGAAAATGTGTTTATTTTCCGTTTTCTTAAGAATTATTTTAACTGCGCCTCACGGTTACGGAAAGTGAGTTTACTGGGATATAAATTTTGGACAGAGACTTGCTACGGACCAATCAAATGTTAGGGAATTGTGTAAATATTTTTGTGCTGGAATTATTGCAAAGTATACTTTTCTAGCAAAGTATACTTTGAGGGAGAAATCTTCAATTTTAGGATAAATATATTAATTTTTATTATGCTGAATTTATTACATAATCACAGCCATTTTGGCTGTGATAATGTAATAAAATCAGTATAATAATTCTGCATACTTTTAATCATCAAATTATGCAGTGGGTAGTTCTATATGAAATAATGCATTTTGGGAAAAATAAATAATTACTCCATCAAAGTATAATTTGCTAGAAAAGTATACTTTGCAATGTTGATGAAATAGGCTACAGATAAGGAGCATATTGGCGTATTTCACACACTTACCTTTAGCAAAATACGCATTGATTATCAAAAGTGGGAAAAAAGTGAACATCAATGCATATTTTCACATTGCTGCGAGTATTTTACTCACAGCAATGTGAAAATATGCATTGATTTTCAAATTGAGTACCGGTAGTGAAAATACAAATGTACTCTGATAAAGTTGAACATTTACTTAGTTGTATTCAGAGCTCCAGATAAGCTGCGTATTTTCGTAAATACCCAATTAAAATTGCCAAAAACTCAATTGAAATCAGAAGAAGCGAGTATCAAAAAGCAATAAAAATATTGTGGTACCTTTCTCATGCTGCAGAAACAACTAGAACTATCACAGGAGTGATCATAATACCCCCACAAAGAGTTGGACTTACAAATAGCTTAACATTAGAAGAGTTTTATAGGTTTGAATACAAATTTCATGATCATTATTTAATGCTGGCCTTAGAGATGTGTGACATTGACCTTTTACCTGCGTACGTGGTCAATGAAAATGAGATAATCTGAAAACATTTGAAAATTCATTCATCAGTTATAGAGGATCTTACACGAGTAATGGATTAATATGATTTTGATGAAAAACTCTGTGCCGAGTTTGTCAAGAACGCAATGAATCAATTTAATAAAAATAGAAAAAATGGCTAAGTTAAAAGGATGATATTTTTGTAAAAAAAATATTTGTTCGGCATAAAAAGTGTGTATAGTTTCAGATCAATCCACTGAACGGTTTCAGAGGAGTTGTGTACACAAACTATGCAGTTTATCTGTCTGCCGCCTGCAATAGGTTTGACCTTTGACCATGCATCGGTGTAGAAGATATAGAGAAGGGAATTTTAATAGGTTTGACCTTTGACCTTCAACTGTGACCTTGACCTTGAACGTAGGTGCGTGGTTATTGATCGCGACACACCTTCTCATCATGAGAAACATTTGTGCCAAGCCATTTGATAATCCATGCATCGGTGTAGAAGATATAGAGCGGAAGGGAATTTCGATAGGTTTGACCTTTGACCTTCAACTGTGACCTTGACCTTGGACGTAGGTGCGTGGTTATTGATCGCGACACACCTTCTTATCATGAGAAACATTTGTGCCAAGCCATTTGATAATCCATGCATGGGTGTAGAAGATATAGAGCGGAAGGGAATTTCCAACAGACCGACAGACCGACCGACAAGCTGACTCCTATATACCCCCTCAAACTTTGTTTGTGTGAGTATAATAAACAGACCACAAAGATACCATATTTTTCGTATTTTCCATTAAAACACATCTTGGTATTTCATTAATTCATTAATTCTAAAAAAAATGCCAAGACATGTTTTCATTTCAAAGCAAATTATTCGAAGCATGGGGCGGGGAATGAAAATATGGATGCTCATAAATATGAATATGAAGATTAAAGTCCATCGTTCATACGGTGAAGAAGTTATAGCAGAATGAATTTCCTGAACAGATATTTAAACTTTACTGAACCCAAAATTATTATTTGGGCTCGATCATGGGCATGGGGGAGTATGGGTGAGGTAGGGAATGAAAAATAGATGATGATAAACTGTATTCCAGTTTTGCAACGTGATTGGATTGTTTTTGCATAAAATTACAGAAAACTGGTTTGGTGACCATTACATCTTCAGAGCTCCAGATAAGCTGCGTATTTGCTTAAATACCCAATTAAAATTGCCAAAAAAAAACAATTGAAATCAGAAGTAGCGAGTATCAAAAATCAATAACAATTTTGTGGTACCTTTATCATGCTGTAGAAAACAATAAACAGACCACAGATGTAGCATATTTTCCATGAAAACACATCTTGGTATTTCATTAGAATTGGCTCCAAGGAGACAATTCTAATGAAATGCCAAGATATGTTTTCATTTCGAAGCAAAATATTCAATAATTGTAAATGTGTAATGTGTAAACAGTAGAGTGATTTTTATTTTACCCAAAATTTGAAATACCCAATTGCTTCAGAAATGATAGTGACAATACTCAATTACTAATTCCTTATCTGGAGCCCTGCATCTTCATTGTATGTGCTTATGTAATAAATATAATCTAACATTTGTGATGCTTTAATATGGTATTTATTAAACTTGTTTAAAGGTACATGCCCACGCAGCAGGTTACACTGTACTACTACTTTTCATTTTCTGTCATGCCTTATATGAGCCATTTGTCTACCCACAAACGAGTTATTTTTAATTACGGCGCGTGTTAATTGGTATTAAATCGCATTTTATATGCCGCGACCAGAATGGGTATTTTCCGATCTCGTGCTATTTTTACCAACATGCGTCACGTAACACGGTCAATCATATCACATATTTGACATGTGCAGTGAAGTATCGGAAGTTGAGAATAAAAATCTCTGTTCGAGTCCAAATCTAAATCTCCACGTAACTCTTTCCATTTGGTGATCTGGTCGCCAATATTAACCACTATCGCTCTGTACTGCCTGTCCCTCAGACATTTCGCCTTTCTTTTGGCCGACGCCGTTTCATACAATTTTCGTTCTGGACGTTTCGACATGTTGATATTCTTGTTTACATATTGGGAAGCCTACTGGCGCGCTTAGTATACTGCGCATGCGCA
Organism: Conchocele bisecta; assembly: GCA_029237695.1. NCBI lineage: Eukaryota > Metazoa > Mollusca > Bivalvia > Lucinida > Thyasiridae > Conchocele > Conchocele bisecta. The sequence goes on along the minus strand of CM055270.1, from coordinate 24,240,733 downwards.
CCGCAAGCCGTGATGTGAAAGTCGTTGTCCCAGCACATTATCAAAATAGACTGTTACCGCCGCGCGTCGCTAACAGTAAATTGATAATTAATAAAAGATTATATTTGTATAGCGGGCACTCGTAATTTTTAGAACTGGTGGAATAGTGACATAATTATACACTTATTTAATTCCTATAAATAACATTTTGTGCCTACTGCGTGGGCATGTACCTTTAATAAATATCATGTTAAATCATCACTCATGTAAGATCGTCTATTTATAACATTTCTATAATGCAACGCACCGTTGTTGCCAATGAAGAGATACTTCGGGTTGTCCAGAATGGTGTCACTCACTCTATTAGCCATCGTCTCCTGGGTTACTTCGTAATTGTCCACCTGTATAGAAATGAAATGATTGGGGTGTACTATCCCAGCAACAGCTACGATCATATAGGGACGGACCCACAGATTAAACTCTCATTCGACACACTAGTGGGATGGAAATGTTATGAAAATATTCCATATTATGGTAGGCAGGGGAAAATAAAAAAATCGCCACTTCAAAAAAAAAAGAAAAAAAAGAAGGAATAACCTATACGATAAAAATAAACAATTGGCGATAAAAAAATTCAATTTTCGAAAAAGAAAAAAAATGTTTTCAAAAATTGTAATTTTTTATCGCCAATTGTTTATTTTTATCGCCAATTGCGAAAGTGGCGATCGCCAGCGGAATCCCTGGGTAGGTTTTGAACTCAGAACCGTCAGTATTGAAGTCCTGTATTCTACCCCCGAGCCACAGCCGATCCATCCACCTGTGAAGGCCAGGTTGATTATTCGGTTAAATGCGGCCGTGACTGGAGAAATGGGGCTTTTGGGATCATTTGTGACAAGTGTAGCTCCTGATCAAGTAGCACACAAACATGCCGAACAGTGCAGATCCTGATCAGACTGTGCAGATCTGGATCTGCACTGGTCGCAAAACCCATAACCCCATTTCTCCAGTCAACAGCTGGTTTCCGAACCCGATTTTCCGACGTGACGTAATCTGTGACGTCATTTTTACAGTAGAATTATTTTAAACTCTTCCAAACAAACGTACAGATTTTGATATGTAGCGCACCAAATATGATGGCATATACGTTTCATGAGTGCTCTGAAAATTATTTACAATAACTTGTAACTTTCATAAAGAATTGAGTACCGTTTATATCTTACATTAACATGCTCTAACTTCTGTTTACATTTATGCACCGGTCAATGGAAATCCCCGCCCCCCCCCTGGCCCGGGGAATAGCGGGGCTTATAATTTTGACTCAGTTAAAGCCCCGCTATGTCCCCGCAGTGCGGGGCAATCTGGCTGGTTAAACCCTGGGTAAATGGCCCCGCACCCCGGGGACATCAGTAAGGTTAAATCCCCGGTAAAGGCCCCACAGTGCGGGGCATATTTCAAAGCTGATATTAAAAAAATTGAGAAGAGAAGGCTTGTTCAATCAGTGTGTATAGATGATGTACAAAACATTTAAAAACTAGAAATGGACGCTTGTCGACAAGCGCATGTGTATCCCCCTCCCCAGTTACACAAGTAGTTTGAAAAAAGGGTGTTCGAGTTATGCTCCGGAGACAAAATCAGTGACGGAAAAAACAAAGGGAGATAACTAAAAAATTAATGATGCAAGAGTTGTCATTCTTGCGTGACACACCTTTAGGGTTGTGGTCTATGCATGTGTGAAGTTTCATGAAAATATTCCAAAGGGTGTTCGAGTTATGCTCCAGACAGGAAATCAGTGCACGAAACAACAAAGGGAGATAACTAAGAAATTAACGACGCAAGAGTTGTCATTCTTACGTGCGACACACCTTTGGGTCGTCTTCTATGCATGTGTGAAGTTTAATAAACTAGAAAATGTGTTCATGGAACACGGATGTCCCACATATCACTTTGATAATAAATGAGGCCAAATTCCAAGTCAAAATTTTCTTTTACCTGAGAGTTAAAGTTTTTGAAGCACCAAGTATGTGATGTTAACCCTGGGCTTGGCGGGGGCAGGACGAACGTGGATTTGGCACAGGGCGGTAGAGGACCATTAGAGCAACGCATATATGAAATATGAAGTTGATCCGTGAATGGAAAGAAAAATTATAAGATATTTACCTGAGCGTTAAAGTTTTTGAAGCACCAAGTATGTGACCTTGACCCTGGGATTGGCGGGGCAGGACGAACGTGGATTTGGCACAGGGCGGTAGAGGACCATTAGAGCAATGCGTATATGAAATATGAAGATGATCCATGAAAGAAAACAGAAAGTATAAGATATTTACCCGAGCGTTAAAGTTTTTGAAGCACTAAGTATATGACCTTGACCCTGGGATTGGCGGGGGCAGAACGAACGTGGATTTGGCACAGGGCGGTAGAGGACCATTAGAGCAATGTGTATATGAAATATGAAGCTGATCCGTGAAAGAAAACAGAAATTATAAGATATTTACCTGAGCGTTAAAGTTTTTGAAGCACGAAGTATGTAACCTTGACCCTGGGCTTGGCGGGGGCAGGACGAATGTGGATTTGGCACAGGGCGGTAGAGGACCATTAGAGCAATGTGTATATGAAATATGAAGCTGATCCGTGAAAGAAAACAGAAATTATAAGATATTAACCCGAGCGTTAAAGTTTTTGAAGCACCAAGTATGTGACCTTGACCCTGGGCTTGCCGGGGGCAGGACGAACGTGGATTTGGCACAGGGCGGTAGTGAACCATCAGAGCAATGTGTATATGAAATATGAAGCAGATCGGTCGAAGGATGAAGACATTTACCCGAGTGTTAAAGTTTTGTGACGGACGGACGGACGGACGGACGGGAGGACGGGACGCACGTTCCTACGAATGAATACTTGTTGGGTTTTTACTGTATAAAAATACCCAACAAGAGTACCCAACACTATCCTAACCCTACCCAATAAGATCCCCGTACGCTTACAACAAGTACCCATTCGTGTGTGCGGACGGACGGACGGACGGACGGACGGACGGAGGAGGGTAACACTAAATGCCCCCTCCACTATCGTGGTGGGGCATAAAAATATTCCAAAGGGTGTTCGAGTTATGCTCTGGAATACAAAATCAGAGCACTGAAAACAACAAAGGGAGATAAGTAAACAAGAATTCCGCGGAATCAGATGCCTCGCCTTTGTCCCCCCGCCTTGACCTCGAGCCTGGGCCCGAAAGCAATTTTCACTGGCCCGAATATATTATACAATTATTGACTAGTGAGCCATAGAATATCAGATTATATTCTATGGCTCACTAGTCAATAATTGTTTTATTATATGATAATAGTCTGTATATAGCACTTACGACCTTATGCTACTAGACAAAAATTGAAAAAGAATTTGAAAAAAAAACAATTAATTTTTTTTTTTTTAAAATGAAAAATAATAATGCTTGCTACTGGAGCCCAGAATTTTTTTTAATAGTCCTATATTTATCTACATATATCTGCACAGGTCCACATAATGCCACAATATTTTCAACACAGATTACGGAAATGTAATATACAAAAAAAAAAAATAATAATGCTCGCTACTGGAGCCCAGAATTTTTGTTAATAGTTACGGAAATGTAATAATGTACCTGTATAAATTACCTGTAATAAGTTAGTGGTCGGTTAAAAAATTGAAAAAGAATGTAAAAAAAAAATAAAAAAAAAAAAAATGGAAAAAAAAAATTAAATTTAAAAAAAATAAAAGAATAATGCTCCCTACTGGAGCCCAGAATGTTTTTTAATAGTCCTATATTTATCTACATATCATATATATACAGGTCCACATATTGCCACAATATTTTCAACACAGTTTACGGAAATGTAATATAATTATTTACCTGTATAAATTACCTGTAAGTGGTCAGTGGTCAGTTGCACATGCACAGGTGAATAGTCTGTATATAGCACTTACGACCTTATGCTACTAGACAAAAATTGAAAAATAATTTGAAAAAAAAAAATGAAAAAAAAAAAAAAAAAAAAAAAAAAAGAAAAAAAAAAGAAAAAAAACATGGAAAAAAAAATTTGAAAAAAAAAGAATGAAAAAAAAAAAAAAAAAAAAAAAATGAAAAAAAAACAAAAATGGAAATAAAAGTTTAAAAATAATAATGCTTGCTACTGGAGCCCAGATTTTTTTTTAATAGTCCTATATTTATCTACATATATCTGCACAGGTCCACATAATGCCACAATATTTTCAACACAGTACCCAATGTAGTAATTTACCTGTATAAATTACCTGTGGCAGTGGTCAAGCACTGGACATTTGCACATGCAAGCCCATGCTAGCACATGGTTCTCCCAGTCTCTATTGTTCTCTCTACAGGTAAGGTGTACAGAGCACACAAGAAAAGGTGTACAGAGCAGACGAGAAAACGGGTCTTCATGCATTATTGTCCAGTTTGTAGAGTGCGCAAAACAAAAAAGGGAGATAACTCAAAAATTAGCTACGCAAGAGTTGTTATTCTTGTGCACGACACACCTTCGGTTCGTGGTCTAATTGAATGTGTTAAGTTTCATAAAAATATTCCAAAGGGTGGTCGAGTTATGGTCAATCAGTGCGCGAAACAAAAAAGGGAGATAACTCAAAAAAATTAGTATGCAAGAGTTGTCATTCTTGTGCGGCCACACACCTTCGGGTCGTGGTCTATGCATGTGTGAAGTTTCATGAAAATATTCCAAAGGGTGGTGGAGTTATGCTCCGGACACGAAATCAATGTGAGAAACAAAAAAGGGAGATAACTCAAAAATTAGCTATGCATGAGTTGTCATTCTTGTGCGCGACACACCTTCGGGTCGTGGTCTATGCATGTGTGAAGTTTCATGAAAATATTCCAAAGGGTGTTCGAGTTATGCTCCCGACAAGAAGTGTCTGCGGCGGACGCGGCGCGCTGTCAAATCCATAGTATCCCCCGACGGAGTCCGGGGGATACAATAACAATTCAATCACTGGGTACCACCCAGTCTAGAGGACAAAGATTGATTGATTGAATATTGTTTAACGTCCGTTCAACAGCAAAGGTCATTACAGACAGGTCGGCAGTTTCGAATCCCTGCTCAAAGAGGACAAAGAATTCATCACTGACCTTTATACATTATCTTGTTCTGGGGCGATTTTACAACTGTTTGCACAATTTCCATTTTAGTGGACTCTCCCCACAAGCAGGGCCTACTGCAGACTACTTCTAACCTCACCAAAATCACTGGGCGCCAGTCTCCATTTACTCAGCTCTTAATATACAAGAATCAGGAAATACGGTTGATTTATTTTAGCAGTCGGAAGCAACAAACTGGTCCGGCCGACTCCATTGGTCTGAGGAGCCACACATCATTTAGATTTACGCTACCATGATTTGGTGTCTGTCTGCTGTCAGATGGCTCTTCAGTCACACCAGTAAAGTAACTTAATCCCATTCTTATCCACCAGCCGGTGGTACAAAAAGCAATGGAGAATGCAACACCAAGTTTGAAATCAGAAAAGGACTATAGCTTTATATTCTGACATGTACTGCATGTTTAGATATCAATCAAGACAGTGAAATGACTCAATATTGTCACATGTATACAATGTAGAAGACTTGACATAAATGCTGGGTTCCAGCTAGAACATGACCTCCAAAAAATATGTGTCTCATCATGGCCCTAGAACCACCAGACCTTCCCAATATTTTAATCGGCGTAAACCTGTCCGGTGGCAACTTTCGTAAAAGACCGGTGTCAACTTTCGTGTTTAATATTTGCCGATTATTTGACAATTTATCAATTTTATCAAAAATATCGGAATGCTATGCGATGTAATTTTGAATATGAAACTTTCAGAAGAAACAAGTTTTACAATCCATCCGTAATTGATGAAGATATCGCACTTACAACATGAAAAACAGGCAGATCTCAAGTTGTAAGTGTGATATCTTCACCAATTATGGATGGATTGTAACACTTTTTCTTCTGAATGTTCCATATTCATAATTACATCGCATAGCATTCCCATTTTTAAAAAAAATGCCGTTGTTGTAAAATAATCGTGAAATAGCAAGATCACAATATTGTGAAGGTCCGGTGGTTTCAGGGCCGTGCTCATGGCAGACAGTTGTATCATACAGTGATACATGTTGTCTGACGCCCACATACAGTGATACATGTTTACAGTGATACATGTTGTCTGACGCCCTCAGACAGTGATACATCCACACGCTGACTTTTCGTGGCAACGTATAAAATACGTAGTACATGTACTAGTTGTGGCATTAAAATATTAAGAACCTAGCTATTAAGATTTATATAATTAAGAGTTTGAATAAAGATTTTAAATGTGCACGTATCAAAACACTGTACATATATACACATTGGCACTGGCTATATTAGTCATCACAGCTTTTCTTTTAAGTTTTTAATATATGTTGTGTGACGGTATAAATGTACCGGTACTGTATGTCTTAATTTTCATCTGTGTGAAATAAACTGTGCCCGGGGACAACACGCAGTGATATCATGGTTATAGTTCAATAAATAAAGACTGCTGAGATCCAGAAAAAAACTAGTTAAAAAGTATGTTAAAGCCCCGGTAAAGCCCCGGTAAAGCCCCGGGGTTACGTCCCCACATATTTTGGCGAAGTTAAAGCCCCAGGGTTGTCCCCGCAGTGCGGGGCATCGTGACAGGTTAAAACCCCGGGGTATGCCCGGCTATGTCCCGGCTATTCCCCGGGCCAGGGGGGGGGGGCGGAGATTTCCATTGACTGGTGCATTACGGTAACCGATTATTCGTCAAAATGACAGAATTATAAGATTAAAGCCGCCTATACAATAAAGGGCAATGTGTACCGCATTTGCTGCGGTATATTTCATAAAAATATGTCATTACATTAGAAAGATATTAAAGGAAATCTACTGTAAACACATCTAAAACAAGAGGGCCATGATGGCCCTAAGTCGCTCACCTGACTCCATGAACACTAGAGGAGAATGTGACAGTGAGTTCATGTGCTATAAAAAAATTGTGCTATTTTTAGATGGCGGTCATCTTGCATTAAGCGATGACTCTCATTTGACCAAATCTGAAAATGCTTCACCTAAGGATCTTAACTTCCTATGAAGTTTGGCCAGCATCGGCCATGTGGTTCCTGAGAAAAAGAAGTTCAAAATCTTGAATAAATGGACTTTCTTGTGGCCATCATGGATGACATAATCATCCGATTCCGACAAAATATTGCACCAGAGCAATCGCCTCATCGATACCTTCAATTTGATATATGACATGAGCATATTCGGTCAAAAATAAAATTTGACCCTAATTTGACCCCGTGGGCCACGCCCATTTTTGACCCTGGGGTCACCATTTTAACAATTTTGAAAGAGCATTGTAAATCGATCATTCCTACCAAGTTTAGTCGAAATCCGGCAAGCGGTTCAGGAGAAGAAGATTTTTTAAGAAGGTGTGCTATTTTTAGACGGCGGCCATCTTGGATTAGCGATGACCTCCATTTTGACAAATCTGAAAAGGCTTCACCCATTGACCATAACTGTTAAGTTTGGCTACCAGAGTGATCGCCTCATTGATCGCCTCAAAAATAAAATTTGACCCAAATTTGACCCCACGGGCCATGCCCATTTTTGACCCCGGGGTCACCATTTTAACAACTTTGAAAGAGCATTGTACATCGATCATTCGTACTAAGTTTCGTCGAAATCCGGCTGGCGGTTTATGAGAAGTTCTTTAATAATTTATGCTATTTTTAGACGGCGGCCATCTTGGATTAGCGATGACCTCCATTTTAACAAATCTGAAAAGGCTTCACCCATGGACCATAACTTTTAAGTTTGGCTACCATGGGCCAAGCGGTTCATGTGAAGAATTTTGAAATCTGTAATAAAAGAATGACCTTTTGACATTTCGGCGGCCATCTTGGATGACATAAGAATCCGATTTCGACAAAAAATGTACCAGAGTGATCACCTCATTGATACCTTCGATTTGATATATAACATGACCATATTTGGTCAAAAATAAAATTTGACCCCAATTTGACCCCACGGGCCACGCCCATTTTTGATGCCGGGGTCACCATTTTAACAACTTTGAAAGAGCATTGTATATCGATCATTCGTACTAAGTTTCGTCGGAATCCGGCTAGCGGTTTATGAGAAGATTTTTTAATAATTTATGCTATTTTTAGACGGTGGCCATCTTGGATTAGCGATGACCTCCATTTTAACAAATCTGAAAAGGCTTCACCCATGGACCATAACTTTTAAGTTTGGCTACCATGGGCCAAGCGGTTCATGTGAAGAAGAATTTTGAAATCTCTAATAAAAGAACGACCTTTCGGCGGCCATCTTGGATGACATAACCATCCGATTCCGATCGCCTCATTGATACCTTCAATTTGATATATGACATGACCATATTCAGTCAAAAATAAAATTTGACCCCAATTTAACCCCACGGGCCACGCCCATTTTTTACCCCGGGGTTACCATTTTAACAACTTTGAAAGAGCATTGTACATCGATCATTCCTACCAAGCTTTGTCGAAATCCGGTTGGCGGTTCTTGAGAAAAAGATTTTGGAAGAATTTGTGCTATATTTAGATGGCGGCCATCTTGGATTACGTAATGACGTCATTTTAACGATTTTGTAATCCCCCTACCTAAGGACCATGACCATGAAGTTTGGTGACTATAGGCCCAATGGTTACCGAGGACAAGACGTTTGAAAATGTTCACGGACGACGGACGACGACGGACGACGACGGACGACGGACACATTGCGGTAACAATAGCTCACATGAGCTTCGCTCAGGTGAGCTAAAATCACGACGTCATGATGTTCGAAAACACGTGATCCCACACCTTGCATATGTACTTGGTTAAATGGATTTTACAACACAGAGGTCACACAGAGCTCCAGATAAACTGCGTATTTGCGTAAATACCCAATTAAATTTGCCAAAAAACCCAACTGAAATCAGAAGTAGCGAGTATCAAAAAGCAATAACAATTGTGTGGTACCTTTATCATGCTGCAGAAAACAATAAACAGACCACAAATATAGCATAGTTTTCTTATTTTCCATGAAAACACATCTTGGTATTTCATTAGAATTGTCTAATGAAATGCCAAGATATGTTTTCATTTCGAACAAACTATTTCAATAATTGCTTTCTGTTGATGTAGTGTGATTATATTTTACCCAAGCAAAATTTTGAAACACCCAATTGCTTCAGAAAAGATGCAGTGAAAATACTCAATTATTAATTTCTTATCTGGAGCCCTGGTCAGATGCCAATTGGATTTTTTACAACGTAATTGTCAAACTGTACAGATCAATGAAGATTGATTCTTTGGTTAAATGGACTTTACAACAAGTCACATATATGTGATCACGACTCAAGTAATGGGGCTTATGGGTTTTGCAACCATTGTAGTTCCATGTGCGATTTTTCATGAAAAATATTTACGGAAACTGTGATATTTTCCTTAAATGATGTCGAAACCTGACAAAAGTTTCAAAGCAAATGCAGAATTGAATTCTGAACATGTTGTCGACTTCTAACACCATTTACGAATAATCATGTAAATTGTGTAAAACAAAATTCATGAGAGCAGGCCCTTGTAATTGTTAGAACTGGTGGAAAATTACACACTTGTTTAATTCCTATAAAGAACATGTTGTGCCTACTGAGTGGGCATGTACCTTGAAGTATTATTTATCCCGTCAACGCAGTGCCTATGTGCCTTGAAACAAGGTGCCGTGAAACATATTTGATATCCTGTCAATACGACCTGATCACAATTCATACGCGTCATTCATGTTGGTGACTACTTTTTCGAGTATAGCTACTTCTTGAGTTGACTGAATAGTCTGATGGAAATGGAACTGTTTACAGTGTGAGGGTTAAATTTGGCAAATAACAAGAGTTGTCAGAAGACAACGAAGCTCGCCTGTTGGCAGCCTTCATTCAAACTTGTCACAGTTGTATAAAAAACATGAATATTATATAACTTGACCTTGGGATAAGGGGTGTGAGGTGGACCTTGACATTGAGGTCAGTGGTGGAAGGTGGGTCGTGGATTTGATATAGCATGATATAGAATATTAAGATGAATGCATGTATGAAATATCAATGTGCTCCCTGAAAAGAGAAGGAAAATAAAATTTAACCCAGCGTTAAGTTTTATGAACACACTAAGTTAGTGATTTTCTATAGCATGACAGTTATTCACATGAAGAATGCATGTTTGTGACCTTGGCCTTGGCAAAAGGGGTGGGGGGGGTGGGTCATGGATTTGCTGTAGCACAATAGAGTATCATCAGATGAATGCATGTATGAAATATGAAGGTGTTCCCTGTAAAGAAACAGNTACTCCAACAAGTTATAAACAGACATTTACTCCAACGTTAAGTTTATGATGTTGATCTTGGGGAAAGGGGTGGGGTGGGTCATGGATTTGCTGTAGCACAATAGAGGATCATCAGATAAATGCATGTATGAAATATCAAAGCGTTCAAAGTGTAAAGAAACAGACGTTACACAACATTTACCCCAATGTAAAGTTTATGAACATGCTAAGTTTGTGACCTTGACCTTGGGGTAAGGGCTAGGTGGTGGGTTGTGGATTTGCTACAGCATGATAGAGGGTTATCTGAGGAATGTATGTATGAAATATCAAGGCGTTCCATCAAAGGAAACAGTTGTTATCAGACATTTACCCCAACGTTAAGTTTATGAATGTGTCAAGTTTGTGACCTTGACCTTGGGATAAGGGGTGGGCGGTGGGTCATGGAATTGCTATAGCACGATAGAGTATCATCAGATGAATGCGTGTATGAAATATCAAGGCGTTCCATGAAAGGAAACAGATGTTATAAGACATGAATGTGCTAAGTTTGTGACCATGACCTTGGGGAAAGGGGTGGGGGTTGATCATGGATTTGCTATAGCACGATAGAGTAACATCAGATGAATGCATGTATGAAATATCAAGTGTTCAAAGTGTAAAGAAACAGACGTTACACAACATTTACCCCAATGTTAAGTTTATGAACATGCTAAGTTTGTGACCTTGACTTTTGGGTAAGGGTTGGGTGGTGGGTTGTGGATTTGCTACAAGCATGATAAAGGGTCATCTGAGGAATGTATGAAATAGCAAGGCGTTCCATGAAAGGAAACAGACATTTACCCCAACGTTAAGTTTATGAATGTACTAAGTTTGTGACCTTGACCTTGGGGTAAGGGTTGGGCAGTGGGTCATGGATTTGCTATAGCATGATAGAGTATCATCAGATGAATGCATATTTGAAATATGAAGGTGTTCCATGAAAGGAAACAGATGTTATAATACACTTACCCCAACATTAAGTTTATGCATGTGCTTACGATAGTGAAACCTTGTGACCCTGGGTAAAGAAGGGGTGGGGCGTTTAGTCATGAATTTTTACTATAGCACGATAGAGTATCATCAGATAATGCATGTATGAATATGAAGGCTTCCCTGTAAATTAAACAGAAGTTACACAAACAATACCCCAACGTATAAGTTTATTAACATGCTAACCATGTTGACCTGACCTTGTGGTAACGCTTTGAGTGGGTCCATGGATTTGCTATATCACGATAGAGTAATCATCAGATGAATGCATTTATGACATATCAGGCGTTCCCATGAAAGGAACAGATGTTAACAGACATTTACAAACCCCAACGTTAAGTTGATGAATGTGCTCTACGTTTGTGACCTTGACCTGTGGGTAAAGGGCGGGTTGGGTCATGGATTTGCTACAGCATGATACAAGGGTCATCTGAGGAATGCCTGTTTGAAATAACAAGGTGTTCCAATGAACGAAAAACAAAGATATCAGAAATTATACCCAACGTTAAGTTTATGAATTGCCAAGTTTGTAACCTTGACTTGAGGGTAAAGGGGCTGTGGTGGGTCATAGGATTTTCTACAGCATGATACAGGGTCATCTGAGGAAAGCATGTTATGAAATAAACAAGGTGTTTCCATGAACGGAAACAGAAGTATAAGAAATATACCCCACGTTAAGTTTATGAATGTGCCAAGTTTGTAACCTTGACCTTGTGTAGGGGCTGGGTGGTGGACATGATTATGCTACACAGCATGATACCGGGTTCATCTGAGGAATGCATGTTAGAAAAAACCAAGGTGTTCCATGAACGAAACAGAAGTTATAAGAAATTTTACCCCAACGTTAAGTTATAATGAAAGATGGCCAATTTTGTAACCCTTGCCCTTTGGTAAGGGCTGGGTGGTGGGTCATGGATTGCTACAGCATGATAGAGGGTCTTCTAGGAATGCATGTATGAAATAACAATTGGTTCATAAGCGATGCTTACTTAGAATGTCCAGTACCGCGTAAGGGCTTACTAATTGGTCAGTACGAGGCTAACAGAAAATACGTGGGCCCAGGTACCTATGTAAAAATTTCCAAGTGTGTGGGCTTGTGACCTTGACTCTGGGATTAGCGCGAGCGGCATGAACGTGAATTTGTCACAGGGTGGTAGAGGTCCATTGGAGCAATGAGTGTGTGAAATGTGAAGCAGAGCCAAGCAAGGAAATAGAAGTTATAACCGATTTCTCGCGTTACATTTTACAAAAGGGGGGCGTTTATTAGCCAGTAAAAAAAAAAAAAAAGAAAAAAAAAAAAATTACCAAGGACTGCCAATTTCAAACACAAATAAGGATTTAAGGATTATTTGTGTTTGAAATTGGCGGTCATTGGTAAAAAAAAATATTTTTATGGGATAGGGGGGGGGGGGGGTGGGGGGGGGGGGGGGGGGGTGGGGGTTATTAGGAGGGGGGGCGTTAATTCGAGGTTATACGGTATGTATGTGACGTTGACCTCGAGATCAGCGGGGATTTGTCACAGCATATGAAATATTAAGAATTTTCAATGAAAGAAATAGAAGTTATAACATATTTCTCTGATGTTAAGTTTTGTAAAGAGACTCGTATGTGACCTTGACCTTGGGATCAGCGGGGTTGGACAGTCGTAGATTTGTCACAGCATGATAGTACAACCTTAGAGGAATACACAAGTGAAATAATAAGAATTTTCAATGAAGGAAATAGAAGTTATAACTTATTTCTCTGATGTTAAGTTTTGTAAAGAGACTAAGTATTTGACCTTGACATTGGGATCAGCGGGGGTTGGACGGTCATGGATTTGGCACAGCATGGTGTTAGAGCTTTACAGGAATGCATGTGTGAAATATTAAGAATTTTAGATGAAGGAAATAAAAGTTAGAACAATATTTCTCCGATGTTAAGTTTTGTAAAGAGACTAAGTATTTGACCTTGACCTTGGGATCAGCGGGGGTTGGACGGTCGTGGATTTGGCACAGCATGGTAGTAGAGCCTTACAGGAATGCATGTGTGAAATATTAAGAATTTTAGATGAAGGAAATAGAAGTAAGAACAATATTTCTCTGATGTTAAGTTTTGTAAAGAGACTAAGTATTTGACCTTGACCTAGGTATCAGCGGGGGTTGGATGGTCGTGGATTTGGCACAGCATGGTAGTAGAGCCTTACAGGAATGCATGTGTGAAATATTAAGCATTTTAGATGAAGGAAATAGAAGTTATAACAATATTTATCTGATGTTAAGTTTACGGACTAAGTATTTGACCTTGACCTTGGGATCTGCGGGGGTTGGACGGTCGTGGATTTGGCACAGCATGGTAGTAGAGCCTTACAGGAATGCATGTGTGAAATATCAAGCATTTTAGACGAAGGAAATAGAAGTTATAACAATATTTCTCTGATGTTAAGTTTATGAATGTGCCAAGTTTGTGACCTTGACCTTGGGGTAAGGCTGGGTGCTGGGTGATGGATTTGCTACAGCATGATAGAGGGTCATCTGAGGAATGCATGTATGAAATAACAAGGTGTTCCATGAAAGGAAACAGAAGTTATAAGACATTTACCCAACGTTAAGTTTATGAGTGAGTGAGTGAGTGAATAGGGTTTAACGTCCGCTTTTCTGACATAGAGGTACAAGCCTCAGGGAGTCTACACGCAGACGGGTCAACGGGGTCGAGTCCCGTATCCACCTGTCCAAGGGGGGTAAATCCCAACTTCAGAACTCAATATTTACAATCAAAATATATATTCAGTCCTGAAATTAGAACAACCTGATCTGGTGCCAGGCCCTCGCCACACCAGCATCATTTATCCCATCCCTAAAAGTAATAGGATTAGCGCTAATCTTACTTTTATATATGGGGCATAGCCCGACTCAACTCTCACATACAAGAAAGCCAAAAATGTACATGAGGGCCAAATCCGGTATGGTGGGTTCCGGAAAGTATGAACCCAATCGTTAAGCCAGTTTAGTCGCCTTTTACGACAAGCAATGGCTACTGCAGCACTCTTCTCAGGATCAGTTGATCCCACCCCGGTGCCTGCACGGGGCGTTAAGTTTATGAATGTGCCAAGTTTGTGACCTTGACCTTGGTGTAAGGGCTGGGTGGTGGGTCATGGATTTGCTACAGCATGATAGAGTGTCATCTGAGGAACGCATGTATGAAATAACAAGGTGTTCCATGAAAGGAAACAGAAGTTATAAGACATTTACCCAACGTTAAGTTTGTGGACGACGTCGACGCTGCCGACGCCGCTGACGCCGACGACGCCGGGGGTATGCCATAAGCTCTTCTGCACTTCGTGCAAGCGAGCTAAAAACGATATCGTCAGAAAATAAAATTAAGTTCATGCCATTTTCTGAATGTCAAATTACGACCCTCAATTTTCAATCGTGTTTGCTCTCTACCCATTCCGTGCGTCATGCAGACATGACTGACGTCATACTTATAATATTTACGTCAATAAGTCTACTACGTCATTTAAAATAAAAATGGCTGCTCCCAGTGATTCCAGTCAGGTAAGGAAATAAACAAAACAAAATGGTGTTTGTGTTGTTGATTTTGTATTCTGGACAGATCGCAATCGTTGCAGAATCTGCCCCAAATGTAAATGGATGGGTCTTGTGAATTTTGAGAGTGTATTTCGTTGTGAATTTTGAGAGTGTATTTCGTTGAAAAGAAGCTGTAATTTCACATTGTCGGTGACAACATATAAAGTATCAACAGAACATTCATCTGTTGAAACTGCCTGAATTACTCGTTTTAATGGTTAATTCAGGATGGATGGTCGCAATTCTAAAATAGGATTAAATCGTAAAGCTGCCATCTTGTTGTTTTTTTTCTTCATTTCCATGAATGGCATGATTCACGAACAGTGAAAAGAACAAAAACAAAATCGGTGTAACACTAACAGTTTAAGATTATTCGAGAAATATTTTGATGTGTAAACTTCCT
Source organism: Conchocele bisecta (assembly GCA_029237695.1). Lineage (NCBI taxonomy): Eukaryota > Metazoa > Mollusca > Bivalvia > Lucinida > Thyasiridae > Conchocele > Conchocele bisecta. Next base: position 24,225,368 of record CM055270.1, on the reverse strand, counting down.
AAAGTCTAAAACAATATTTGATCAATTTACTGTTATGACTGTTGATATAGGGATTTTACAACCATACTTTATCAAACTATGTTCTGTGCGCCAATGAGTGTTTGATGTAATTCGGTTCTAACATATCTCGCTTTTGAAGGCTAAATTAACTAAATTAAGTTGATTTAAATGCTGTTTTAGAATGTTAACGGGATAAATAGAATAGTAGGTAATAGTGCCGTGAATGGGAAAACATATCTGGCTCGGCATGGAAACCGGATAGGCTCGGCAGAGCCTCGCCCATCCAGTTTCCTAAGCCTCGCCAGATATTTTTTCCCATTCACGACACTAACCTACTATTCTCTATATATTCAGCCTTGAAATTAGAATAACCTGACCTGGTGTCAGTTCCTCACCACACCAGAGTCACTTACCCACTCCCTAAAAGTAATACAATTAGTACTAATCTTACTACTTTCATAGTCAGTATAACAGGATTCAACTCTCAAGTAACAAGGATGCCAAAAATGTACCTGAGGGCCAAACCAGGGATATCGGGATTCTGGGTACCGTTTCACTAAACTTTGTGTGACAAAAATGTTTGTAAGTGCAAAATTAAGATTGTCTGGCAATTTTAATTAATGGATTTACATTTATTGAACATATGCTGCATATGCAGCATATGTTCAATAAATGTAAATACAGTAATTGCTTACAAGAAAACAGTGTTAATGTGAAATTTACAGACTATAATAATTTTGGAATATTTTAATCGTACGAAGTTTAGTGAAACGGGCCCCTGGTAAAGATCGCATGCTCACAATAAATTGCCCACCCGAATTTACCTGTAGTAGTACAACTTGACCGTACGGACCTTCTCTTCTCATGATCACTTCATGTGACTGACCATTCGTCAAGTCAATATCGTTGATCTTGGTGTTCATCTCCCAGCGCTCGAAACCGACGTCTAGGAAAAACTTCACCCCACCTGGTAGGAAACAGTTATTTATTTAACCCTTTCACCCCTATTAAGTAACGAATGGATTTTAACACAGTCGACATTCGTTTACTCAAAGTCGGTTAAGTCGAATTCCCTCGTTACGACAAATTTGTGTCCAAGTCCCGTTTCAGATCCTATTATTTTCAATGTAACTGGCTACCGTTACGTCGAATTTCGTTACGTCATATTTTCGCCAATTCAAACTAATTGTTAGGTCCAGAAAACAGAAACATGTGGTATTTCACTCTCGTTAAGTCACAGTGTCAGTTTGCGTTCGAAGTGTGAATTCGCGGCGCCAATTTACCGGATCAAAGACTGGACTTGTTTACCTGTATAAACCTGTGTAAACAAACTTTGAATAAGTGTTAATGGTGATTTCCTCGACACCAATTAAGCATAAGCTCATCTGATTTAATCGCCAGTGATCAATAACTGATTAATGCGTGTATAAGCAAACGCAAGTAAACACAGAGTTGCAAAAGTGTAACTCTGTGCGTCACAGGTCGTATGGGAGTTGTGTCCCGTATCGTGTATAGCAATATTTCGAGGTTTTGTTCAGATTTCGTTACGTCAAACTTCGGTTTACTCGAAGTATTTATCACAGTCCGACGCACTTCGAGTAAACGAGCGTAGACTGTATGTTAATTTTGCAACCAATAGTCACAAAATGATTTTCAGATTAGTCCATTCATGAAAAGGGTGTGTTTTTGTTATAAAAATATGAAATTTACATGCAAAAAGTGCAGATCCAGATGAGACATTACCGCAAGTAATTTTCATACTTTTAGAACAAAAACACCCCGGGTTGTTGGGTTCAAAGGGTTAATGGCGTTTAGCAGCCTGTCAACAGCTATGGTCATTTTGGAGTGGTTAATATATATGTGCAAGCTAAACATAGATGTTTGAAAATTCCGAAGGTCAGTTTCATAGCGGAATAGTTTCCTAATGCTACAAAATAACAGTATGTTATTTAGTTATTTAATGGTGTTTAACGGCCTGTCAACAGCTATGGTCATGTTAGGCCGAGTTAACGGGGTCGAATTCCATATTTCACCCATATGGAAGTGAGAGAAAGCCAATAACAGTAGCCTATTTCACCAACATTGCAAAGTATACTTGTCTAGCAAAGTATACTTTGAGGGAGTAATCATTTATTTTTCCCGAAATGCATTATGTCATATAGAACTAACGACTGCATATATTTGATGATTAAAAGTATGCAGAATTATTATATTGAATTTATTACATTATCACAGCAAAAATGGCTGTGATAATGTAATAAATTCAGTATAATAAAAATTAATAAATTTATCCTAAAATTGAAAATTTCTCCCTCAAAGTATACTTTGCAATATTGGTGAAATGGGCTACAGAACTGAATATATAATATTCAGCCCTGAAAGTATAATATCCTAATCTGGTGTCGGATCCTCGCCACACCAGTCACTTAGCCCCACTCTCTAAAAGTAATAGGATTAGTACTAATGGAATGGAAAAAATAAATGAGTGACTGAAGAAATGGGGTTTATGCTGGTAGGAAAAATAAATTATTGCCTTGGGAAATGTGGCTTATGGGTTTTGTGACCAGTGTAGATCCAGATCATCATGTACATCCGTACAGTCTGATCAGGATCTGCAGTCGTCCATTCCATCAATGAAACACACGTAATGCTTATATAGATTGTTATCCGGCTACGAGTGCGTGTTATTTGATCATGAACTAGACTAGACTGGTCACCAATTCCATCACAGCCACGAATGGGGAAGGCGACACTGGGACCAGTCTGGGTGCAGTCACTGGCAAACCGGAGCACACTGCAACATGATCCGGGCCCCGTTTCACTAAACTTCGTACGACTAAAATTTAAATTTAAGATCGTCTGCACATTTCAATTGATGGATTTACATTTATTGAGCATAGGTTGCATTTCACGTTAACAATGTTTTCTTGTAAACAATTATTGGATTTACATTTATTGAGCATAGGCAGCCTATGCTCAATAAAGGTAAATCCAAGAAAACATTGTTATTAACGTGAAATTTACAGGCTATCATAATTTTGCATTTACAAACATTTTAGTCGTACGAAGTTTAGTGAAACGGCCCCCAGGGTCTGTACGATCCCAGACTCAACCTGATTCATCATTAACCGCAGTCTCATCAGCATCTGCACAGTTCACCATTCCGTCAATGAAACACCAGTGATGCTTCTAAAGAGCAATATGGATCATTATCGGGTTACAGGAGTGTTCCGGGGCCCGTTTCACTAAACTTCTTGCGACTAAAATGTTCGTAAGCGCAAATTTAGGATCGTCTAGAAATTTAAATTGATGGATTTACATTTATTGAGCATATGCAGTCTATGCTCGATAAATGTAAATCCAATAATTGTTTACAACAAAACAATGTTGATATGCAATTTACAGACTATCATAATTTTGCACTTGCGAACATCTTAGTCGTACAAAGTTTAGTGAAACGGCCCCCAGTAGCCTATTTCACCAATATTGCAAAGTATACTTTTCTAGCAAAGTATACTTTGAGGGAGTAATCATTTATTTTTCCTGAAATGCATTATTTCATATAGAACTAACGACTGCATATATTTGACGATTAAAAGTATGCAGAATTATTATACTGAATTTATTACATTATCACAGCCAAGCCAAAATGGCTGTGATAATGTAATAAATTCAGTATAATAAATATTAATAAATGTATCCTTAAATTGAAAATATCTTCCTCAAAGTATACTTTGCTAGAAAAGTATACTTTGCAATGTTGATGAAATCGGCTACAGGAGTCACAAATCCCATAAGCCCCTTTTCTCCGCACACAGCCACGAACGACCTACCATTGTTATTGAGTTCGAGGGAGATATACTCGACATTGTTGGCATCACGCAACTGCATCAGAATACCCTGCTTCTTCTTGCTCGTGAAGCCCACACGAATGTACTTGAAGTCGGTCGCGGACAGTCCCTGCGTCTTGTCAAACTCGTAGCGGATCATGTAGTTGGTTTGCATGTTTACTCCCACCTCTGTAAGTATTATTTGGTTATTTATTGAATGGTGTTTAAAAGGTGCATGCCCACTCAGTAGGCACAAACTGTTCTTTATATCAGAGAAATTATCCGAGACATCTTCTGGCAAAATAAACATTCATTCACCATTACGCCATGTATTGTTGAGCATTATTATACATGTTATATAATAAATTTCCACACTAATATCAGGCAGGGATTCCGTTGGCGATCGCAATTGGCGATAAAAATAAACAATTGGCGATAAAAATTTACAATTTTCGAAAAAAAATTAAAATAAAATAAATAAGAAAACAAGGAATAAAATCAATATTATATTTGTAAAAGTAAAAAACGCATTGAATTTGAAATATGGGTGTATAATACTCTTTAGATACAAAACTTATCTGGAGCTCTGCGGATGTATTTTACTATTTCATTTCTAGTCGCGAGAAATCGTGTACGTACCTCGGAAGCACATCCATCCACGGAATGGTGTGTAGGCGCAGTCACAGGTGTATCCCGAGTAGGCCTCGCGACACGTGCCGCCGTTGAAGCACGGGTTGCTGGCACACTTTCCCACACAACCTGTAATATTGGCTGGCTGGTTGGTTGGTTGGTTGGTTGATTGATTGATTTATTGCTCAATTTCTTGATTGAACTATTGATTGATTGGTTGGTCGATTGATTTAATTATTAATTGGTTGATTGAATGAACAATTGATATATTGACTATATGTTTGCTTGGTTAATAGATTAATTGGTTCATTGATTAAATTATTGATTGATTGAACTATTATCAGACATGACTTTGAAACAGTAGGACTTCCTCAGCAAGCCTCGTAATTCCTACGCATTTCCTAGCCTCACCTGATAAACTGGATACCACCAAAAGACACCAACCTGATATTCTCTATTTGTCATGGACCATAACACTTACCTGCGGACACTCCGTATGTAACGAGCCCCCGCTCAATCTGTCCCCTCATGTCCATGAGCACACCGTTGACCCTCAGGCCCCTCATGCACCCAACAAACCCATCCCTGTGGTCCACTGCCGCGCCAACGGTCAGCGGTTTCGTCAGGTCAAGCAATCGTGTAATTTCGTCCTGGGGTTCGTTACGTGTGACTTCGGGGAAGTTATCGACGCGCAGCCAGGCCTGTTTGCGATTTCGTTCGACGTGAGCGGTGTGCCACACGTTGTTGTTGAGCCCGGTGATCGTCTTGTATTCCAATACCTGGATGCCGTTGCCCACGTTGTATCGGAACTGAATCGTGTCGCCGTCTGAAATTCACACAAATTTATTATTTATTTAATTGTTTTTAAAGGCCCGTCAACAGCTATGGTCATTTTAACAGGGTAGAATCCCATATTTCAGCTGTTGTGATGGCATATTAGCATAAAAAGCGTTTTATATCCATTCAACAAAGTCATTTTCAGACAAGAACACGTATATATGGGGAGAATATTGCAAACTAATCCATGAATATAATATTTTTTCCAAGCTGAAACGTGGCTGTGACTGGAGAAATGAGGCTTATGGGATTTGCGACCAGTGTAGATCCAGATCAGACTGTGCATCCGCACAGTCTGATCAGGATCTGCACTGTTCGCCATTCCACCAATATAAATCAGATGTGTGCTACTTAATCAGGGGCTACACCTGTCACAGATCCCATCAGCCTCATTTTTATAGTCAGTCACGTACATAATTTGGAGTTAGAATTGTAAATGCTTGGATTTAATGACGGCACTGGCTCGATGACCTAGCATGTCGTCTCCCAAGAAGGGGAGAAAGGAAGGAGGTGGATACAGAGGAAAATGGCTCCGGGGTCCTAGCTTTTATTAGAATAGTCCCCTCTGGTTCTTTAACGGGGCAAGACACTCCTTCAAATGTGATACACAGGACAGTCCCTATCCGAAAGGAAAACGAAAGTATCTCAGAAATACTGATGCCCTGGAACTGAACCCTGAATCGAATCCGTGTCGCCAGCGCGGCAGTCCGACAGTGTTACCTCTCGGACACGGTCTGCTCGAAGTTGACTCATCGACTTATATAGACGAGGATTCTTACTGATCAACTTGATCTGGATTAAGTCATTTTCCGTCTCGCCGGTATCGTGGATCAGGACTCCATCGGTGGCCGTTGTCTTGAACTGAAACCAGATGTCGCCCGCGCGATCCCCCTCGAACGTCGGGAATTCCAGGGTCGCGTCAGTCTTTCTGAACGTGATCACGTTGTCAAGCAGATCTGAAAGTGAATGGATTTAAGAGGAGTTGGACCTCGGTTTCACGGCTCATCCGAAAAACCAGTGGGATGGAAATATGTGAAAGTGAATGGGTTCAACGTTCCAGCATCCGTAGCCGATTTCATCAAAATTACAAAGTATACTTATCTAGCAAAGTATACTTTGAGGGAGTACCGGTAATCATTTATTTTTTCCAAAATGCATCATTTCATATAGAACCAACCACTGCATACATTTGATGATTCAAAGTATGCAGAATTATTATACTGAATTTATTACATTATCACAGCCATTTTGGCTGTGATAATGTAATAAATTCAGTATAATAAAAATTTATAAACTTATCCTAAAATTGAAAATTTCTCCCTCAAAGTATATTTGCTGGATAAGTATACTTTGCCATGTTGGTGAAATAGGTACAGGGACTGGACCTCAGTTTCAAGTCTCATTCGAAAGACAAGTGGGATGGAAACACTATGAAGGTATTTTTGATACCTAAGGCGAGGTTTGATTTTTTCGTTTGTTGGGGTTTAACAGCCTATCAACAGCTAAGGTCATTTAAGGCCGGGTCAATGGGTTTTGAGAAATGGGGATTGTGGGCTATGCGACCAGTGTAGATCCAGATCAGCCTGTGCATCCGCAATCTGATCAGGATCTGCACTGTTCACCATTCCATCAATGAACAAACCGTCATGCTTCTAACAAGCAATATAGATCATTACCAGGCTACAGGAGTGTGCCATTTAATCAGGAGCTACACTGGTCACAAATCTCATAAGCCACATTTGTCATATACTAGAACGCTACTTACTATCTCCTTTACACTTCAACTCCTGCAGTTTATGCTGGCCGACCTTATTGTCGGTGAGCGAGCCCGTGTCCCCGAAGTGCATCTCGAGCACGGGCAGGTAGTCCTTGTGTTCCAGCAGCCCCGAGTCTGTCCCATCGAGCCCCGCATCACAATTGCAGGTCGTGCTGCCCCCTGTACAGCCCTGTTCTAGAAGCCCACAGGCGCATTTGTAGGTCCCGGGTGCCGCACCTCCCCAGTAGTGCATGTCCTGGAGATAATTACATATTATTCAGCTATCATGTTTGTACGCCCAACAAGGGCATCGTTACTACGAAGCTAATCCCCTTGCTGGCAGCCATGATAATAAAAAACAAAAAATTTATAAATGCATTTGCTTTACAAACAAGGTTAACACAAGTCCTCAGTGACCTTGACCTAGGGCAGTCGGACGTGGGTCACATGAAAAACAAAACACCATACCTATACACACATCAGTAAAGCGGATTATAAGTTATTGAAAATGTTACTAACGTACATAGGTACTTACATACGCACTCACGTACGTACATGGACTAATGTTATATCTATTGGCGATGGGATAATAAAGAAACTTGTAAATCCCAGACAGAGCTCCAGATAAGCTGCATATTTGCGTAAATACCCAATTAAAATTGCCAAAAACCCAAATGAAATCTGAAGTAGCGAGTATCAAAAAAGGCAATAAAAATTGTGTGGTACCTGTATCATGCTGTAGAAAACAATAAACAGACCACAAATATAGCATATTTTTCTTATTTTCCATGACACATTTTGGTAGAAAAAATGGCTAAGTTAAAAAGGTGATATTTTTGTTAAAAAAACATTTGTTTCTGCATAAAAACACCAAGGTGCACATCTTCAATATGTGTAGAAGAAGTATGTAGTTTCAGATCGATTGACTAAACGGTTTCAGAGGAGTTGTGTACACAAACTCTGTACTCTATATAGAATTGTATACAAAAATGTAGAAAAAATGGCTAAAGTTACAAAAAAGGTGATATTTTTGTTAAACAATAATTTTTCGGTTCCTCAAAGCTTCTCTTAGCTTAACAGACTGTTAAATCCTTAGCATTGCTAAGGATTTAATAGTCTGTTAAGCTAGCAGAGGTTTTGAGCAACCGGGCCCTCGTATTCTGTATATCCACTCACCTGGAAGGTACGACCGACCCAGTATCCGAATGTTCTGTCTACGCCATCAACTGAAACACAACACATATGAGACAAGCCATGTGATTTTGTACCCAAGAAGATGTGTGATTTTTCATGAAAACTATTCACAGAACCTGTGATTGTTTTTTTGTTAATGACACATGGACGATAATAAACTATAGTCTGTTTCACGAAAGCTGCCCAAATTTTACGGCCATATAAACAATTCAAAAACAATATTTTTTTTCGATAATATTAAATTAAAGGAAAATTTGAGAATGAGCCTTCTTTTTATTTCGTGAAATTTGGTCAAATATTGATTTTATTACGAAAAATTGATTTATCTATGGGAATTTAACATGGGGGGGAAAAGGTAGAGGAGTTGTGGGACGAGTCAAAAAACAAAAAAAAATTGGAAATTGACTCCGAAACCTAGCTAGATAGCTTGGAAATGATCTAAGAAAACAAAAGTTAAATTTTAAAAATCGGTCCAGTATTTCTGAAATTCTAAAAAATTTCCCCATGTTAAATCCCCATAGACATCTTCACTCCCGTGATTGATATGGGGATTTAACATGGGGAAATTTTGTTTTCGCAATAAAATCAATATTTGACCAAATTTCACGAAATAAAAAGAAGGCTCATTCTTAAATTTTCCTTTAATTTAATATTATCAAAACAAAAATCGTTTTCGAATTGTTTATATGGGCGTAAAATTTGGGCAGCTTTCGTGAAACAGACTATAGAAAACGTGAGCAGGGGCTTACGTATACCCCCGGCTGTCGCCTGGACAGTGAAACAGATGGAATTACGACAACCATATACCTCTTGAAATACTCCGTAAGCAGGGAGTATAATAACTATTTATCCCGTCAACACAGTGCGTATGTGCCGTGAAACACAGTGCCGTGAAACATTTTTGATATCCAGTCAATACTATTTTTGCATTTTAAAGCCCTTTTTAGGTGTTGACGGGATAAATAGAATAGTAGGTTAGTGCCGTGAATGGGAAAAATATCTGGCGCGGCATGGAAACGGGATGTGCTCGGCAGAGCCTCGCCCAACCCATTTCCTGAGCCTTGCCAGATATTTTTTCCCATTCACGGCACTAACCTACTATTCTCTATATGAAGTTTAAAGTCAATCTGACATATGATTACAGAGATATGAGTAAACTATAATGCAGATTTAGGACAGACACACAGTTTGTTTGTTTATTGGTGTTTAACGGCCTATCAACAGCTAAGGTCATGTAAGGCCGGGCAAACAGGTTCGATCCCGTTTTAACCTGCTGCATTGGGGGGAAAATTCCAAAATCAGAACTGAATATTTACATCGAGAAACAATATATTCAGCCCTGAAATTAGAATAACCTGACCTGGTGGCAGGTCCATACCACACCAAAGTCACTTGGCCCCTTCCCCTAAAATAGGATTACGAATAATCGTAATACTCACATAAGGGGTATAACCAGATTCAACTGTCACATACAAAATGTCAAAAACGTATGTGAGGGTCAAACCAGGTCTCCAGTCGGAATTCCGGTAAGGATGAACCCCGATCGTTAAATTACCCATCGCTTGCACCCACCTTCCACCCACCACTATCACAGTAATCACAAAGACGTCTATATGTCCGTCTGTGCATCACAGCGCTCCAGATAAGCTGCGTATTTGCGTAAATACCCAATTAAAATTGCCAAAAACCCAATTGAAATCAGTAGTAGCGAGTATCAAAAAGCAATGAAAAATTTGTGGTATCTTTATCATGCTACAGAAAACAATAAACAGACCACAAATATAGCATTGTTTCTTAATTTTCCATGAAAACACATCCAAGGAGACAATTCTAATGAAATACCAAGATGTGTTTTCATTTAGAAGCAAACTATTCAATAAGTGCGGTCTGCTGATGTGTAAACAGTAGTGTGATTCTATTTGACACAATTAACATTTTGAAATACCCAATTGCTTCAGAAATGATGGAGTGACAATACTCGATTACTAATTCCTTATCTGGAGCCCAACTTCATGCGCTGAATGTGAATCACAATCCATAAGTTATGGATTGTCAGGCTCCACATCCAGGGCTCCAGATAAGGAATTAGTAATTGAGTATTGTTACTCCATCATTTCTGAAGCAATTGGGTATTTCAAAATTTTAATTGGGTAAAATAAAATCACTCCACTGTTTACACAGCAACAGACAGCAATTATTGAATAGTTTGCTTCGAAATGAAAACAAGTCTTGGCATTTCATTAGAATTGTCTCCTTCGAGACAATTCTAATGAAATACCAAGATGTGTTTTCATGGAAAATAAGAAAAATATGCTACATTTGTGGTCTGGTTATTGTTTTCTGTAGCATGTTAAAGGTACCACAAATTTGTTATTGCTTTGTGATACTCGCTACTTCTGATTTCAATGATTTCAATTGGGTTTTTGGCAATTTTAATTATTTACACAAATACGCAGCTTATCTGGAGATCTGGATTGTGATTCACATGCAGGGCATGGAGTATGAATATGATGGACCATAACTTACCTCCAGTATCTGCCTTCAACATAAGTCGCGAGTTGTTACACTTCCAGATGATCTCCTGTTCACAGCTCACCGACCTCTCAATGACCTCTGTAAGGCCGAGAAGGTCGGTGGCGTACTTGACCTTGCGTGTGTAGTAGTTCGGTGCCTGGGCTCCGTCCACTGTGATGTAGTTCATGCTGTCATGGGTGATCCACGTCTCGATTGGCTCGTCCTCGTCACCTTGACAACACATGATGGATGAGTACGTTATTGTCAACTTGACAACACATGATGAATTAATAGGTTCTCGTCACCTTGACAACACATGATGGATGAATAAGTTCTTGTCACCTTGACAACACATGATTGATATGTATGTTCTCATCACCTTGACAACACATGATGGATGAGCAAGTTCTCATCACCTTGACAACACATGATGGATGAATAGGTTCTCATCACCATGCCAACACATGTTGGATGGGTAAGTTCTCATCACATTGACAACACATGATGGATGAATAAGTTATTGTCACATTGAAAACACATGGTGGATGAATAAGTCTCATCAACTCAACACATGAGACATAAAGAAGTTCTTGTCACCCTGACAACACATGATGTATGAGTAAGTTCTTATCACTTTGACAGCACATGATACATAAATAAGTTCTCATCACCTTGACAACACATGATACATAAAGAAGTTCTTGTCACATTGACAACACATAATGGATGAGTAAGTTCACCTTGACAACACATGAGATATAAAGAAGTTCTCATCATCTTGACAACACATGATGAATGAGTAAGTTCTCGTCACCTTGACACCACATGATACATGAATAAGTTCTCGTCACCTTGACAACACATTATGAATACGTTCTCATCATCTTGACAACACATGATGGATGAGTACATTCTCGTCGCCTTGACAACACATGATGGATGAGCAAGTTCTCACCACCTTGATAACACATGATATATAAAGAAGTTCTCATCACCTTGACATGATGGATGAGTAAGTTCTCATCACCTTGACGATACTTGAATAAGTTCTTGTCACCTTGACAAAATATGATGGATGAATAGATTCTTGTCACCTTGACCAACATGATGCATACAGAAGTTCTCGTAACCTTGACAACACATTATACATGAACAAGTTCTCGTCACCTTGACAACACATGATTTATGAACAAGTCCTTGTCACCTTGACAACACATGATATATGAACAAATTCTCATCACCTTCACAACACATGATACATGAATAAGTTATTGTCACCTTGACAACATGTGATACATGAGTAAGTCCTTGATACCTTGGAAACACACAAACAAAACATGAGCAAGTCCACATCACCAAGACAAAAATGGTAAAAAAGTTTAACTCTACTTACTTTTGCCGAAGCAGATGACACTGAATGGTTCGAGGGGGCCAGAGCCATCTGGGTCGATTATCACTTTGTCCTCGCCGTCCATTATCGTGTACATGTTGTGCATCTCACACGACAGCTGGTACGATGCTGTAAGTAGGCATTGAATGAATGAATGAAATGAATGAAATTAATGAAATGAATGAATGAGAATGAATGAGAATGAATGAATGAATGAATGAATGAATGAATGAATGAAATGAATGAATGAATGAATGAAAGTGAATGGGTTTAACGTCCCAGCAACAGCTAAGGTCATATAGAGACGGGACCACAGTTTCTAGTCTCATCCGACAGACCAGTGGGATGGAAATACTATGAAAATATTTTTTTGTCCAAGGCGAGGTTTGAATCCACAACCACCGGATTAGAAGTGAGGTATTCTTACCCCTAGGCCACAACCCATCCATGTAGCCTATTTCATCAACATTGCAAAGTATACTTTAGTAGCAAAGTATACTTTGAGGGAGAAATTTTCATTTTTGTTGAAAAATTTATTAATTTTTATTATACTGAATTTATTACATTATCACAGCCATTATGGCTGTGATAATGTAATAAATTCAGTATAATAATGCTGCATGCTTTTAATCATGAAATACATGCATTTGTTAGTTCTATATGAAATAATGCATTTCAGGAAAAATAAATGATTGCTCCCTCAAAGTATACTTTGCTGGTAAAGTATACTTTGCAATGTTGATGAAATAGGCTACTGAATGAATGAATGTTATGGACAGACTGACGCAAATACGAAAACATTACCCCTCAACATACTTTGTATGCCAGGGGTATAATGAATGAATGAATGATTTATCGATTGATTAATGTCGTTTTATTGACATTCAACATCAAGGTCATGTAGATGGGAAAGTACTGTATGGGCCATACATCACTTAGCCGCAAGTGTGAATGTGCACTGTTTGTAGATACAGCGAGACCTCTCTAAACCGGACGCCCTGGGAGTTCCCCAGGGTGTCCGTTTTAGAGAGGTTTCACTGTAGTTTTGTTTGTTTTTGTTTGTTTGTTGGGGTTTAACGGCCTATGAACAGCTAAGGTCATTTAAGGCCGGGTCAATGGTTTAGTACTAAACCCCATATATTACCTGTACAAGTACATGTACATGTTCAAGTACATGTACAAATGGGGGGAAAATCCCAAAATCAGAACTTAATATTTACAATGAAAAAAAACTATATATTCAGCCCTGAAATCAGAATAATCCTGCAAATCAGGCATTGATCATTCTGAGCCATAGTTGTGTGCTATGCATTTACGAACAGACATTATTACCCGAGACAAATGACCAAGAAAATCAACAAAAATAAGATGGCAGATGTTTTCTTGGTGTCTGGTGTAGAGGGGTTCCACTGTATACCATTCGAGCATTTAAGCAATCCACATTTTGGTGATGAAAAATGTTCTTTAAAATGAAATTGAAGACATGATGTTATTGCTATGATCGAAAATGAAACATGTTTTGTGAGTAACAAATGTAAAATTCAGTCTTTCAAAATTGTCAAAACATAGCATGAAACAAACATTGTTGGTGATTACTGGGTGGTCGACAGTAATAAATGGTTGTCTCAGAGCTCTAGATAAGCTGCGTATTTGCTTAAATACCAAAAAACTCAATTGAAATCAGAAGTAGTGAGTTTCAAAATTGTCAAAAACTCAATTGAAATCAGAAGTTGCGAGTTTCAAAAAACAATAAAAAATTTATGATACCTTTATCATGCTGCAGAAAACAATAAACAGACCACAAATATAGCATATTTTTCTTATTTTCCATGACAACACATCTTGGTATTTCATTAGAATTGTCTCCAAGGAGACAATTCTAATGAAATGCCAAGACATGTTTTCATTTCGAAGCAAACTATGCAATAATTGTTGTCCGTTGATGTGTAAACAGTAGTGAGATTTTATTTTACCCAATTAAAATTTTGAAATACCCAATTGCTGCAGAAATGATGGAGTGACAATACTCAATTACTAATTCCTTATCTGGAGCCCTGGTTGTCTAGCCAATAATTCTATGATTGAAAATTAACTTTTAGTGTGCGAGAAACATAAATTGTCGTCTGCTGTTATTTTATTTCTTGTCTTCTTTCCTTGTACCCAATTGACAACAACCAGAAAATGTGGTCTGTCAACGCACTTAGGGCCCCTATAGATGATTTGAGAAACTGTTATAAAAAGTTGAAAAAAAATAAACAGACATCCAGACAGACAGACAGACATACAGATGGACATGTGATAAGTAGGGAGGGTAGTTGTATTAATGTGTAAGGATGTGTCGTTACTCAAGTAAGGCATGTGTGCAATATGAAGATATTAGCTGAAGGCAAAGATAAATTATAGGTGATTCGAGAAAATGTTACAAAACTTTAAAAAAAGTAAACAGTCAGACAGACATACATAGTATCAATAGCGAGAGCAATTGTATTAATGTGGAAGGATGTATTGTTACTACTAAGTAATGCATGTGTGCAATATGAACTTATCAGCTGAAGGCAAATAGAAATTAAAGGTGATATGAGAAACTCTTACAAAAACTTTCAAAATATAAACCGACCGACAGACAGGGCGAAACCTATAGCTGGGGAAAATAAAAAAATCGCCACTTCAAAAATTAAAAAGAAAATTGTATATTCAGTATACACTGAAATAAACAATTGGCGATTTTTTATTTATTTTCTTCAAAAATTGTAATTTTCTTTTTATTTTTGAAGTGGCGATTTTTTTATTTCCCCCCAGCGGATTCCCTGTATAGGGCACCACCAATTCGCAGCGGGGCACTAATACTGTCATTTGTTGTGAGATAACGGCCCAACCAATACATACAGATATGGCAGACTTGTCCTTTGTAGCCCGTCTTATCGCAGTCACAGTAGAAGTTGTCCCAGTCCTGCGTACACACCCCGCCGTGCTCACAGGGGCTCGGCGTGCACCGATCCTTGATCTTACACGCCCCTATCTGCACGGCCTGCGCCTGATTGCTGTCTAGCGCGATGAGGTCGATGGGCGTCGATGACACGTAGATGTTACGCATACAGCCACGGAAACCAGCCGAAATCTCTGAGCCGCCTGTAACAATGTGAAACTTGTGTAGGTTTAACTTCCCAGAAATAGCTATGGTCATACGTGGCTGTGACTGGAGAAATTGGGCTTATGGGATTTGTGACTGTTCACTGATGGAATAGCGAACAGTGCATATCCTGATCAGACTGTGCGGATGCACAGGCTGATCAGGATCTACACTGGTCGCAAAACCCATAAGCTCCATTTCTCCAGTCATAGCCACATATAGCTACAATAATTCGCCTCCGATATGTTATATACGGCTACAATTTGACCCATTCAAAAAATGTGAGCAACCAAAGAGCATATCCAAACCGGTTGCTTGTAGGTAAACCACATATAGAGATGGGACCTTGGTTTTAAGTCTGATCTAACCAGTGGGATGGAAATATTATGAAAGAATGCGCATGCCTATGGCTATGATTGAACCCACAACCTCCGGAATTGAAAAGTGCAATCGAAAATCGACAATATGGGACCACAGTTTAAAGTCTCATCCGACAGACCAGTGGGATGGAATGCCTAAGGCGAGGTTTGAACCCACAACCTCCGGATTGGAAGTCATGTGCTCCCTAGTCCACAAACCATCCAGGGATTCCGCTGGCGATCGCCACTTTCACAATTGGCGATAACAATTTATTTTTTTGAATCGGCGATTTTTTTATTTTCCCCAGCGGAATCCCTGCCCATCCATAGACAAAAAATAGACAAAAAAACAAGAGGGCCATGATGGCCCTAATTCGCTCACCTGACTCCATGAACACCAGAGGAGAATGTGACATCGAGTTCAATGTGCTATTTTTAGATTGCGGTCATCTTGGATTAAGCGATGACTCATTTTACCAAATCTGAAAATGCTTCACCCAAGGATCTTAACTACCTATGAAGTTTGGCCAGCATTGGCCATGTGGTTCCTGAGAAAATGACGTTCAAAATCTTGAATAAATGGACCTTTTGGTGGCCATCATGGATGACATAATCATCGGATTCCGACAAATATTGCACCAGAGCAATCGCCTCATCGATACCTTCAATTTGATATATGACATAGCATATTCGGTCAAAAATAAAATTTGACCCCAATTTGACCCCATGGGCCACGCCCATTTTTGACCCCGGGGTCACCATTTTAACAAATTTGAAAGAGCATTGTAAATCAATCATTCCTACCAAGTTTAGTCGAAATCCGGCCAGCGGTTCATGAGAAGATTTTTTAAGAATTTATGCTATTTTTAGACGGCGGCCATCTTGGATGAGCGATGACCTCCATTTTAACAAATCTGAAAAGGCTTCACCCATGAACCATAACTTTTAAGTTTTTGTCGGTTCATGTGAAGAAGAATTTTGAAATCTCTAATAAAAGAACGACCTTTTGACATTTCGGTGGCCATCTTGGATGACATAACAATCTGATTTCGACAAAAAATGTACCAGAGTGATCGCCTCATTGATACCTTCGATTTGATATAGACATGACCATATTCGGTCAAAAATAAAATTTGACCTCACGGGCCACGCCCATTTTTGACCCCGGGGTCACCATTTTAACAACTTTGAAAGAGCATTGTACATCGATCATTCCTACCAAGTTTCGTCGAAATCCGGCTAGCGGTTTATGAGAAGAATTGTTTTTAAGAATTTATGCTATTTTTAGACGGCGGCATTCTTGGATTCACCCATGGACCATAACTTTTAATTCTAATGCACCTTAATGATGTCGAAATTGTCGAAATCTGATTGGCTGATCGATCAATTACCTGCAAGTAAATCCACGATTAACATGTAGGTAGTATGTCATGTGATCACATTTACATAATTAGATGTATTCCTACGCGCCGTTTCACCATGAAAGTTCCGTGATGTCATGCAATGTTTGAGATTGTTCGGACAACCAGAAACGTGAGTATTCGGCTATTCTCCAAAAATGCTGGAGCTATTAAATTAAGAAGACGAGAGCCCTCCCAACTCTGTATCCACTCAACAGCTGTTACCTGTCCAGCATCAAGGTCATGTGCAGGGGCGGATCTAGAGGGGGAGGGGGGGGGGGTGGTCCGGGGTTGCAACACCCCCGTTCAGCCACGGAGTTTACATAGACCACAGTATACCACTAGTTGGAGTCTGAATTTAAATGCCGTAAAACACAGGAAAGTGCATTTACGGATAGCATACTCGCTAAACTCTGTGGAGCTCGAAAATATGACAGCCTGCCGTTCCTCAAATGCTAGATCCGCCCCTGATGTGGTGCCCTCACAACACTGGCTACTGAAGTGGACTTCCATAATCACCAGCAAAGGGTGGAAAATCATGTCCTTGTACCGCCTACGACCCCAGCCGTTTACCAACATCCATCGCCATATAATTTCCAAAATTCACTGTGAATATACACAACCATAACTATGACAAGCATTAAATGATCCACTTATAAAACTGTAAAATGTCGAGCTCGACAAGAAAGCATCAGCGATGTCGGCCATTTTTTTCTAACTTTGAATGGGAATTCCCAGCAATGTAGGTCATTGGACAATTATTCTAATATTCAAGGTAGTGTTGAACCATATATAAAATAATCCTTGGTAATGGGTATGCCCATATTGGTTGGTATTTGGTTCAGAAATCGGGAAAATGAGTCAGAAATGATGGTCGTACATTAGAATAGAGATAACCGTATTGAAATTTGTAATTTGGGGAGATACTCAGTGTATTTACGGATGGAAACTTGCCTGCGGCGTCGCCGTAAATCGAAGTTTCCAACCGTAAATCCACCGAGTATCTCCCCAAATTACAAATTTCAATACAGTTATCTCCTAAGTTTGGCTACCATGGGCCAAGCGGTTCATGTGAAGAAGAATTTTGAAATCTAATAAAAGAACAACCTTTTGACCTTTCGGCGGCCATCATGGATGACATAACCAGAGTGCACCAGAGTGATCGCCTCATTGATACCTTCAATTTGATATATGACACGACCATATTCGGTCAAAAATAAAATTTGACCTCAATTTGACCCCACGGGCCACGCCTATTTTTGACCCGGGGCCACCATTTTAACAACTTTGAAAGAGCATTGTACATCGATTATTCCTACCAAGTTTTGTGGAAATCCGCTTGGCAGTTCTTGAGAAGATTATTGAAGAATTTGTGCTATTTTTAGACGGCGGCCATCTTGTATTACATAATGACGTCATTTTAACAATTTTGCAATCCCCCTACCTAAGGACCATGACCATGAAGTTTGGTGATTATAGGCCCAATGGTTACCGAGGAGAAGACGTTTGAAAATGTTCACGGACGACGACGGACGACGGACACATTGCGGTAACAATAGCTCACATGAGCTTCGCTCAGGTGAGCTAAAAAGGAAAGAGAATGGATTTAGCCTCCCAGTAAGTACGTGTCACGCCTATGGTGAGGATTGAACTCATGGCATCCACTACTCAAGTCCAATTCACTGTCATTAACCTATCAGAGGTCACCAACTCACCGATGAAGTAGTCGTTGTGTGAGGCGATGCCCATGTTGCGCATCGAGACCTTCGTGTTGCGATCCACGGTGACGTTGACCTTCGTCTTGTCGATGTACAGATAGAAGCTGTGCCAGAGTCCGTCTGTGAAGGCTCGCGTTGGGCTCTCAATGTCGACTGTGGGAGAAAAATGAGGTAATCCTTGTAGTCATTGATTTTCAGGAACTGTTTTTGTTTGTTTATTGGGGTTTAACGGCCTATCAACAGCTAATGTCATTTTTAAGGCCGGGTCAATGAGTTTCATACTAAATCCCATATATCATCTGTACAAGTACAAATGGGGGGGAAATGCCAAAATCAGAACTGAATATTTACAGTAAAAAACCTGAAATCAGAATAATCCTGATCTGATGCCAGGTCCTCGCTACACCAGAATCACTTGGCCACTAATTTCAGCAATTTTCTGGTCAACTTCAGTCAAATTCCTGTTAATGAAAGCACTGGGGGCCATTTCACTAAACTTTGTACGACTAAAATGTTTGCAAGTTAAAAATTATGATAGTCTGTAAATTTGTTTTGTTTATTAGTGTTTAACGGCCTATCAACAGCTACGGTCATGTAAGGGCGGGCAAACGGGTTTGATCCCATTTTAACCTGCTGCATTGGGGGGAAAATCCCAAAATCAGAACGGAATATTTACATCGAGAACAAATATATTCTGCCCTGAAATTAGAATAACCTGACCTGGTGCCAGGTCCATACCACACTAAGTCACTTGGCCCCTTCCCCTAAAATAGGATTACGAATATCGTAATACTCACATAAGGGGTATAATCAGATTCAACTGTCACATACAAAATGCCAAAGACGTATGTAAGGGCCAAACCAGGTCTCCAGTCGGGATTCAGGTAAGGATGAACCCCGACCGTTAAATTACCCATCGCGTGCTCCCAACTGCCACCCACGATAGTCTAAATGTCGCATTAATAAGGTTTTCTTCTAAACAATTATTGGATTTACATTTATTGAGCAATAATTGTAAATCCATCAATCAAAATTTCCAGACGATCCTAAATTTGCACTTACGAACGTTTTAGTCGTACGAAGTGAAATAGGCCACTGGTCTTTATATCTTCATTAAAAAAAATATTGTTGGTGGGGCAATCAGGTTTAACCCATTATATGTAGGATACGAATTGACATATCAAAATTAATCAGATATTTTTTTCTATTTTCTTTATTTCTCAATGGAAGTATATGTTGTTACCACTCAGTTGAACCGTCTCGACGAGACGGTTCAACTGAGTGGTGACAACATATACTTTAGTGAGATATAAGGAAAATAATTTTTTCATGAGAAGAACATCTCCATCATGAATCGGGTTAAGGAACAAGCATTTAGTGTGATAAGCAATTTTCCACCTGCCAATTAAAGTATTGGTGCATGGTCACAGAGCTCCAGATAAGCTGCGTATTTGCTTAAATATCCAATTAAAATTGGCAAAAACACAATTGGAATCAGAAGTAGCGAGTATCAACAAGAAATAAAAAATTTGTTGTACCTTGATCATGCTGCAATACAATATTAAAATATCGAAATACCCAATTGCTTCAGAAATGATGGAGTGACAATACTCAATTACTAATTCCTTATCTGGAGCCCTGTGGTCATAAATTAACTTGAGAATATGTGCTGAACAGATACCATATGCCGTAAGCCCAATTTCGCATGTCACAGTCGTATCTATAATATCCATTAACCCTTTCAACACCACAGGCCTGTATAGTGGTATTGGCAAACAGTGTAGATCCAGATGAGCCGGCTCGTGACGAGCCATCTCATCAGGATCTGCACTTTTTGCACGTAATTTTCATATTTTTGAGAACAAAAACACCCCTTTTTCATAAATGGACTGGTCAGAAAATCATTTTGTGACGATCGGATTGGTTCCAACATTGTAAAATCCATTCCAGTTACTTGGGGGTGAAAGGGTTAACTTACTGTTTCTCACAACATCCTCGACCACTTGTCCCGAGTCGGAGACGATCCTGTATGACACAAATCCCTCTCTGTCGATCCGTACCTTCAATAAAATATGAGATATTTGGTTAATTGATTATGTAAATCCCAAAATCAGAACTGAAAATTTACAGGAAAAATATATATTCAGCTGAAATTAGAATAACCCGACCCGATTCCAGGGGCCCGTTTCACTAAACTTTGTACGACTAAAATGTTTGTAAGTGCAAATTTAGGATCGTCTGGAAATTTCAATTAATGGATTTACATTTATTAAGCATAGGCTGCATACGCAAACAGTGTGAATGTGAAATTTACAGACTATCATAATTTTGTACTTAGGAATATTTTAGTCGTACAAAGTTTAGTGAAACGGGCCCTAGGTCCTCACTTCCTAAAAGCAATAGGATTAGTACATTACAATAAAAACATTCGGCACTGAAGGACAACATCCTGAACTGGTGCCAGGCACCTTTACTACACAAGATCACTTGGCCCCAGGTGTGAATCCCAGTAAGGTTCATTTTTAACCCATTACATGCGGAATACATGACCCCTATTAACCCGTAGACTGCTGAGCACGAAAATTCTCGTCTGCTGATGTTTTATATTTTGCCTTCTTTCTCAATAAAGACATGGTTTGACAGCACTTTAGAATCATTTCCAATGGAAATGATTCTAAAATGCTGTCAAAGCATGTTTTTGATGAGAAAAATCGAAAATCGAAAATAAACAGCAGACGACAACATTTAATTCGGCAGTGTAAGGGTTAAGACCCTATGGGAAAATTCTCTATTTCTCTGTCAATTTTTAGCTTACCCCAACTTGGAAAGGATCACTCATCGGCAGGTTTATTTACATCAAAATAATTCCAGCACAAAAATATTTACACAATTCCCTAACATTTGATTGGCCTGCAAAAAGTCTCTGTCCAAAATTTATATCCCAGTAAACTCCCACGCCGAACTACTTTCCGTAACCGTCAGGCGCAGTTAAAATAATTCTTAAGAAAACGGAAAATAAACACATTTTCTTGATGAATTTATTTTAAATGCTGGAATTATAAGGAATGAATGGCCTTTTTGTGGAATTTATCAGGGATATAAACTTGGAAAAGTGGCGGGAATACTGGACGAGGCCTTCCGGCCTTCGTCCAGTATTCCCGCGACTTTTCCAAGTTTATACCCCGATAAATTCTACAAAAAGGCCATTCATTCCTATACTAAATTTATATAGAGGGAACATTTTACCCCCATTAGCACGACACATTTTCTCAAATTTTCGTGAAAAATCATGATCAATTTTCAGCTTACTTGGACATCGGAGGGATCGTTCATCTGATGGTACAGCAATAGGCCATCCTCATCGTGAGTTCGGAACTGGAAACTCGCGCGCACGGCACCACCAGACGAACCGGCCTGGAGACTCAGGAATGAGTCAAAACTGGAGAATGTGCACGGCACCTCCGTCTCCAACTATGGATAAAAGAACATTTTATCAGGCTAGGAAACACGAGGCTTGTTGAGACATTAAAATGTGGTAATTTCCAATAATCTCCGAAGGGAAGCACATTTAATACACATTTTTTTATTAATTTTTACATTTTTTACCTTCACAAGGTCGCTGAAACAGCCTGGGGCATATCCATATTTTAGGAAAATAGTTTTTTTCGCAATAAAATAAATACAGTCGAACCTGTGTTAACGACCACCTGTGAATAGCGACCACCTGTCCACAACGGCCAGCTAAAACCCCCCCGTCGAATTTGTTCTTTAAAAGACCTTGGAATAACGACCACCTCCGAACAACGACCAGCGACCAGCGATTTTCGTTCCCACGCGGCATTTTTTACTGCAAACAGCGACCATTAGCGACCAAGTCATGTTTTGTCGGCAAAAAAAAAACCCATCTCAATCGCCGATTTTCCTTTCATCACAAAACTCGGCGACATTTTTCAATAAAAAATATTGCATAACTCCATTAACGGTAATTCCCGATATGTATTCCATGTCGTGTATTCCAATAGGCATAATGCAATTCTGCGCAAGTCATAAAACTCGATCATTATCTGGCAAACTGTGTTTACACGATGCTGATTCGTCTACAGTGACAAGACTAAGACTTCAAACACACAGCGCGTGTCAAGTGTAAATTTCACACATCGGGGCACAAGGCCATATCAAAGATCAATACACGCGGTTGCTGACATCAGTCACGTAGTCCACACTAGACTGGTACCCTGTCTGATACTCAGCATATATAGCGTTATTTCTAGCGACCGGGTACCAGTCTAAAGTGACACGACAAACATGTTTATATGAATTGGGTCTCGATCTCCGACAAATCCTGGCTTATTGCATTAGTGACCAGACCAGGCAGTGGATTCGCGTAGTCTGCCCGTGGTTTACATGGTTTACAATGCTCGCGAATCTCTAATTAAAAACATCAGTAATTACGTCAGCGGACATTGTCAATTCGTCATAGGCTGCTTAAATATTTGGGCTTGACCAGGATAGTATACAGTACATTGGATAGAAAGCAAATAAGCCTGGTGTTCTCTCCTGATTTGGACACCTAGCTCGTGTGGGTTACTGGAAATTACGCATTCAATGAAATATTTTTTGTTACAAAAAAACTCGTAGTTTTCACAGGCCGCGCCACATAGGCTATCGTTTTAATACAGACTATATGAATGTCTGTTATTAATTTCAACTGGTGGTGTGAAATACTAATGGTCATGCTAAATTAAACCACTTACATGTAATTACGACAAGCTATTAAATGGTGCACCAAAGCGGGCCGCGATATATACTTATCGTGAAGATAATTACTCCTCTTTGTATATAATTTCCAAAGCGAGGCTGGGTTCAGAACACTAACAACAAGATGACAAAACAAAATAAATTGACTATTTTAGTCATTTTCGTGCAATTTTTAATTGATGAAAAGCATGCATTACAATAGAATGCTAAAAATATGGCCGACTTTGTTGTGAAACTGGGTAAATGTTCGACCCTTGGAACAACGACCACCTGTCAACAACGACCACTTTGGCCACTTCCCTTTGCCGGTCGTTGTTCACAGGTTCGACTGTATTTGATGGAATTTCATCAAATAATTCTTTTTGGGGAGGGCGACTTACTTTTAAATATTTTTTAGATTTAATGTTTTAATAGCCAAAAGTTCGTCGGCAGCAAAACGTGGAACAGACAGTAATTATACAATATTTACCATACAAGAGAACACAGCACCATTCATGTAAAACCTAGACGGATATCCTGGGCGGGTCAGCTGCGCATCTTTAATCATGTGAATACCGTTGAAGTTGACAAAGTCTATACAGCCGACAAAGTTAAAATGTGTCGAAAGGCCATTCTTGCTGAATGCGTCGACACCACCGAGAAAAATCTGTAACAGAGTATCAAGGTGAAGGGATTCCGCAATTGGCGATAAAAATAAACAATTGGCGATAAAAATAAACAATTGGCGATAAAAAATTACTTTTTTTTCTTCAAAAATTGTAATTTTTTATCGCTTCGTCCAGTATTCCCGTGACTTTTCCAAGTTTATACCCCGATAAATTCCACAAAAAGGCCAGTCATTCCTATAATGCACCTAGAGTGTGTGATTCGCTGACTGAGCAACAGGGAACTTTTCACTAAACTGCACAGGGGATAAATTTACACATTAACCCTTCCTAAGCTGTTCACGGAAATTGCCGTCTGCTGTTTTTCATTTTTGCTTTAATTCTTAACAAAAACCTGGTTTTTGACAGCACATGAGAATCGTCTCCACTGGAGACGATTCTCATGTGCTGTCAAAACCAGGTTTTTGTCGAGAAATATTGAAAATAAAACATTTCCAGCAGACGACAACATTTAATTCAGCGTAGTAAGGGTTAATGAGGGTAATTGCATGGATTGCATAAATACTTATCACAGACAAATATTGCTTTGCTGAACCTGTAGCATATTTCACCAACATTGCAAAGTATACTTATCTAGCAAAGTATACTTCGAGGGAGAAATTTTCAATTTAAGGATAAATATATTAATTTTTATTATACAGTGGAACCCCTCTAAACCGAACACCCTGGGGACAGACTGAAAAGTTTGGTTTATAGGGGTTTTCGGTTAAGAGGGGTTTTCTATTTCCAGTTAAGGAAATGTATGTATTCCATCATTAACTCTTGGATTTGTATAGTATATACCATTATTAGCATATTGATTAAAAAGTTAGGTCCGAATGAGACGATTCTAAATCACTCCCAACTTGCCATTTGTATGGAGAAATAAGAAATGTACCCCCAAATTACGCACCTTAACGGGGGCTCGGCTACCCAGTTGTGTTTTATCATGTCGACATGTGTAATTCCCAATAAACAGAGTGCAGATGACATGGGATAAAGGCCCCTAAGTATTTTGTGCCACTGTGGAACTTTCTCGATCAGCTGGAGCGCTCTTTTAAGACCAGAATGTGTTGCTTTTTTATTGACATTGCAAATAGTGCAGATTCGCAAGGGGTATAGCAAATAGTGCAGATTCGCAATGTAATCTGAGTCTACGGTCTACATTGGTCGCAAAGAGCATATGACACATTTCGCGTGTGCTGTGTAGTTACCGCGAGCTGCTACAATAGCCCACAGGCTACAGTCACGAGTTTACAGCCTTGTTAAGTAATTATCAGATTATCTCAATTAATCGGTCGGTGGGTTCACAAGTAATGTGCTGATTATTTTATTTCCGTAATTGTTACGTACGCGCATAATTAAATTGTGAACCATGCTATTGTAATGAGCTTGTAAAACAGCAAACATGTCTCGTATTTAGGTCGCATATATTGAATAGATTCTTAACTTTGTAATGCCGCTTATGACGTTCAAAAACACGCCGCTTAGCGCATTACACGCATGGATAGTTAATGGGCGTAATTTGATCAATTTTGTTATTTCTTCCACACAAATGTCAATTTGGGAGTCCGTTAGAATCGTCTCATTCTCGTGGCTCCGCATTTTGGGAACCAGAGCTGAACAATACTACCGGGAACCAGTCTATTGTAAACACGGTGTGATTTTGACACCCGCTTGAAACAACAACATTGAAATTGGTCGCGGTGTATTTCTTGGATGACATCCTGACAGGTGACCGTGTTTCCGGTTTTCCGGGGTTATTTTAACGCTGAAATATGGTTTTGGGACTTGAAATGGCGTCCAGATTACGGAGTAGAGGGGTTCCGGAATAGAGGGGTAGAAACTAATGTGTTTATACAGCAGAATATTCGGGACGTGGTCGTATGTTCGGTATAGCGCGAATTCCGGCATAGAGGGGGTCCGGTTTGGAGGGGTTCCACTGTACTGAATTTATGACATTATCACAGCCATTTTGGCTGTGATAATGTAATACATTCAGTATAATCATTCTGCATACTTTTAATCATCAAATATATAAAGTCGTTAGTTCTATATGATATAATGCATTTCGGGAATAATAAATGTTTACTCCCTCAAAGTATACTTTGCTAGATAACTATACTTTGCAATTTTGATGAAATCGGCTACAGATGGCCGCGGCCCGCATGTCGAGCCAAAGGCATTTTATGGTCTCGGAGTATATTTATTTGAAGTTTGAATTAAGGGTTGTGGAGATATAAGGTATATAAAAGCTTTAACGCAAATTTTAAAGTCATTTGACCTTGATCTTGGGCATGTGGGCCACATGGGTGGGCTATAGAATGAAAATATGGATGATATCAAAGAATTATTTGAAGTTTGAAGTAAATCGGAGTAAGTGTTTTGGAGATATAAGGTATGTAAAAACTTTAACACACATTTCAAAGTCCTTGGGGCACAGGGGCCGCATGAGTTGGACACAGAATGAATATATGGATATATGCTCAAAAAGCATACAAAGTTTCATGCAAATCTGACTTACGGTTACAGAGATAGTAGCTATGTGAACGAACAGTTTAACGCAAATTTGGACAAAAACTTTAACGCAAACTTCTAAGTCATTTGACCTTTACCTTGGGGCCCAGCGGCCGCAAGAGTGGAATTAAAAACTTTGACGCAGATTTCGGACAGACGGACGCACGGACGTCATTGTGATCACTATGTCTCGCTTTCCGCAAACGGGCTTGACAAAAATTCTGGTGAAGAGGGTATTTCCTTTTTGAAGCCGGGCAATATTTTTCTATTTCAAATTACATGCCATACGATAATTAATGCAGTTTCATTATGTGACGAATACCTACGCCCATGCACGCGCATACACAGACATAAATACATAAGCAAATATGTGTTTACTTCTACTATGCAAACAAGGGAATCGTTATCACTAAGCTAATCCCCTCGCTGGTAGCCTTGATAATAATGAAAAAAATGTATGTTGTATGCAAAACAAAGCACCATCCCTTGACACAGTGTGGCTAAATATTATCAAAATCTGTGAAGCGGTCCTGTAGCCGATTTCATCAACATTGCAAAGTATACTTTACTAGCAAAGTATACTTTGAGGGAGTAATCATTTATTTTTCCTGAAATGCATTATTTCATATAGAACTAACAAATGCATATATTTCATGATTAAAAGTATGCAGAATTATTATACTGAATTTATTACATTATCACAGCCATTAAATGGCTGTGATAATGTAATAAATTCAGCATAATAAAAATTAATAAATTTTTCAAAAAAATGAAAATTTCTCCCTCAAAGTATACTTTGCTAGTAAAGTATACTTTGCAATGTTGATGAAATAGGCTACAGAAGTTATTGAAAAATGAAAGGCGTTACTACCGCATTTTTTCAAAATAACATTAACCTAGTTGGTTATTATAGGAATGAATGGCCTTTTTGTGGAATTTATCGGGGTATAAACTTGGAAAAGCCACTTTCGCAATTGGGGATAAAAATAAACAATTGGCGACAAAAAATTACAATTTTCGAAAAAAAAAATCCTATTGGTTATTATAGGAATGAATGGCCTTTTTGTGGAATTTATCGGGGTATAAACTTGGAAAAGTCGCGGGAATACTGGACGAAGGCCGGAAGGCCTCGTCCAGTATTCCCGCGACTTTTCCAAGTTTATATCCCCGATAAATTCCACAAAAAGGCCATTCATTCCTTATAATTCCAGCATTTGAAATAAATTCATCAAGAAAATGTGTTTTCCGTTTTCTTAAGAATAAATTTTAACTGCGCCTAACGGTTACGGAAAGTAGTTCGGCGTGGGAGTTTACTGGGATATAAATTTTGGACAGATACTTGCTACGGGCCAATCAAATGTTAGGGAATTGTGTAAATATTTTTGTGCTGGAATTATATAGTATGTAGTATGTAAATAGAGGATATTACACGAGTGATGATTTAATATGATATTTATTAAACAAGTTGACAGATTTCATATGATACGAGGCAATGCCGAGTTTCTTATGAAATTAGTCGACAAGTTTAAGATACATAAAATCATCCCAAATATTAGATTCTCGTCATACCTTGAAGCCGTTATTACACGAGTGTATTAAGATTTTTATTACACATGTTAATATACTTAAGAGTACCAACTTTATGCAAAAATTGGCTTACCGTCTTGTCGAGGTCAAGTCGCTGAAACAGGCCTTCGGTAATGAAGGCTGTCTCTAGTCTGTCCACCACCAGCAATACGGACGTCTTGTTTCGCACGACGACAATATCGTGCCACTGACCATCGTCCACCATGGAGCCACCAACGATGTTTGTATCCCCCGGCACCATGGTCGTAGATCCTAGAACGATTCATTGGTTGCGGGTTTATGTCTGTTCAACAGCAGTCATATGAGGTAAGCCATGTGACTTTTTTTCTCCAAGAAAAATATTTGCATAAACTGTGATATTTTCTGTAAATGACGATGAAAGTGGACGTGCTTTTCGTAGCAAATGCGGAATTCTACATATGTGGCTATGACTGGAAAAAAGGGGCTTATCGCTGTTGCGACCAGTGTAGATCCAGATCAGCCTGTGGATCTGCACAGTCAGATCAGCCTGTGGATCTGCACAGTCAGATCAGGATCTGCACTGTTCGCCGTTCCATAAATGCCACACCCGTCTTACTTATATATGTCGCGACCACCATTTGAACCGTCTCAGCGAGACGGTTCAAATGAGTGGTCACAACATATATTTTCATTGAGAAATAACAAAAATAAAAATAAAATATTTTAAAAATTTCATACCCATAAAGGTGTATTCCGAATGTAATGGGTTAAGCAATATGGATCATTATCGGTTCTAAACAACAGCTTACCGAGATTTATGCCGAAATTCACGTAGCCGCGTTTCAATTCTATGGCTATGTAGTCGCCCTGGTTTCCGTCGGCGTAGAAAAGGATGCCGTTGGGCTTCGTCGTGCGGAACCTCATCGTGAGCCGGTCAGACTCGGACTTGGTCGCGTTCATGCCCAGCAGGCTGTAGGAAATGTACCCCGCCTCTGTCATCGTGACAGCATCAGCATCTGCAGATGGGAGCAATTAATACATACTGTATATTACATGCTACTCAGTGATTTAACATAATTCTCGAGGGATTGATTTCCTTGAAGGAATTATTTCCTCGTCAGTGTCCACAAATGTCAGTAATAATAAGACACATCATGGGATTTTGTACCTGGAGACTGACATCATTTTCCATTAGCCAACCAAATCACTGTGTGTCACGTGATTCGATATTTTCAAAGATGGCGGTTCTTTATTGATAATGAAGAAGTGAATGTGTTTGATTTTAAAAAGTGAATTTAGATTAGTGTGATGCGTTTTTGGTACAGTTTACACTCAAAATCTTTGAGATTTATGTTAATGTATTAGCAACTGTAAAATCTATGCCGAAAACCCACCACAAACAGTTGTTTCGACACGTTGTATAGGCGAGTATGAATTTATGACTGCATGTGGGATTTTCATACAACGGTGGTGAATGCTAGTTTTGTACCTTTCTAAATTACATTATCTTCAGACCCGGACACGTTTGAATTGTTTTGTACATTGGGCCATCCATAATTATATCTCCGTTTCCTGTAACCCGACCGACCCGCTAAAAACGGTGCGACCCGATTTTATTTATTGCAATTTCGTTTACAATTTTTTTTTCAATTTAGTGCTACATTGGGTTAAAAGGGTTAATATAATCTCTGGCCCTAAATGGCATACATGTTCATACAACAACACATACAGCAATTGACATACTTCTATTGCAAGACTTGCAATATTGAATTTAAAAATTATTAATATTAAAAAGGTACAATATTTTAACACTTGCAATGCAAGTGTTAAAATATTGTACCTTTTTAATATTAATAATTTTTAAATTCAATATGTCATGTGACAGAAAAAAAAAGAAATTGCTTACCAACTGACCCACTTCTAAAATTCTGGGTCGGGTTACAGGAAACAAACAATTTTTTAAGGACGGCCTTGTTTAGAAAAGTGTTTCATGTATATATAAACAATACTGATCCAAAACACGCTAGAATCACCTGTGATCTTAAAGGTACATGCCCACTCAGTCAGGCACACAATGTTCTTTATATTAGAGACATTTTCTGGCAAAATAAACATTCATTCACCATTACCCCATGTATTGATTGGCATTATGATACATTTTATATCAGACGTAACTTTCCAATAACCCTGTTTCCTTAACATGTTAACGGACATTACTATTTATACTCTGTATTTATTTTTTGATGTCCAATTATCATACTTTATAATCTGTCAAAAATATTATTTTTTCAGGTGATGTATTTAATTAGTATAAATAATAAAACAAGAGGGCCATGATGGCCCTAATTCGCTCACCTGACTCCATGAACACCAGAGGAGAATGTGACATTGAGTTCATGTGTTTTAAAAAAATTGTGCTATTTTTAGATGGCGGTCATCTTGGATTAAGCGATGACTCTCATTTTACAAAATCTGAAAATGCTTCACCCAGCATCGGCCATGTGGTTCCTGAGAAAAAGACATTAAAAATCTTGAATAAATGGACCTTTTGGTGGCCATCATGGAAGACATAATCATCCGATTCCGACAAATATTGCACCAGAGTGATCGCCTCATTGATACCTTCAATTTGATATATGACATGACCATATTCAGTCAAAAATAAAATTTGACCCCAATTTTGACCCCACGGGCCACGCCCATTTTTGACCCCGGGGTCACCATTTTAACAACTTTCAAAGAGCAATGTACATCGATCATTCCTACCAAGTTTCGTCGAAATCCGGCTAGCGGTTCATGAGAAGAAGATTATTTAAGAATTTATGCTATTTTTAGACGGCGGCCATCTTGGATTAGCGATGACCTCCATTTTAACAAATCTGAAAAGGCTTCACCCATGGACCATAACTTTTAGGTTTGGCTACCATGGGCCAAGCGGTTCATGTGAAGAAGAATTTTGAAATCTCTAATAAAAGAACGACCTTTTGACATTTCGGCGGCCATCTTGGATGACATAACAATCCGATTTGGACAAAAAATGTACCAGAGTGATCGCCTCATTGATACCTTCGATTTGATATATAACATGACCATATTCGGTCAAACATAAAATTTGACCCGATGGGCCACGCCCATTTTTGACCCCGGGGTCACCATTTTAACAACTTTCAAAGAGCACTGTACATCGATCATTCCTACCAAGTTTCGTCGAAATCCGACTAGCGGTTCATGAGAAGAAGATTTTTTAAGAATTTATGCTATTTTTAGACGGCGGCCATCTTGGATTAGCGATGACCTCCATTTTAACAAATCTGAAAAGGCTTCACACATGGACCATAACTTTTAAGTTTGGCTACCATGGGCCAAGCGGTTCATGTGAAGAAGAATTTTGAAATCTCTAATAAAAGAACGACCTTTTGACCTTTCAGCGGCCATCTTGGATGACATAACAATCCGATTTCGACAGAAAATGCACCAGAGTGATCGCATCATTGATACCTTCAATTTGATATATGACATGACCATATATAAAATTTGACCCCAATTTGACCCCACGGGCCACGCCCATTTTTGACCCCGGAGTCACCATTTTAACAACTTTGAAAGAGCAATGTACATCGATCATTCCTACCAAGTTTCGTCAAAATCCGGCAAGCGGTTCATGAGAAGAAGATTTTTTAAGAATTTGTGCTATTTTTAGACGGCGGCCATCTTGGATTACGTAATGACGTCATTTTAACAATTTTGTAAGCCCCCTACCTAAGGACCATGACCATGAAGTTTGTTGACTATAGACCCAATGGTTACCGAGGAGAAGACGTTTGAAAATGTTCACGGACGACGGACGACGACGGACGACGACGGACGACGGACACATTGCGGTAACAATAACTCACATGAGCTTCGCTCAGGTGAGCTAAAAATACCATGCCTCGTTTGCATATGTTTGTTTGTTTGTTTATTGGTGTTTAACGGCCTATCAACAGCTAAGGTCGTTTAAGGCCGGGCAAACAGGTTCGATCCCGTTTTAACCTGCTGCATTGGGGGGGAAATCCAAAAATCAGAACGGAATATTCACATCGAGATACAACATATTCAGCCCTGAAATTAGAATAACCTGACCTGGTGCCAGGTCCATACCGCACCAAAGTCACTTGGCCCCTTCCCCTATTTAAAAGTAATACCGGTAGGATTACTCGTATAAGGGGTATATTTGTTTTGTTTATTGGTGTTTAACGGCCTATCAACAGCTAAGGTCATGTAAGGCTGTGCAAACGGGTTCAATCCCGTTTTAACCTGCTGAATTGGGGGGAAAATCCCAAAATCAGAACGGAATATTTACATCGAGAAACATATATTCAGCCCTGAAATTAGAATAACCCAACCTGGTGCCAGGTCCATACCACACCAAGTCACTTGGCCCCTTCCCCTAGAATAGGATTACGAATAATCGCAATACTCACATAAGAGGTATAACCAGATTCAACTGTCACATACAAAATGTCAAAGACGTATGTGAGGGCCAAACCAGGTCTCCAGTCAGAATTCCAGCAAGGATGAATCCCGATCGTTAAATTACCCATCGCATGCTCCCACCTATCACCCACTGTATAAGGGGTAAAACCAGATTCAACTGTCACATACAAAATGCCAAAGACGTATGTGAGGGCCAAACCAGGTCTCCAGTCGAGATACCGGTTTGCATATGAAAATAGCCTGATACCAATGTGCGTCACTATCAATAAAATAAATATTACTAAATGATTATACACGTATAGCGGCCACTCGTAACATTTAGAACTGGTGGAACAATGACACAATTATGCACTTATTTAATTCCTATAAAGAACATGTTGTGCCTACTGAGTGGGCATGTACCTTTAATGAGCTGATTTCCAAGATTTTAAGCACTGAACGAGACCTATTTTCACTGATTTACAAGCTAAATATACCCTTTTCTGGCACCCAAGTCTGCAGGAAAATCTAACGGCACTCACCATACCGGCATCCTTGCACGTCCACTCTCATGGAAATGAACTGGTTCCATCGCTGCGGTCGGAACTTGATGTACCGTGCAATGATCGGGTACAGGAGGGAGTTGAACTTGATTGTGTTCCCATCTTCATTGCCAGAGAACACCTGAAAATTGCACGAAACCAGGCTTAACCCTTAGAAGGCGGGAACCAAAATATTGTCGTCTGCTGTTGTTTCTTGTTTTGTATTTTCTCTAAATAAAAACATGGTTTGGCAACATTTTAGAATCAGTTCCATTGGAAATGATTCTGAAGTGCTGTCAAAGCATGTTTTTGATATGAAAATTGGAAAATAAAAAAGCAGACAACACATTTGATCCAGCACTGTGAGGGTTAATCCTTCTCCCCACAGGTTACTATAATGCAGAGCTCCAGATAAGCATATTTTGAGGGTAAATCAGCATTGAAAATCAGGAAATCAGCATTGAAATAGACCTGAGGGAGTACAATTCGATCAGCATTGGCATTTCAGCATTAGAAAATAGCAGCTGAACAATGTTGTCCTACACCACACTTTTTTCTACAAGTACAGTTGGGCATATCTGTGCAGTTAACAAGTTTATGAAAGGTTGGAATCATTTTAGATTTCACTACTGCAAAGTTTTTTATGAAATATTCTTTGCAAATCTGATTCTAAACATTATCTGGAGCTCTGTATAATGGAGCTCTGTATAATGGATCATTAAAGCTGCGAAAACAGAAAAGGGTTAATTGTGCTTCATGTTGGCAATATACCGCAGGGCTCCAGATAAGGAATTAGTAATTGAGTATTGTCACTCCATCATTTCTGAAGCAATTCGGTATTTCAAAATTTTAATTGTGTAAAATAGAATCACACTACTTTTTACACATCAGCAGACCGCACTTATTGAATAGTTTGCTTCTAAATGAAAACACATCTTGATATCCATGGAGACAATTTTAATGAAATACCAAGATGTGTTTTCATGGAAAAAAAATATGCTATATTTGTGGTCTGTTTATTGTTTTCTGTAGCATGATAAAGATACCACAAATTTGTCATTGCTTTTTGATACTCACTACTTCTGATTTTAATTGGGTTTTTGGCAATTTTAATTGGGTATTTACGCAAATACGCACCTTATCTGGAGCGCTGATACCGTAATGCACCTTACAAACAAGGTGAACATAAGTCCTCAGTGACCTTGGCAAAATTGGTGATTCATAAGTTAACCCTTACTATGCTGAATTAAATTCTGTCGTCTGCTGGAAATGTTTTATTTTCAATATTTCTCGAAAAAAATGGTTTTGACAGCACTTGAGAATCGTCTCCAGTGGAGACGATTCTCATATGCTATCAAAACCAGTTTTTTGTTAAGAATTAAAGCAAAAATGAAAAACAGCAGACGGAAATTTCCGTCAACAGCGTAGGAAGGGTTAAGGTGTTGCTAACGCATGCACGCACGCACGCACGCACGCACGCACGCACGCACGCACGCACGCATGTACATGGACTACCGCTATATCCCCTCTTGACTATCTGCAAGGGGATAACAAACACTTAAGGCTACACATTTTAAGAATATTAAAACCTTCACTTGGTAATGTTTGGAAATTTGGCCATGACAATTTAGTTCTGTGTTAAGCGTCTACCCAGGTGTTCAGAATCTACCTACATGTCCGGTAAAAACAATCAAAGCCTTGGCAAACAAATCAAAGGCAAATTTATGTTAAAAACTTCATCAACCCTTTGCAGGGATTCCGCTGGGGAAAATAAATGCAGTGTGCAAAGGGTTGAGGAAGTTTTTAACATTTATTTAAATTTCCGCCAGCAAACTTTAAAAAAAATAAGAAGAGCATATACTGGTTAAACTTATTATTAAGTGCAAATTAAGTCCGCAATCAGTTTTCCTATTACTTCAGCAGTAAATAGTTTTAAACAGCACAACCAGTTTTCTTAATGAACCACTCTCAAAACCTACCCGCACACGGACGCTTAACAGAGAAAGAATTTGATATGACCTTATGCACAAATGATGTAGAAATGATGAGCCGACTCATAATCTATGCTGTTTGCAATCAATATGATGGAAGTCTGTAGTGCTTAAATTGCTAATTGCACTCATATTGGTTACGTTTGAACAACAGGCGTTACACTATAACTTGAACAGCATAAGAAAACACGTTTACAAGCTTATAGAAATTCTTCTAATGCTGACCCTTTCTATTTGGGGCCATTTATGACAAACATGGGCTAACTGCCTCATGGCCCCTCCTACAGTGCTCCTGATAAGGTATTAGTAATTGAGTATTGTCACTCAATCATTTCTGAAACAATTGGGTTTTCAAAATTTTAATTCGCAAAACAAAATCACACTACTGTTTACACATCAACAGACAGCACTTATTGAATAGTTTGCCTTCAAAATGAAAACATGTCTTGGCATTTCATTAGAATACCAAGATGTGTTTTCATGGAAAAATAAGAAAAATATGCTATATTTGTGGTCTGTTTTATTGTTTTCTGCAGCATGATAAAGGTACCACAAATTGTGGATTGATTTTTGATACTCACTACATGTACTTCTGATTTCTATTGGGTTTTTGGCAATTTTAATTGGGTATTTCAGGGATTCCGCTGGGGAAAATTAAAAAATTGCTACTTCAAAAAAAATTAAACAATTGGCGATAAAAAATTATAATTCTCGAGAAAAAAAATCTCAAAAAACATTTTTTTTTCTTCATTTTTTTGGAATATTTTTCTGAAAATTGTAATTTTTTATCGCCAATTGTTTTATTTTTATCGCCAATTGCGAAAGTGGCGATCGCCAGAGGAATCCCTGGTATTTAAGCAAATACGCAGATTGAACACTCCCTGTGTCTCGCCTAAGAATGAGTTACATAGATGCACTAACAGCCACGTATTCAACCACACGTACCTCTGTGATTCCGAACTCGTTCGTATACTCATTCCACGTCGCTTTGTCGGACGAAAACTCGAGCGAGAATTCGGTGACATACTCGTCGCTGCCCTGTCGTCCCTGTGTCAACACCTGTGTCACGATGTATTCCGATCCCAAGTCCACCCCTAGGAACTGGAGAGAGTTGGACACAGACGCCGTCCACGCCCCTAGAATGTAATTAGTTCATTGATTTGAGTTTAACCCTTTCACCCCTAAACAACTGGAATGGATTTTTATATGTTAAATTCCAGACCAATCCAATCATCACAAAATGGTTTTCAGACTAGTCTATCTACGATAAGGGGGTGTTTTTGTTCTCAAAAATAAGGAAATTACTTGCAGAAAGTGCAGATTCTGATGAGACAGCTCGTCAACGGCTCATCACGAGCCGGCTCATCTGGATCTACACTATTTGGCAATACCACTATACAGCCCTGTGTTGTTGAAAGAATTAATTCCCTTTCAACAACAAGCCCAAATCCAAACAACTAGATATAGAGGCCAGTAGACGATTTCATCAAAATTGCAAAGTATACTTTTCTAGCAAAGTATACTTTGAGGGAGTAATCATTTATTTTTCCCGAAATGCATTATGTCATATAGAACTAACGACTGCATATATTTAATGATTAAAAGTATGCAGAATTATTATACTGAATTTATTACATTATCACAGCCAAAATGCAATGGCTGTGATAATGTAATAAATTCAGTATAATCAAAATTTATAAATTAATCCTAAAATTGAAAATTTCTCCCTCAAAGTATACTTTGCTAGGAAAGTATACTTTGCAATG
This sequence comes from Conchocele bisecta, assembly GCA_029237695.1. Classification (NCBI taxonomy): domain Eukaryota; kingdom Metazoa; phylum Mollusca; class Bivalvia; order Lucinida; family Thyasiridae; genus Conchocele; species Conchocele bisecta. The sequence continues at coordinate 24,188,389 of CM055270.1, read as the reverse complement.
TTGGTGAAATAGGCTACAGGTCAATAACACGTAGTAGGTATTATTTCGGTGATACCGCCAGAAAGGCTCGCGATCGTAGTTGAACCTTGAAGTAAAGTTTCTCTCATGTAGCATATAGCCATATACGATACAACATGGCTGGTTTTAAAATATGGGATTTGTGTGATTCTATGCCACATCAAATAACACTACCATCACACTATTCTTAACGACCTTTCTTCTATACCGTATTTAGCCATGTATTACGCGCATTTTTTCGGCCCCATTTTTAATCCAGAAGTCACCCTGCGCGTTATAAGTAGGAACATAAATTTCAAACATTTTTTCCAACTGATTTCTGCCAGTGTTACGCAAACAAAACAAGCCCGGAAACGGAAATATCAATTTTTGACAGACGTTTAAATACGCATAGTGTGAAACAAGAGAAAAGGAATCAATCGATATGAATGGGTGCGGTAAGTATAGATTGATGGTAAATTGGTATATTTTGGGATTTAATATAGCCAGGCTCGTAACATAAGAGGCTACGTGTATTAGAGCGCTTGATGTAAGATTTTAGATGCTAAATCAAGCGTCGCGCACATTCAGATCGCATTCGGTAACACTCGGTAATGGTCGTTTTTCGTTGCTAGGTGCCGACTGACTGTGTTACTATTTTTGTAAAGTATTGACAAGTATTCACGCATCAATACCGTATGACATGTGCGACCAGCATAGCCCCTGATTCATCTGCGCATACACTGTATGGGGCTATGCTGGAATGTTGTGTATTCAGGTAGTACCTATGTATATTGTTAAACCTAATCAATAAACAGTGAATACACACTATCTGTACCTACGTATATCCACGGTGGTCCACAGTGTCAATATTTGGCTGGGGGGGGGGGGGAATTGTTTAGGGCCCATTTCTCGTGTGCAGGTCACTAGTAGGGAGTTATTATCGCCTTGGGGAAGAAGTTTACACATGGCTAGCCTGCTGTGTGTTTGCGATTACGGGTAATTATGTTATACACGAATGGCAAATATGGTGGAATTATATACAACAAATTTCTTCGTAAGTAGGTTCAATAAGTTTATTACATGCATCATGAATTTTTATTAAGCATATTAATGAGTAAATAACAATAAATATAACATACTTTTAGACAATATAAAGTCTAATTTATGCCATAAAGCTGACCTTTGGCGATATTTTTCTCTCGAGAGAGCCTAACAGCAAACGTTCAGCATTGTGGATGTGAACTCGGAATGCAATTTTCTTATACGTGACGGAATTTCCGAAGATTTTTTTTTTTTTTGTTGCGCGCTATAGACGCGAACTATTTTTTCCCCTGATTTTTCCCCCCAAAATATAGATGCGCGTTGTACACCAGTGCGCGCAATACACGGCTAAATACGGTAAATGGCCTTTAGTGATGTTTTTCGGTTTTCAGAGTGCATTTTTTTTACTTTTTGCTTGTTTCTAACCGAAATTTTGTGAATTTTACATATTTTACCATCCCTTCTGCTGCTGGTTATTGGCCTGTGATATAGAGTACTGGCATTGTCAAGTTGGTGCACGTGGTGAATTTGACATACTCATTTTGAGATCTTCGTTCATACACTGTTTCATAGCAAATAGCGTTCGCAATACTTTTCAATCCTGGATCGCTTTGTATCAGTGCATACATACTTCGTTACTCACAGCTAAAATAGCACAAGCCCTGTAATCAAATGTTTGATTCTCACAAACTCGTGGGGCTCACGCTACACCGGACCAACTCTATTATGCCATTGAAGCATATGGATACAACACATTTCATTGATTTTAGTTTGTTTATTTCTCCATAAAAGTATATGTCATTACCACTCATTTGAACCGTCTCGTTGAGACGGTTCATATGAGTGGTAACAACATATACTTTCAAACAAAAAATAGTGAAAATATCGGGGGAAATCTCCAAATTTTCGTAATACTGCAATGACATCCAGCATATAATATGGGCTTTAACCCATTTCAGTCTGAGGATACGATCATTTTTGTTGAAAAAATCTCATTATTTTGTTCATTCATCGATAAAGGTATATGTTGTTACCACTCATTTGAACTGGCTTGTTGAGTGTTGAGACGGTTCAAATGAGTGGTAAAAACATATACTTTTGAAAGGATATAAAGAAAATAGGGATATTTTTCTCTCAAAAGGTTCATACTACTAAAAGCGTATCCCGTCTGTAATGGGTTAAACAAACCTGTGGGGTCTTGTAAGCGGGCCATGTGTGCCATACGCCGGTCATTTGTGTTGGACGATGCCCAGAGGTTGTTGTCTGGTATAGTCGGCGCCGCTCCAGTCAGTCGATCCTTGCCAATGCCCACAGAATAGTCCATCATGCATTCCTCATATTTAAATGGCTTTCCTGAAACCAGATGGCCAATATTCATTTAATTTCCATGTTTTTTTCTGAATAAAAGGTCTTAATTCAGAAGCAACGGACTATATAACGCCATACAAAAAGTACTTTGGTTCTCGGGCACAGGGCTTGTGGAATGATGCGTGAGGGCGGATTTTTTTAATATATATATTTTCTCTGTTAAAGATGTTTGTCTTTAATTTTTTTCAAGTCCCCAGATACTTATATGTTCTATAAATGTAAGTTACTATAACTACTTTAGACGTGAAAAATCACAAGATTTTCGTCACAGATGATTGGATTTAACATATTATTGCATGGTAGGTGCATGAATCATGTGGCAAATTTACAGTGTGATTTTCTCTATGACGATAAAATGATCTGACGTGCAGGGATATTTCAGACGAGGCGATATCTGAGAACCAAAGTACTTTTTATGGCCTTACATCATATTATAAAATGAAAAAATTAACGCAAATTTCTAAGTAATTTGACCTTGGATATTAGAGGTGCAACGATACGGTCAAACCCATATTGCGATATATTGCGATACAACAAACCCATATTGCAATATGTATTGCGATATTCATGTACATGTATTAATAATACCTTTAATAAATTAGCTTTTGTACCAACATTAATACTAGACATTATGTTTGTAAAACATGGATGTGCCCCTCTGGAATACTGGACTCTAACTGGAGAAACTCTTACAAACTTGTTGATGTAAATGTACACAGACGGACGGACATACGGAACCTCAAGAGCAAGGCAATATGTCCCCCTGGCTATCGCAAAGGGGCATGATTAACCCAGGCAATCAGTAGATGCAATATATGTTTATTAAAAAATATGATATCACTCATTTGAACTGTCTCGTTGTGGGTTTGAACATTATTAATTGTTCAATGGTGGGGGGGGGGGGGGCAGGGGGGGGGGTGGGGGGGGGGGGGGGGGGGGCCTTCACAATTTAATGAAAAGCTGTGGGAAGAGGGTGGGGGCTTATACTTTTCTAAGGTGAGTTAACAAAATTTATCCAGCCCCATTCCCACCCCAACCCCCTTGGTGATAAATAATGACCAGTCCCTTAGATTGGCATTATAATTGTTCAAAATATGAAGCATGAGAACATAATAATGACTGATGGATTGCCAATGGTGTTATATGTATGTTCAATAGCAAAATGTGTGGGGTGGGTGAGGGCTCCCTTGTATATTTAACAATGAAAGTTTGTCACTGGGACACCAATTTGTTCGAATTATTTTGCTACTGGCGTTTTCATGTTGGAAAATAAAATGGGGTCATGTGTATGAATGTAATAACGAGATGGTGCCTAAAAGGAGTATTAATATAAACACAAAAGCATATTAAATTTGTTAACAATTATATTGCTACAGCTTTTAAACGAGTACTAATGTACATACTATTAAGATTATATAGTATTATTCCTTCTTTATCCGTTTATTATAAAGTTATTTTCAAAAATAAATGTTCCACTATAATAAGTCCATTAGTAAACAAGAGTTATCTCCCCTAAGTCAGAACAAGACTATTGTCACGTACACACATTTTGGTCTAGGAAGTTTGTTTTTAGTGCAAATTTGTATAACTTCAAACTCCTTGTTTGGTGTGTAGCACCAGAGGAAGACAAAATCAAACAATTTATAGGAATGACACAGTATATAAGACAGTAATCTGTGCTGGGCTAATGTTAAACCGGTGATGTTTTTTTTATGCAATTTTTTATGCAAAGTCATGTTGTCAACGCGAATGGGGACACATGATGGTTCACAACAGAAATTGGACGTCCGAGATTACTCGCTATATGTATTACGTCATCTAATTGTGGCGTGTTTATTCAAAATATTTACTTCTGTCATATTAAAAATTATGTTTTGAATGATTTTGAATAATAGCGCTCATCTGCATAGCAATGAATCTGCTATAAATAGAATGCCTAAATCTGACAGAGTAGGACAAACATTCAGGCTTACACACTTTAGCCTGCATTAAATTCAGTTTTCATTGTTCTGGACTTACACTGACCATTATGAAAGTTTACTGATGCATGTATTTGTCCTACTATTGGAAACACACAAATTGGTGACGTATGTGCAGATGAGCGCTATTGTACACTATTATTTTCACACAAGATGGCGACCGAGAATATGGCGTAAATATCGCGATACGCGAAAACCGTACCGCGATACATATCGTCAGGATGACATATCGCAATATACCGGTATATCGTTGCACCACTATTGGACATGAAGGCCATATGGGTGTGGTATGGATGGTGATAAGGAGGTCTATGAAGTTTGAAGTCAACCCAACTTACGGTTGCAGAGATAATGGGTATATACCCAAAAACTTTTAACACAAATCTTATTTACAGACGCAAATTTCTAAGTAATTTGACCTTAACCTTGGACATGGAGGCCGTATGGGTGTGGTATGGAATTAAAATATGGATGATGTTAAGGAAGTATATGAAGTTTGAGGTCAATCCGACTTACCGTTACAGAGATAATGGGTACCCAAAAACTTTAACACGGACGGACAAACGGATGGAATTCCAAGAACTAGTATATAACCCTCGACATACTTCGTATGCCGGGGTATAAAATAGGCGTTCATGTGTATTAAATAACTGTGTAATAACCTTAATTGTAATACACTGTGTACACTAAGTGTATTAAATACGGAAATAAAAGAATGACACAAAAACCATGACAACAGAACACATAAGTACAGCTTCAATGCATGATGCTGTGTTTGGTTTGTGCAATAAATATAATCTAAATTATGCGTCGATTTAATATATGTCGCTAACTTAGCGGACCTACCCAAATAGCACCAAATGTTATTGGGTTAGGATTGGCCGATTCCAAATTTCCAAGAGGTGCTGATGGGTGGTTCTGTCAACGTACACTATCACCCATTTAAGAGGTCAAAGATTTTGGTATCAAGATGATGACTCAGACATGAGCAATCAGAAATTGTCAACACCTGTAGCAGTCAATCACATGTCATCATCTCGATCTCGTGTTAAAACTTTATTAAATGGCACACCTGTCACATACATGTCATTATACCGTGACAGTAATAAAACAATAACACAACAGTTATTTCTGCAATTCTGGTTTAAATAAACAAAACTATCGGCAGCCATTTTGTTTCCGGATTCTTTTACAAACAGGTGAAAACAGGTGTGAATTGCTGATAAATGACGTGAATCAAGGCTGCCTTTCTGTTAGAAAGATGAGGAATTGTACAAGATACTTACTCTTTCGTGCTGCGTACGATTCGTGGAGGCTAAGTAACATAAATATTGACGCAAATAGCGTCGCTTTTAGTCGCGCCATTGCTGCGCGAATTTTATGTGACAAGTTACTTCCCTTGTTCCGACGACACGTGACTTGGTGACACACGTTGATTGGCGGCGGCCTTTGAAGTTCTATTACTCATTAATACACCGTGCCTAGTGTGTACGGTGAGTACTGCGTACCAGCCTGGGGGCCGTTTCACTAAAATGTTCGTAAGTGCAACATTATGAGAGTCTGTAAATTTCACATTAACATTAATAACAACGTTTTCTTGTAAACAATCATTGGATTTACAGTTATTCAGCATAGGCTGCATATGCAGCCTATGCTCAATAAATGTAAATCCATCAATTTAAATTTCTAGGCGATCCTAAATTTGCTCTTACGAACATTTTATATAGTCGTAAGAAGTTTAGTGAAACGGGCCCCTGTTTAATACCATGTAGTGTTCTATTAGCGACTTTACTTGAATGTACCATCACTATCAGGACTGTCTTCCATCATTTAGCGTTTTCAGAAATCTGAAAATAAATTGAAGATGGCCGCTAAATATTGTAAATATGCAACATACACATGAGATGTTCTATGAGGCCAGGATTTGCGGAGGAAGTCGTGAAACAAATAAGAATTAGTTAAACTATTTTCGCTGAACCCATCTATCTATCTATTGTATATACTCCATGATGAGTAAACCAAAAAATATATCTGTATTTTGTTTTTAATTAAATAGTACTGAACGTAACTGGTGTTACGAACGCTAGTTTTGTTGTGCTCTATGTTGTTAATTGCACATTTCATTTCAATTATAAACAAATATAAACGAGCGTCAATGCCGGAATCATATTTCTAAATGTGGTATTATAATCATCTAACAACACCAAATAGTTGTATGCTTCACAAATTATACTTCCTCGTACAGTTAAGACTTATCTCCCATGTGCATTACAATCTGTCGTGCATACAGTTTATGAGCTGGACTGGCCACAAATGTCACAAGCTCCATTTCTCTATTGACAGGCATGCCATGTACGTATACTTAACAGGAACTAGACTGATCACATATGAAACCATGCAGTCACACACAATCTATGCACCGCGAGCATCTGGCGAGGTGCATACTTGTAATTCAGCTGAGGAGTTTCATAAATCTCATATCAAATGGAAACGAGTTTGAGATTATGTTTATCACATGACTTCACACGACAAATATCAGAATACTTGGAGATATTCGATATACTTCACTGACATGTCGCCATTGACTATTTTCGTATCTAGTTGAACATCTACACAGATAATCGAAGTACTGAACGAACTGAAACTGTATCGCCAGAAACAAAAAGTAGGAAAATGTTCCTGCTCCACACTGATGATGCGCCCCAACTAAAAGTCTTTATAGCACGCTTGGTCTCGTGTGGAGGGCCATATAACACACTAGATCACTTAGTCCATACCTATTAAGGGGCATAACTTAATCCTGCTCTCAGATACTGTTAACGAATACCGGAGGACAGACCAGGTTCAACATAGGGAACCGTACAGGATGCACCCCATCGTAAATTGTACCCTTCACATTGCTCCCAACCAAAGCAATTTGAAGATGGTAATAAAATAATGAAATGTACATGAACCACGGGTCACTATTTTAAGAAATCCGAAAGAGCATATCAGTGGTCGATTAATTTTGTAAAGTTTCGTTCAGATCGGCTTGTCAGTTCATGAGAAAATGGTTCCGAATGTAACCCACTTTTGGGATGGCTACCATCTTGGATTGCATGGCGACGCCATATTTATTACATTTGAAAAGGCTTCAGCAAAGAATCATATCTGTAACATTTGACCAACATCCGCCAAGCGGTTTATGAGCTATAGCAATTTGAAGTTGGGAACTGAAGAATTATCATTTTACCTTTCAGCGGCCATCTTGGATGACCTAATTATACGTAATAATGACATTAGCCCGCAGCTTTGTACTTGATCATCCCAGTTGATCAATTACACGCACGATACACGAGTTCGCGGCACATTACAGTTACCGTTACAGAGGTACCGGATTGCCACAAAGATCATATAAGCCTCATTTCTTCATCAGTGGCAATCGTACATACCATGCAGTAGCCAGTATAGACTGTCAACAAACGCAATAAACTTCAAATGTCTAGTGACAACCGCATACATTATAGGAATGAATGGCCTTTTTCTGGAATTTATCGGGGTATAAACTTGATAAAGTCGCAGGAATACTGGACGAAGGCCATCCAGTATTCCCGCGACTTTTCCAAGTTTATATCCACGATACATTTCACAAAAAGGCCATTCATTCCTTATAATTCCAGCATTTGAAATAAATTCATCAATAAAATGTGTTTATTTTAGAATTATTTTAACGGCGCCTGACGGTTACGGAAAGTAGTTCGGCATGGAGTTTGGACAGAGACTTGCTACGGACCAATCAAATGTTAGGGAATTGTGTAAATATTGTTTGTGCTGGAATTATATACGGACCAGGAGCTAGACTGTTCACAAATGCCATATATGTCATAATTTAGTCACATAATATTATACATACCAATATCTAGATTTGTCTCAAATGCCATAAGCCACATTTCTCTAGTCACATATAAAGAAAGGGGAGCTAAAGTGGCAGCATATCAGCACCGTATATGCCTGTCATTAACCTGTAGAATACTGGGAACGAACAAATTGTCGTCCGCGGTTGCTTAATATTTTGTCTTCTTTCTCAATAAAAGCATGGTTTGACAGCACTTTAGAATAATTTCCGTTGATGAGAAAAATGGAAAATAAACATCAGACGGCAAAATTTAATTCATCATTGTAAGTGTTAAGCTCCATTGCTCCAGTCACGGCCAATGCATTGATGCCAAGAGCACTTCAAAGATGTAGGGAACATTTGCTGCAAAATGTTGTCTACATGTCTGCCATGGAGCGCACCGCGCTCATTTTTTTCATAAATGACGTCGAACGTAAGAAACATTTCAGTGTTGATATGGAATGCTGGTGAACAATTGTTGGCAATTTATCGACGTCATATATCACCAGTCCATATGCATTCAAGTATGACGTTGCACCTATAGTATATAGGGGACATTGTTGCAAGTTTGGGACCAGGCCCGTATGCAGAGGGGGGGGGGGGGGCGGGTGCGTACGCACCCCCCTAAATTCGCCGAGGTCCGCTATTTTTCAAACAGTAATCTCAACAAATCTTGAAATGCATTAATATACAGGTAATTTACATGAAAATGCCACCGTTGAAATCCGAATGTAAATGACATAAAATGCAGGAGACTGCATTTCAGGCCATCTAGGTTTAAAAAATGTCAGGGGGTGCGTCAGGGGTGCCCCATGTAGTGGCGCGAGTACGCTAGGGGGGTACCCCCCTAGCGTACTCGCGCCACTACATGGGGCTCGCCACTGACCCTCCTAGCGTACTCGCGCCACTACATGGGGCTCGCCCCTGACGCACCCCCCTGACGCACCCCCTAATAGAAAATCCTGCGTACGGGCCTGATATGGTAATATCTGGAAAATACGGCCATGCGATAGCGGAGATAATTCAAGGGCAGTTATGAATACAAAATATTACTTGTTGTCTTTCTTCCGTCGAAAAAGTCCAGTTTCCCATTGGAGATGATATAGAGAATAGTAGGTGTCACTTAGTGCCGTGTATGGGTAAAAATATCTGGCAAGGCTCATGAAACGGGATGGGCGAGGCTCTGCCGAGCACATCGATCCGTTTTCGTGCCGCGCCAGATATTTTGTTCCCATTCACGACACTAACCTACTACATGTATTCTATTTATCCCGTCAACACCTACAAATGGCTGTAAAATGCAAAAATAATACCCCAGCCATCGCACATATTCATACGCAGTGATAAGGTCGTATTGACAGGTTATCAACAAAAATTCACGGCACCGTGTTTCACGACACATACGCACTGTATTGATGGGATACAACTGCATATTTAAAGCCTTTGGATGTCAGATATGCGCAGAAAATGATGAAAAAGATTAAGATAAAAGAAATTATTCAATTACATGTGTTTTTATATTCAAGCCAACAGGTGTTATGTGCACTGGCTTTAGTAAACAAATATGCATAGCACTAAACATTAAAGGTACATGTCCACTTTTTCCACTCAGTAGGCACAACAATTTCTTTATAGGAATTAAATAAGTGTATAATTGTGTCACTATTCCACCAGTTCTAAACATTACGAGTGCCCGCTATACAGATATAATCATTTAGTAATATTTATTTTATGATAGTGACGCGCGGTTGTATCAGGCTATTTTCATATACAAATGAGGCATGCTATTTGTTTTTAAATTATTTATACTAATTAAATGCGTCACCTGAAAAAGTAATATTTTCGACAGATTATAAAGTATGATCATTGCACATCAAACAATAAATACAGAGAATAAATAGTAATGGGATAATGGTTTAGTTTAGAAAATGTCTCAGCTGACGTCTCTGATATAAAGAACACTTTGTGTCTACTGAGTGGGCATGTACCTTTAACATAACTGGCGTAACATGCTCGATAGTTACTAATTTAAGTTTATTTAAATTAAGTCCGATCAACTAGCAGGATGGAACCCTATCTATATAGATGGTAAGAACTATTAAGACGCACAATAATGATTGTTATGTTTCACAAATTGTGTTCCCTATATAGTCATGGAGAAATTCATTACCAAAGCATCTACTATATGTTTATCACAGTAATTCAGAGTGGAATAAAACACACAAGTTATGTTTTTGTTATCAAATAAATGGTGAGTTCGGTTAATATAGTACTTTGCAGTCCATCTGGGCGTCCATTACAAAAGCGAAACACATCATTGAATATCTGAGCCTACCGTCTGAGGCATTTCAATTTATGGATTTACATTTATTGAGCATAGGCTGCATATGCAGCCTATGCTCAATAAATGTAAATCCAATAATTGAAGGAATCTTTGACTTTTAGGTAACGTGTAACCATACAGACCACAAAGCGAACATTTGCAAACACTAGCTGTATATATCCAGATGAGTCGGCTGGTAACGAGCCGTCTCATCGGGATCTGCAGCGTTTGTCAGTATTGTACGTACATGTTCAATTTTAAAAACAAATCTGCATTTTCTCATGAATGTACGGAAACATGGAAGTGTGTATTTTCTGTATAGGTCAATAAAAACACACCTGACTCAGGGGCGGAACCAGCATTTGGTGAACGGGGGTGGGGTGGGGGTGGGGATATCTATAGTTGCGAGTAATTGCAAGAGTTACCGTTCGCAACTAGGGGGTTGTCCTATTTTCGAGCTCTTCGAAATGCACTTTCATGTGTTTTATGGCATTTAAATTCTGTCCAACCCCGTGGCGTGTCGCGGGCAACTGAAGATCCATGTCCATTAGCTTAAAGGTCAAGGTCACACATGAAGGTCAACAATGTGAACATTATTGTGCAGGCTGTTTCCTTGTAATGGGTGGAGGGATTTCGAAATAAACTGGTCACCGTGATGAGACGATGTTTCATGCGCAAGACACAGTTCCATAGCCCAAAGATCAATGCCACATTTAGAGGTGAAATATCCAAAATGAGAACAATAAATAAAGATTGTCCGGCCTATATTAAATGTTGGCATTCGATCATTGTTGAATTTTAAAATTACTTGGCACACTGGCATGTTCCTGGTTATGAGATGCCGTGTCGCGTACAAGACCCAGGTCCGTAGTTCAAAGGTCAAGGTCACAATTAGAGGTCAAATGTAAACAAAAAAAAGTACAAATTAAAGAGCGTGTTAATATTGTAACTTTGTCAGGTTGTATGGATTTTTAAATAATTTCACAATTATGTTCCACACAACAAGACGATGTGTCGCGCATCACAACCAGCTCCAGGTTTGAATGTTTGAATGTCAACGTTACACTTATAACGTAATGAAATATTTCAAGGTCAATGTTACACTTAAGGATCAAAACGTAATGCAATATTTGAAGGTCAATGTTTCACTTAAGGATCAAAACGTAATGAAATGGTCGAAATTCTTCCATGTTGTAATTAAATTTGTCATTGATATATATATGATCTTCTTTTTTACATTTCAATAAATTATTTACATTCTATTTACTACTACTTCAGATGTCCACGCGTGTCTAAGATATTCTACTAGAGTGGTCGGTGGAGGTGGGGTTGGGAATAATTAGTAACACGGTGTGCCATATGAAACAACCACCCAGCGAATATTTAGTCCCAGCTAATATTACACAATGGGTATTTGGATATCAGCCAGAAGATTTATTCCCCTTGTCGCGCCTCACGTCACAGAACAACCAAAATGGCCGACGTTTAGACAAACTACTGATCCGCGGATATTGTTTCAGTGAAAAATGGATAATATTTGGTTTGTAACGCATTAATACAAAATGATCACTTAATTTATATAATATATTTCATATAATGCATCTGATGTGATTGTGTTTCAGTGTTTATACTGGTTAAATGAACCGATTAAAATCGTAACTTAGGAGTTGTTTAGGTCGGTAACCGATTGAAAATGTCGGATTTTCGGTACCCGATTTATTCAATATTTAACCTGGCATTGTATATTATATTTATATGTGTGGTATGTCCCACAATATGGATAATGTATAAATTGCCGCTGTAATGTTAATTTTGAACTGGTTTATTTGTATAAATATATAGATAATTAACGAAAAACTGCCCAATTAAGCGAGCACCTGCTTCCGTCAAGTTCTGACCACGACGTCGAGTGTGGGACTTAATTACCGACAACAAATCCGTGGGATTAGACATACGAATGTAAGACTATGAACAAATGTTTGATTTTAAAAATATTATGTTTTCTATAATAATTATAATAATAGCTAAAACAATGGTATGTGTCATTGGAATTGGAACCCCGGAACCATTTATGTGTGTGGTATATCCCACAATATGGATAATGTATAAATTGCCGCTGTAATGTTAATTTTGAACTGGTTTATTTGTGTAAATATATAGATAATTAACAAAAAACTGCGAACCCCGGAACACCCCCTCCAGTATGGTACTTTATTTGAATCAATTGTATCGGTCATTTGAATATATATACTTCTATTATAATGCAACTGATTCATAGACAGATTAAATATTTTCTCTATCTACAGTATATGGAAACAGCTAGTTTCTCTCATTTATTTTTCTAAATAATTAAAAAATATATTTTTGTATATATACCCAGGCGCAGATCCAGGATTTCGGGTTAGGGGGAGGCGTAAATATTTTGCAATACTTGACTATATTATCGAACGCGCTAGGGGGGTCCGGGGGCATTCCCCCCCCGAAATTTTTTGAAATCTACATTGCATTTCCTGCGTTCTGGCGCATTTTGGAGCCAAAAAAACCCAATAAACAATAAATTCACAACGCGAACGTAGAAACGTGCCTTTTAACTTGTAAAAAATCTTTACTCTGCGAATTTTAGGGGGGCGTGCGCCGGGTCTGCCCCCCCCTGAATCCACCCTTGATACCTGCATGTGTGAGGATCTAGTTTTATATCTGCAGTTTCAAAGCGCACGGTTCAAGTTCGATCTAAGAATCAAGAGGACACTTGTAATTAAATTCTGCAAGTGCTCACCTTTCAATGTCATGTGTGGCCCAGACTTGAGAAATGGGGCTTATGACTTTTCTGGTCAGTCTAGATCGGCTTTTCTGGTCTAGATCTTGATATTCTAGCACATTCTGTTACTCATTCAGAGCTCCAGATAAGCTGCGTATTTGCGTAAATACCCAATTAAAATTGCCAAGAACCCAGTTGAAATCAGAAGTAGTGAGTATCAAAAAGCAATGAGAACAATTGTGGTACCTTTATCATGCTGCAGAAAACAATAAACAGACCACAATATACCATATTTTTCTTATTTTTCCATGAAAACACATCTTGGTATTTCATTAGAATTGTCTCCAAGGAGATAATTCTTAATGAAATGCCAAGATATGTTTTCATTTCGAAACAAACTATTCAATAATTGCTGTCTGTTGATGTGTAAACAGTAGTGAGATTTAATTTTACCCAATTAAAATTATGAAATACCCAATTGCTGCAGAAATAATGGAGTAACAATACTCCATTACTAATTCCTTATCTGGAGCCCTCCTCATTTATTGTGCTCATCATATTTTTATTGCCACCCTAATCATCTGGGGCCCGTTTCACTAAACTTTGTACGACTAAAGTGTTCGTAAGTGCAAATTTAGGATCGTCTGGAAATTTCAATTGATGGATTTATATTTATTGAGCATAGGCTGCTCAATAAATGTAAATCCAATAATTGTTTTCAAGAAAACATTGTTAATGTGAAATTTACAGACTATCATAAGTTTGGACTTACGAACATTTTAGTTGTACGAAGCTTAGTGAAACGGCCCGCTGATGCCTACCACATCTAACATACTATTTTAATATTATTTTTATTCTTCATCTACATTTCTTGGCCCTAAATTATACTTTTTTTGTGTTGGTGGAGCCGTTAAGCACCATACCATTCCATTCTAGCACATTCCTGCAGTCTGATATGGATTGTACTGTTTGTTAGAGACAGGTGATTTACCGACTGAACTGCCAAAAAAAAAGTGATTTGCCTGATCAGACTGTGGATGCACATGCTCATCTGGGGCTACACAGGTCACATAACCTGTAGCCCCATTCTCCAGTCACAGCTAAATCACAGTTAACTCTTTGCATGCTAGCGGCGAAAATATCCGCCAAACGAATTAGGAGTACCGGTATATGTTTTATTTCTCTCTGTCAATATGTCTTGAAATTTCATTAGAATTGTGTCCTCCGGACACAATTCTAATGAAATTCCAAGAAATAGTCATGACATTTATAAGGAGAAATAAAATAAAATATAATGAATTGTCATCTGATATTTTTGAACTATTTATAGCCCACAAATTTCCCAGCATGCAAAGAGTTAAATTCAGAAGTCGATCACATGACTGACATGTCACATTCCTCACTCCTAATCCCTGGCAGTTTAGGATGACAAAATCTTAATCAAACTTCGACTTAGGTAAGTCCCGTTTAACCCTTACAATGCTGAATTAATTTGTGCCGTCTGCTGAATATTTTTTATTTTTCCATTTTTCTCATCAAAAAACAATGGAAATGATTCTAAAATGCTGCCAAACCATGTTTTTACTGAGAGAAAAGACAAAATATGAATTATCAGCAGACAAATATTTTCGGTTCCCGCATTCTAAGGGTTAATATTCAATTAAATTATCATTTATTTTCCGAATCAGTATTGGTGAAAGAGATACAGAGATGAAAAATTGTAACAAAAAACGCCCATAATCCATGAATCTGTTTTGGGATGAAACTGCAGAAAGAAGAGCATTGAAATACCCACTCAGGGCTCCAGATAAGGAATTAATAATCGAGTATAGTCACTCTCCATCATTTCTGAAGCAATTGGGTATTTCAAAATCTTAATTCAGTAAAATAAAATCACACTACAGTTTACACATCAACAGACAGAAATTATTGAATGGTTTACCCTCACACATTTCTACGGCTGCACAGAGGGGACTCGTAGTTTTCGCACGCAAAACCTTTCATGTGCGCATGCAAAACCGATCGCGTGCACATGCAAAACCTATCGTGTGCGCACGCAAAACCCTTCATATGCGCACGAAAAACCTATCACGTGTGCACTCGAAACCTACCGGTAGTAAAAACATATTTCCATGTCCCCTCTGTGCCACCGTACATTTCCCCATGGCACCAGATCAGGTTGTTCTAATTTCAGGACTGAATATATATTTTGATTGTAAATATTGAGTTCTGAAGTTGGGATTTACCCCCCTCGGACAGGTGGATACGGGACACGACCCCGTTGACCCGTCTGCGTGTAGACTCCCTGAGGCTTGTACCTCTATGTCAGAAAAGCGGACGTTAAACCCTATTCACTCACTCACTCACTCACATTTCCCCAAACACAGATACACAAAGTAACAGCTGTGCTTCAGTATTGTACTATTATATTGAATGTTAATATATGTTAGTTTAATATAATGCAAATTCTACCTTCATTGGACATACTACACTTATATGTCAAACATAAACACTTACAAAGCTAATGCAATCGAAGAGCACAATGAGTTATGTCTTATATTTGCAATTTTGTGAAAATTATAATTAAAGAATTTGAGACACATGATTAAATTACTGCTTTCCTGTTGTGAGATAATGTAATAAAAACGTGTAATTGACAATGCTAAAATGCTTATCTTGAGAAATAGCGTGTATGGCCATGTAAGCAGTGTAGACTCAGATTGAACTTGAAGGATGACATATGTATATAAATATATGTTGAGACGGTTCAAATGAGTGGTAATAGCGTTACTTTCATTATAGGAATGAATGGCCTTTTTGTGGAATTTATCGGGGTATAAACTTGGAAAAGTCGCGGGAATACTGGACGAAGGCCGGAAGGCCTCGTCCAGTATTCTCGCGACTTTTCCAAGTTTATATCCCCGATAAATTCCACAAAAAGGCCATTCATTCCTTATAATTCCAGCATTAGAAATAAATTCATCAAGAAAATGTGTTTATTTTCCGTTTTCTTAAGAATTATTTTAACTGCGCCTGACGGTTACGGAAAGTAGTTCGGCATGGGAGTTTACTGGGATATAAATTTTGGACAGAGACTTGCTACGGGCCAATCAAATGTTAGGGAATTGTGTAAATATTTTTGTGCTGGAGTTATTGAGAAATAAAGCAAATAGAAAGAAAATGTTATGCTATATAGGCTGAACCATATGTGGCTCTGACTGAAGAAGTGGGGCTTATGCGAGTTGTGACCAGTGTAGCTCCAGATCAAATAGCTCACTCCTGTAGCCTGATAATGATCTATGATGCTTCATTGATGGAATGGCGAACAGTGCAGATCCTGATCAGACTGCGGATTCACAGTCTGATCTGGATCTACACTGGTCGCAAAATCCATAAGCCCCATTTCTCCAATCACAGCCACATGTGAGACACAGGTTGACGTAACGGACCGAGGTCTATAAATACATTAAATATACCTAAAAGCATTAAGTGAAAAAAAAAATTGTTTACTCCTCATATATACACTATGAGGGAGTAAAAAAATAATTGTTTAGCTTATTTTTTTTCTCACTTATTAATGCTTTTAGGTATATTTAATGTATTTATAGACCTCGGTCCGTTACTTCAACCTGTGATGTGAGACACGCCATGCGACTTTGTACCTTCGGACATCTGCGTTTACAAAATTTACAATATTTTCCGTAAATGGCGTCAAAAGTTGACAAAATGTTCAGAGTACATGTGGAATATAAATCGCATGGCGTGTCTCATATTTGAACTAGGTTTCCACCAGATATCAACAACAGACATGTTGCTTGTAATTTTGTCAGAGGAACGCTGACAAGTGCGACTTCTCTATCCCATAAAAAAATCTCATTTCTGACTTCTGACTTGCCACAAGCAGTTTTCCGAGAGACTTTATTTGCAATACTTCGTTCTGTATCGATCAGCGCGGAATAAAACATCTCTTTTTCTGACTTGCCACAAGCAGTTTTCCGAGATATTTTATTTCCAATCTGTTCTGATTCCATCAGTGCGGAATAAAACTGTGGCATAATTAGGGGCAAATGAGGAATTTCACAGCGCACGATGATAATGACGTCGTTAAAAAATAACGTAAACAACTTGAAAATACACAACTTTGCTTACAACAACCAGCTTGGGCTGTGTTAGTGTTCCAATACCAGGGCTCCAGATAAGGAATTGGTAATTGAGTATTGTCACTCACTCCATCATTTCTGAAGCAATTGGGTATTTCAACATTTTAATTGGGTAAAATAAAATCACACTACTGTTTGCACATCAACAGACAGCAATTATTGAATAGTTTGCTTCGAAATGAAAATATTTCTTGGCATTTCATTATATTTGTCTCCTTGGAGACAATTCTAATGAAATACCAAGATGTGTTTTCATGGAAAATAAGAAAAATATGCTATATTTGTGGTCTGTTTATTGCTTTTTGATACTCGCTACTTCTGATTTCAATTGGGTTTTTGGCAATTTTAATAGGGTATTTAAGCAAATACGCAGCTTATCTGGAGCTCTGCAATACTATGTCTGCATCAATGTTTACACCAGTCAGACTTACATGGATGACCACCTTTATACAATGGCCACCTCTCAACATCGGCCGCCTCTATACAGCATCCACCTTTTTACAGCATCAACCTCTCTACAGCAGCCACCTCTACAGTATCCACCTCTCTACAGCATCCACCTCTCTACAGCATCCAACTGTCTTTAGCATCCACCTCTCTACAGCATCCACCTCTACAGTATCCACCTCTCTACAGCATCCACCTCTCTACAGCATCCAACTGTCTTTAGCATCCACCTCTCTACAGCAGCCACCTCTACAATATCCACCTCTCTACAGCCATCCACCCCTCTAACAGCACCACTCTACAGTATCCACCTCCACTACACATCCACCTCTCTACAGCATCCACCTCTCTTCAGCATCCACCTCTCTACAGCATCCACCTCTCTACAGCATCCACCTCTCTACAGCATCCAACTGTCTTTAGCATCCACCTCTCTACAGCTCCACCACCCTCCTACAGCCATCCAACTCTCTACAGCATCCACCTCCTACAGCATCCACCTCTCTACAGCATCCAACTGTCTTTAGCATCCACCTCTCTACAGCATCCACCTCTCTACAGCATCCACCTCTACTACAACAACATGAAACAGTGACCGCTAAAACATAATACATAATTATAGTCGCCACCCTGTCCAGGGCTCCAGATAAGCTTTGTGTCTAAAGCGTACTATTCCGCCTGATTTCCAAATCATTGCGTATTTTACTTTTACAAATGGATTATTGATTTTCTTCATTACTAAATTTTCAAATTGAGTAGTGAAAATACTGTCATAAAAAATTCACTTAGTTGAGTTGCAAAACGCAAACAGTGTATTTTATTATTTATCCTTTGCTCCAAAGGATAAATAATAAAATACACTGTTTGCGTTTTGCAACTCAACTAAGTGAATTTTTTATGACAGTATTTTCACTACTCAATTTGAAAATCAATGCGCATTTTCACATTGCTGTGCGTAAAATACGCACAGCAATGTGAAAATGCGCATTAATTTTCAAATTGAGTAGTGAAAATACTGTCATAAAAAAGTACTCCCACTTTTGATAATCAATTCATATTCAGCTAAAATAATTGCATGAAATACACTAATACACACCTTATCTGGAGCACTGTCTCTCTGTCTGTTTTCAGCTAGCTACTATTTCTTTTACCATCAATCGGATTGACTTGAAATTTCATATTCTTTTTTTGTCACCATCCATATTTTCATTTCACTGTATAACCCACACATGTGGTCCTCGCAGGGCTCCAGATAAGGTGCGTAATTTGACCAACTTGGGGTGAAATTTTGTTATTTCTTCATCAAAAATGGCAAGTTGGGAGTGCTTTAGAATCGTCTCGTTGAGACGATTCTAAAGCACTCCCAACTTGCCATTTTTGATGGAGAAATAAGAAATTTACCTCCAAATTATGCACCTTATCTGGAGCTCTGGGTCCTCGTGCTCAATTCTAGGTCAAATAACTTAGAAATTGTCATAAAAGATGTTGAGGGGTACATCCTCCATCAATGTTACTGATTTCTTGCACACCCCAGTTGGATAATTGATAACCTTTGACCTCTATGTAGTTAACCTCTACAAAAGCCATCATGCTCCCTGTAACAATGATTATCTCGAAATTTGATCAATCAATCCATAACCATATAACATACAAAACAAACAAAACATTTATCACATTGAAAACAAGGTGCATGATCACATTGTTACAACAACAATAGCTGAAAGTGTTGAAATCTCGCCCACTCCAAACAAAGTAAGTATTATTTGATATTTTCCTTAATATGCAATGGATTTTGATTAAATATGGCGCAGCAAACGCGTCTTCATGAGCTGTATTTTGGTGGTCCCGGGAGTTCGGTACATACAGCAGAAGTTTTGGCTGAAGTACAGAGACCACCAAATGCAGCTTAACAAGACGCGTTTGAAGCGCCATATTTCATAAAAATATATTACATAATAAGGACAAAATAAAAGAATATGTACTTTGAATTGAAGGGCTTATGAAAGTTTCAGATCGTGTTGTTGTTGTTGTTGTTGTAACCACGTGATCATACACCTTGGAAAAGGCGATCAAGCTGTTAGAACTATTTTTCATGGCGTAAGGCCCGTGTTTGTAAAAAGTTCAACCCGCAAAATATGTGCTGCGACCGGCAAGCTCATTTGCATAAAAGCTGTAAGACCTCAAATTTGCATGTTGGTTGTAGAATTCTTCGCTAGGGCTCGGATAATAACATATTGAATGTGTGAGACATCGTCTGAGACAAAGTGAACGGTTTGAAATGAACTACTACGAAAAACTACCCTGGTTGTGTGTTGCAGGATCTGTGTTTTCTCGACGACAGTTTCAAAGGTTAAATTGCTGATTGGCTGCGATATACTGAGCCGAGGTGTGTCTAATCAGATGGCTATTAAGTCGACACATCCAGTCGTTAGTGATCTATTAGATTATGCTTCCGAGTTTGGCTGAGATTTTATTAAATCTAACCTTGACGTGATTCAACATAGTGCTCTGATTTGACAAAAACAGTCTTATTCGAGAGTCTTTTTTAATAAAAAATTGTATTCCAAATTCGCTGACTTTTTTAATTAACATTGTAGAAAGTCGGTATAAGTTTCAAGGCAAAATGCGGATTTGCCTTGAAATTTATACCAACTTTTAACATTGTCACAGGAAATTTAATTTTCTGAGAATGGCACAAAACTGGTACAGGTGTTTTTGTACTGATTCAAGAATGTATTCTATACGTGACTGTGATTGAAGTAATGGGGCTTATGGGATTTGTGATCAGTCTACCTTCTTATGAAATACATGTAGCACATGTACACCTATAGCCTGATAATGATCTATCTTTCTTGTTAGAAGCATGACAAATATTTCATTGATGGAATAGCGAACAGCACAGATGCTGATCAGACTGTGCGGATGTTCAGGCTGATCTGGATCTACGGTGGTCACCATAAGCTGTGGTCGCAAAACGCATAAGCTCCATTTCTCCAGTCACATCCGTGTACTAGTGCATTATAGACCAGATTGGTAAATTATTATCGTAAAGGATTCAACCAGATATTATAATGGAATATATCATATAAATAGTAAGTAATTTTTTCTATAATTACGGATCTTTAATAGAGGTGATGATATGAGTGATATGTCACTCAACGATTCACCAAGATCTCTGTAGGAAACAAGTTTATATATTACATGCTATAGTATATTTAAGGCACTGAGTCACAGATATTCTAAAACATTTATGCAACAGGTTAGGGTATTAGGTAATATATAGATACACTTGACTTCAATGATAATTGCTTCATAAGAGTGAAGTAAGCCAAATAAAATTTGTGCAGTACATAATAGACAGATATGACAACGGCAAGCGATAAATATTATGCCAGCAAACGATACAAAAGACGAGATATCTGAGCGTTTCTCTCATCGATCTCCAAATAAATGTTGACGTGTAAACTTTCCAATCTGTTGCACAGCCTATGTCACTGTACACGTTACCCATAGGTAAAGCCATATGTACTATCATAGTAGGTGAGTAGACACCAGGGACAATACACTCAGGTAACTGTTTACATGTCACTGGATTTGATAGCTATCAACAGAGAACAGTAGTGGGTATATATGGTATGTGTTGTGTGGTTTGGCAGGTAATAGTGATACACTGTGCGACTTTCTGTGTGTGAAGCTATTCCTAATGGTGGTTCATGTTGTTAAAAACACAGGCACAAACCTGTCCAGAAAACTGACATATTTTACAGTTTGGTGTAATATAATTGTTAGGAGTCCGTTCTCCTGGCTTTTCTACATGTGATTAGCTACATTATATCATATGTTCTACTTCACATTTTGAGTTCTTTGTCAAACGGCAGAACAGGTAAAACTGGCTGATGGCTGGAACATACAAAGATGGATGACTTGGCCACTTCATTTGCCGTATGGATACAGTAACGAGACAGAATATAATATGTTTTTAGTATTCACATATATGTAAAACATATTATATTCTATCACATTTATGAAGAAATTATCTTTGAATCAAACGATGATCAGGTATAGAACGGGCCCTTAATTTTCATCTATACTTGTAAATCTTACAAACATATGCTATACACCCTTACTTTATTAGATTTACACACATCTTTGAGGATATAAAGCTTGTACATTTATTTCAAAATGTGGTTGAATAAAAATTAAAATTCTATGTTTTCTTGAAACTATTTAAGATATTAGTATTAATAATCTTCCTAAAATTGTATTTATAATTGAAATAATATTTAACAGAGCACATTTTTGTCGAGCCCGCTTGCGGAAAGCGAGACATAGTGATCACAATGACGTCCGGATGTCCGTCCGTCTGTCCGTACGACCGAAATCTGCGTTAAAGTTTTTAAATACCTTATATCTCTTCAGTCCTAAGTCACATTGACTTGAAACTTCATATGCTTATTAGTCATGATCCATATATTCATGCTACATTTATATCCCACTCATGCGGCTCCTGTGCCCAAGGTCAAAGTCAAATGACTTAGAAGTTTGCGTTCCGAAATCTGCGTTAAAGTTTTTAAATACCTTATATCTCTGCAGTCCTAAGTCACATTGACTTGAAACTTCATATACTTATTAGTCATCATCTATATATTCATGCTGTATCCCACTCATGCGGCCCCTGTGCCCAAGGTCAAAGTCAAATGACTTAGAAGTTTGCGTTCCGAAATCTGCTTTAAAGTTTTTAAATACCTTATATCTCTGCAGTCCTAAGTCACATTGACTTGAAACTTCATATGCTTATTAGTCATCATCCATATATTCATTCTGTGTCCCACTCATGCGGCCCCTGTGCCCCTATCTCAAGGTCAAATGACTTGTGTTAAAGTTTCTGTCAAAATTTGCGTTAAAGTTTTCACATACCTACTATCTCTGTAACCGTAAGTCAGATTTGCTTGAAACTTTGTATGCTTATTGGGCATCAAACTTCAAATAAATACACTCTGAGACCATCAAATGCCTCGGCGGGCTCGACATGCGGGCCGCGGCCATCCTCGTTTATTGTAAATATTCAGTTCTGATTTTGGGATTTTCCCTCCATTTGTACATGTACTTGAACATGTACATGTACTTGTACAGGTAATATATGGGATTTAGTACTAAACCCATTGACCCGGCCTTAAATGACCGTAGCTGTTGATAGGCCGTTAAACCCCAACAAACAAACATTTATTTTTCCCGAAGTGCAGTATTTCATATAGAACTAACGACTGCATATATTTGATGATTAACAGTATGCAGAATTATTATACTGAATTTATTACATTATCACAGCCAAAATGGCTGTGATAATGTAATAAAATCAGTATAATAAAAATTAATAAATTTATCCTTAAATTGAAAATTTCTCTCTCAAAGTGTATACTTAGCCAACTCTTTGCCAACTCTTTTGATACACTGAGAAATGGGGCTTATGGTATTACTGGCCACTATATCTCCAATCTGCCCACACATGTTTCTGACACTTGATACACATCCAGGGCTCCAGATAAGGAATTAGTAATTGAGTATTTTCACTCCATCATTTCTGAAGCAATTGGGTATTTCAAAATTTTAATTGGGTAAAATAAAATCACACTACTCAGGCGCGGATCCAGGATTTTGGGTTAGTGGGGGGCGTAACTATTTTGCAATACTTGACTATATTATCAATCGAGCGTAGCTTAGCTCGGGATAGCACTAGGGGGTTTTTGAAATCTACATCGCATTTCCTGTGTTTTGGAGTAGAAACGTGCCTTGTAACGTGTAAAAAATATTTTCTCGGCAAATTTTAGGGGGGGCGGGTCCGTACCCCCTTGAATACGCCCATGCTACTGTTTACACATCAACAGACAGCAATTATTAAACAGTTTGCTTCGAAATGAAAACATGTCTTGGCATTTCATTAGAATTGTCTCCTTGGAGACAATTCTAATGAAATACCAAGATGTGTTTTCATGGAAAATAAGAAAAATATGCTATTTATTGTCTGTTTATTGTTTTCTGCAGCATGATAACGGTACCACAACATTTTTATTGCTTTTTGATACTCGCTACTTCTGATTTCAATTGGGTTTTTGGCAATTTTAATTGGGTATTTAAGCAAATACACAGCTTATCTGGAGTTCTGTACATCTACAAGCTTTGTTAGAATTGTCACAATTAGAATCAGTGGAGCCCCTGATCAGACTGTTGGATGCACTTGCACTAACATGATCTTAACTCTTTGCATGCTGGGAAACTTGTGGGCTATAAATAGTTAAAAAATATCGGACAAAATTTCATCATAATATTTTCTTATATATTTTTCTCCCCGTAAATATCATGAATATGTCTTGTAATTTCATTAGAATTGAGTCCTGAGGACTCAATTCTAATGCAATTTCAAGACATATTTACAGAGAGAAATAAAACATATACTCCTAATTTGTGGATATTTTCATCGCTAGCATGCAAAGAGTTAACTCTTTGCATGCTAGCGGCGAAAATATACGCCAAACAAATTAGGACTATATGTTTTATTTCTCTCTGTAAATATGTCTTGGAATTTCATTAGAATTGAGTCTTCAGGACTCAATTCTAATGAAATTCCAAGACATATTCATGATATTTACAAGGAGAAATAAAAGAAAATATGATGATTTTTTTGTCCGCTAGTTTTGAACTATTTATAGCCCACACGTTTCCCAGCATGGAAATAGTTAAATGCCATATGTCCCACCTCTTCAGTCACTATCACATTATGTTCTCACTAATTGGGTAATTTAAAAATGCCAATATTGGTAGTAGCTTTGTGGCCTTCAATTTCATTATCAACACCACTTTCAATGAAACAACTATTCTTCGTATTTTTATCTGAGTTCTCTAATCGCTCTTCTTGCGTATATCGTTTCACTCACTTTCTTGTTCTCAAAATAGTCTATTTGGCATGCATTCTTACAACCAACGTCATTTAATCCCACCGTTGGAGAAACCATGCAACCTGCCTTTTGCAAACAATGCTATTCAATCGGGTCCCAGTCTAAATTATTTGTCGAGAGAACCGGTACCTGTTTGATTTTGTTAGCTGTTCGAGTACATAACATGCATAACTCTTGACCAGCTTCTGAATTTCACATCTTGTCGGCGTGGTATAATTTTAAATCTACGCTGATTTCGAACATATAATCTGTTTTTCTCTACGGCTCGCTGTCATAGTTGTAAACTCTTTGTTTTAATATTTGAAGTACTCCAGTGAACCGGTCAAACAATGGAATAGCTGGACCACTACGGGAGATATGTGGTTGACTGACTGGAGAAATGGGGCGTATTGGAATTGTGACTACGTTAGCTCCTGATCAAATAGCACAGACCTGTAGCCTGATAATGAACAATATTCCTTGTTAAAAGCATGGCGGGTGTTTCATTGACAGAATGGCGAACAGTGTAGATCCTGATCGCACAGTCTGATCGGGATCTACGCTTGTCGCAAAACACAAATGCCCCATTTCTCCAGCCGTTGTCACAAATATGATTGTGTTTTCGAGATAGTTTTACAATCCAAATAGCGTATTTGAAGACCGTGTTTAGGAAGTGGCTGTTGGTGACATTTATGACCCGTGGTCGTCTTATCTGATCCGATCTTTGACAACTTTGTTTCTTCAGTTCGAGATCAACAATGTTGTGTGTCGAGTAAACAAGGCTGTGTTACTGTTTACTATGAGCTCATTGCTAGCACCAATCCATATGTATTATATACCTACCCATGAAATACATAGTTATATGATGTAAATAAAAGTCATATGTTCTCATCGATGAAATAAACAACTTCCGGTGAAAATACGACTACTTCCGCTATCTATATTCATAACGCGCATCGGCTGTAAAACAGCGCAAATAGCCTGCAAATACACATTCATTACCGTATACAGTCTAAAAAAAATGCTAATTTCCATGGAGCGGTGTGTAATAAATAGAATATTCATATTTTTGCAACGAATATGACCTATGTGGTGTGTGAACTGTCCATATTTCACGAGTGCCGTTAATGAATATCCTCTATTTATTATCCCGTCAACACGGTGCGTATGTGCCGTGAAACACGGTGCCGTGAAACATTTTTGATATCCAGTCAATACTATTTTTGCATTTTACAGCCATTTGTAGGTGTTGACGGGATAAATAGAATAGTAGGTTAGTGCCGTGAATTGGAAAAAATATCTGGCGCGGCACGGAAACGGGATGTGCTCGGCAGAGCCTCGCCCATCCCGTTTCCTGAGCCTTGCCAGATATTTTTTCCCATTCACGGCACTAACCTACTATTCTCTATCTATTTTCCTTATTTCTGAACCAAAGTATATGTTGTGACCACTCATTTGAACCGTCTCGGCGAGACGGTTCAAATGAGTGGTCACAACATATACTTCTGATGAGAAATAAAGAAATTCCTGAGCCTTCCTGGATATTTTTTCCCATTCACGGCACTAACCTACTATTTCTTTTTTAATATCAAGGCTGCCATCGAGGGGATTAGCTTAATGATAACGATGACCATGTTTTGTTTATTACTTCATAAAGGTATATATGTTGTTATCACTCATTTGAACCGAGGCAGTTCAAACGTGTGGCAACAGTACCGGTATTTAATATACTTTCTATGAGAAATAAAGAAAATAGCAGGTTTTTTTTTCAAGTGTTTCATACTAGTTACCATAATTGTATTCATTCTGTAATCTGGTAATGGGTTAGACTCGATTGGCTTCAGAAATGTGTGAATTTATAAATTGTACGTACAACGTTTTGAAACTTACTTTTCATTGATGTCAATGCTAACCACACTGAAAAAATGACGTCAAATATAGTAATGATGCCAGATAAGTAAGTCAGCATTCTTTTTGACGAAAGCCACATCATATGTGTTCATTCTATGGCATAAATGATTACCTGATGAATAGAATACCATGTTTTAAGGTGGGTGGCAGGTGGGAGCACGCGATGGGTAATTTAACGGCTGAGATTCATCCTTACCGGAATCCTGACTGGAGACCTGGGGGCCGTTTCACTAAACTTCGTAAGACTAAAATGTTCGTAAGTGCAAATTTATGATAGTCTGTAAATGTCACATTAACAATGTTTTCTTGTAAACAATTATTGGATTTATATTTATTGAGCATAGGCTGCATATGCAGCCTATGCTCAATAAATGTTAATCCATTAATTTAAATTACAGACGATCCTAAATTTGCACTTACGAACATTTTAGTTGTGCGAAGTTTAGTGAAACGGGCCCCTGCTTTGGTCCTCACATATGTCGTTGGCATTTTGTATGTGACATTTGAATCTGGTTATACCCTATAAGTATGTATTAGGATTATTCATAATTCTATTTAAGGGAAGGGGTCAAGTGACTTGGTGTAGTACGGACCTGGCACCAGGTCAGGTTATTCTAATTTCAGGGCTGAATATATTTGTTCTCGATGTAAATATTCCGTTCTGACTTTTGGATTTCTATTGGTCGCAGTAATAAGCTATTGTCCTTTGACCAAAGTACTATATTCTTATTTGCGCTTATCAATACTGCAAACATTTGACGTGTCGTAGCAAAATATGCCCATTGGAGGTTTCAACCCTTTCAGCACCACAGACCTGTATAGCGGTCTTTGCAAACAGTGTAGATCCAGATGAGACGGCTCGTGACGAGCCGTCTCATCAGGATCTGCACTTTTTGCAAGCAATTTTCATATTTTTGAGAACAAAAACACACCCTATTCATAAACATTGTTCGTGCCATCTTTCTCATGTGTCGCATGTTTGATAATAATATAATATGTATTCAATATATCATCTATGTGTGCTTTCTGTCTTGTAAGCTATGTGTGAATGCGATTTTAAATTAAATTTTTGTACGGTGTCCTTCTTTGGTGTGTCAAAATTGTAAAGCCCGCTCGCTTTTGGAAAGTGTGACAAACTTATTACAATGACAGTTGGGTGTAACCATTTATAATCTGGAATTATATTAGGTTGTTGTCTGTTTTTGTTGTTGTTGTTGTTTTCTCTTCGTGAAGAAACAATTATTTAACAGCACATGAGAATTGTTTCCTTTTGGCAAAATTCTCATGTGCTGCCGAAACATGTTAAGATGAATAATTTAAAAATTAAATAGAGGAAAGTCGATGGCACGCCATCGCATCGCAATATCGCCACTTTTTCTAAAACATTTAAGTCAGAAAGGGGGAGATGACCCGGGGATCAAATAAAAAATTGAAATTCACTTTGCGCATCTGCACACTATAAGGAAGCTACATACCAAATATCGAGACTCCAGCTATTATGGTTTAAAGGTTTTATTTCTTACATGAAACTTGACGGGCAGATGGATAGATACCCGTAACAATATACCCATTTTGTCGGGGTATAATGACAGCAGATGACAATGTTTGTTTCCTGTCTTAACCCTTATTGCGCGGAATTAAATGTTGTCGTCTGCTGGAAATGTTTTATTTTCAATATTTCTCAACAAAAACCTGGTTTTGACAGCACATGAGAATCGTCTCCACCAGGTTTTTTGTTAAGAATTAAAGCAAAAATTAAAAACAGCAGACGGCAATTTCCGTCAACAGCGTAGGAAGGGTTAAAGGCGATGTGTCTCAGGATTCAATATGTCATTTTCCACCTTCTGGAAAACACCAAAAATCACCATGGTATTTAACCCATTTCATGTTGAGGATACGCCATTTTGTTTGTGGAAAATTTATCAAGTTACGAGCCTTGTATTGGCTGAATACAGACTGGCTGTTAACATAATGTCATATCAGGCATTGAACATTTCATTGGTCGAACAGTGTCACATGACATTGCCTAATTACGTCAGTGTAAGTCGCATTCTGTTCAATGAAAACTATTGAATATTTGCTCATCGGCTAGCATAAAACGTGAGTAGAAACAAAATTGCTACCTCACTGCGATATTCTCCCCTCCCTAGATGACATATTGTAGGCGAATTATTGTAGCTAAAAATGTGACCTGATAAATAGAATACCAGCCTAGTGTCTGTTGATATAAGGTTTATCAGGCTCAGCTCGGAAACGTAATTCCAACACGTTTACTAGCTTTGTCTGATAAACTTGATATCAACAGATGCTAGACTGGTATTCTCTATTATCAACCCTGTTCGATTTCACCAAATTTGCAAAGCATACTAAGTCTTATCTAGCTAAGTACACTTTGAGGGAGTAGTAACAATTTATTTTTTGTGGGTGGTGGTCAGGCGAATGAGACGGCGTAAATTAACGGTATGGGTTCCTCCTTATAGGAATCATGATTTGCCTGGTTTGGCCCTAAGGTACGTTTTTATCTTTGGCTCTTTAGTTACCTGGGAGTTGAATTGGGTTATTGCCCATTATAAAAGTAGTAAGATTATCACTGATCCTACTGCTTTTGGGAGGGGCCAAGTGATTCTGGTGTGGCGAGGACCTGGCATCAGATCAGGATTATTCTGATTTCATAGTTTTGTTATTGTAAATATTCAGTTCTGATTTTGGGATTTTCCCCCCATTTGTATACGTACTTGAACATGTACATGTACTTGTACAGGTAATATATGAGATTTAGTACTAAACCCATTGACCCGGCCTTAAATGACCTCAGCTGTTGATAGGCCGTTAAACCCCAATAAACAAACAAACATTTATTTTTCACGAAGTGCAGTATTTCATATAGAACTAATGACTGCATATATTTGATGATTATCAGTATGCAGAATTATTATCCTGAATTTATTACATTAGCACAGCTAAAATGGCTGTGATAATGTAATAAATTCAGTATAATAAAAATTAATAAATTTATCCTTAAATTTAAAATTTCTCCCTCAAAGTGTATACTTAGCAACATAAGTGTACTTTGCAATTTTGGTGAAATCGGCTAATGAAATACAGGTTCAATGTCTTATTTTTATTGGTGTGCTATTACATCATTAAACTAAATTAAACTATCGGTATTATATTAAGTACCGGTAACCAGATTTGACGAAGTACCTTTTAATATTAAATTTCAATTCAGTTTTTCATTCATTAAGGGAAGTGAATATGCTTGCATTCATTTGGTGCGCTCTAATCAATGAAGTAAGTGCATACGGTGCAGTGTGAAGTTTTACAAATATTTCAAATTAAGACCTTTAGGCCATTGAAAGTTAATTTGTTGATTCTCATTCAAAGATTTGAATAAAATCGGCTAGTGGTAGGCTTTTATTTTAACATCCCCACACTGATAAGCAAGAGGGGATACAGCGTTATTTCATGTACCGTAATTACCCTAAATATTCGGACACCAATGTGTGAGCAAACAGTGTAGACCCAGACCAGACTGCTCCTGAAGGAGCA
Source organism: Conchocele bisecta (assembly GCA_029237695.1). NCBI lineage: Eukaryota > Metazoa > Mollusca > Bivalvia > Lucinida > Thyasiridae > Conchocele > Conchocele bisecta. Next base: position 24,158,047 of record CM055270.1, on the reverse strand, counting down.
GTCTGATCAGGGTCTGCACTATTTGCCATTTTCACAGAATGCTTCGGAGGCCTCATTTGACAACATAATCAACTTGATAAATGTTTATGACACTTATAACAATTGGTTTTGGGTGTCCGAATATTTAGGGTAATTACGGTATGTTAGTTCATGTCTATGTAGTCATGAACCGCTTCATTGATTTTGATAATATTTGGCCACAAAGTGTGTCGATGGATGGTGCTTTGTTTTGAATACGGCCCACGTCCGACCGCCCAAAGTCAAGGTCACCTTGTTTGTAAGGCAAAACATTTTGTTGTCAAGGCTGCCAACGAGTTTGAATATTCAAATAAATCTTTACTTTGGTAATTTATTTTTGGGACATGTGGGTAAATGAGAACAAAAATCTCTGGCCTTTTAGAGCTAATTAGTCATTCTACAATTCAGTAGACGTTCTTGTGACATAATGCTTCAATTGTGTTTTTAAGTGTTTATACCATAATGGTGACAGTATAATAGTTTCACCGCAGGATATGGTTTTAACAAGTAAGTAGGTCCATGTATTATATTATATTGTAATATTGAGCGTTGCCTCGAAAAAAATATTTAAGCTATATTTCAACCAACGTAGTTACAGACCTCCGCAAAGTCTATTGAGCAAGGGCTGTGAAAACATTTTGAAATGTCATTTCAAACTGTGTAGTCCCAGATCTGTGCATCCACACACTCGGATAGTTCTGAGCACAGGTGACATTATCGGGATAAGATTTCCATCAAGATCAGTTGAAAAAAAAAAAATTCCCATCCCATTTATCTTTATATAAAGATAAATGGGATGGGAATTTTTTTTTTCCGACTGATCTTGATGGAAATCTTATCCCGATAATGTCACATGTGGTTCTGAGTACATAACTCTAATTATATTACATAAGCGTTATGACAGAGTAGTATTTCCTAATTTGCATTAGAAGCGTTCTTCGTTTACTTTCTACTTCGTGGAGTGTGACCTCAGAATTTTGCTAATACACACTTTATTAGGTGAGTTTATGATAATATTTTTGTCTCTGATTGTAGAATTTTCTCTCAATAACGCATGTACTTGAACATGTACATGTACAGGTAATATATGGGATTTAGTACTACACCCATTGACCCTGCCTTAAATGACCTTAGCTGTTGATACGCCGTTAAACCCCAACAAACAAAAGCTCTCAATAACCGTATAGAGAAGTTTGAACGTCAACGCTCTGTAGATTATTGCTCTATTTTACTGCACGAAATGTAAACGTTATTCAACAATTTTTTACCGTTCACCAGAGCTCCAGATAAGGTGCGTATTTGCGTATTTTACGCAATTATTTTAGCTGAATACGCATTGATTATCAAAAGTGGGAGTACAAAATACGCACAGAAATGTGAAAATACGCATTGATTTTCAAATTGAGTACAATGTAATGAAAATACTGTCATAAAGTTGAAAATTCACTTAGTTGAGCTGTATTTGCTTTTTGCAGCTCAAATAAGTGAATGTTTATCTTTTTTATCATTTGTTCCCTATTTAGTAATTAAGAAAATCAATAACCCATTTGTAAAGGTAAAATACGCAATGATTTTTAAATCAGGGGGTATAGTACGCTATAGACACAAAGCTTAGCTGGAGCTCTGGTTGACTGTGGAGTTGGGATATTAATGTGCGGCCTATTGTCTATAAAGGGTAAAACATGCAGCTACTGTTGATTTCCGATAAATTGGCAATGGCACAAAACGTCACGGGGTCAGCAGACCATGTCTATTTTAGCTTGGTAGGGATATAGCCATGTCCCAGTAATTTTAGCTGGTTGAATCGACGCATTATCTAGTGCAAATTACAGCTTGAAAATCTATGCTCCAGATAGCTTGGGAAATACTTTGAATTACCAGCTGGTTGACTGGTGAAACAGGCGATTGAAACACAATAAATGCCATGTTTGTAAATGTCAAGTGTGTTGATAGTTGATTCATTTTGATTGCTCAGTCTTGAGCAAGCGCAAGCATTAGTGTCCCCACAGCTCAGATGGTAGCACGCTCGGTAAATGCATTCGACCTATGTTCCTTTTGTGCGAGTTTGAGCCTCGCACAATTTTTTTTTATTATTTATTCGTAGCAGATGCAACATACTTATATGTCTTAGATATTGACAAAAGGGTCCCTGTGTGTGACGTATGAACTGGGTTTACTGTTTCACAGATCAGGGCTTATGGTGGTCATAATTCATTTAACTAAACATATCTTACACATTTTTGTATAGCTACGGTATCTATCAAAAAGAAAAGACGTGAAACAAAACCAGGATTTAGACACATTCTAAACTTGGCGCCTGTATGTATAACTTGGAAAATGTTTGGCTGGCTAACCCCACCCATACTTTGATTGTCCGCCGCTGCAAGAACGGGGAAGATATTGGTTACACCTATACATTTGGTCCAGACAAATATTTGTATGTAACCAAGACGGTTCAAATGACATTATGCAATATACATATAGAGAATACCAGGCTAGTGTCTTTTGATATCAAGTTTATCAGGCAAGGCTAGGAAACGAGTAGGAATTCCGAGGCTTGCCGAGAAATTCCTACCGTTTCCGAGCCGAGCCTGATAAACTTGATATCAAAATACACTAGCCTGGTATTCTATTTATCAGGTAACGTTTTATGCTCGAAAATGACATTAGATGACGTCGTATTCTATGGACAGAACGCGGACTTGTTTACGTTGCGTCATTACACTGACGTCATTCGGTAACGTCACATGACGTCAACCGACCAATGGAACGTCAGTTTTCATTTTGTTGTTACCCGGATGTTGATATCAGGTCAATGCCTGATAAAACAATATGTTATCAGTCAGTACGTATTCGGTCAATACAGGGCAGGTTACCTGATAAATGCATATATCAGTTTTTGAACAAATATAAAAAATAAAAAAAAATGTTTCTATGAGCTGCATTAAATAATGTTAATAAAATAAACATATTAACCACGGCAAATATCTGAATCCATGAAATGAGGGACAAAATTGTATAAAAAAGGTAAGGCAGTGGTGGTGTCGAACCCACAACCCTCAACGAAAGATTAATTTAAGAAAGAAGATAACTGTAACCACTATGATACATGCATCAAATACGAAATATGTGTCTTGTCACTGGTAGATATAGGTGCACAAATGTATAACAATGCTTTCATGTTGTAAAATTTGATAATGAAATCACAGGTGCATTGTTATCGATTAATATTGACTTGTTCGTGCATGCATTTCCCATGGTGTGCTTGACATTGTTGGTGTGATACCGATACGGTTTGAGTGCCTGTGCTCACTATTTTCTTTAACCCATTGACCGCTGCTCACAACAATTGTCGCCTGCTGTTGCTTTTATATCTTGCCTTATTTCTCAATAAAAACATGTTTTGACAGCACTTCAGAATCATTTCCAATGGAAATGATTCTGAAGTGCTGTCAAAGCATGTTTTTGATGATAAAAATGGAAAACAGAAAATAAACAGCAAACGACCAAAAAAATAAGATAGCGGTCTAAGTGTTAATAGCAAATACGTAACAAAAAATGTGACAAATTGTTTACGAATATGCCTTATCGTTGTTTGAATATATTTCGGGCCAACATTTGTCACATACATGATGCATCGTCGTGCTAATGTCAGTTTTGCATTTTTAACACACCAACTTTACCTATTATGGTTCAATATGGACTTTGCCCTCGCCACTTTATCAGTTTCATGGTGTGCATGACATAATACTCATAATAAGATTCTATGACCTTGACCTAACTTTTCCACACACTGTCTGAGCGCCTCAAATTGGCATATATTGTGACTTCGGCATTCTTGTTGGATTATCAGTATAACATCCATTATCCCGTCAACACAGTGCGTATGTGCCGTGAAACACGGTGCAGTGAAACATTTTTGATATCCTGTCAATACGACCTAATCACTGCGTATGAATATGTGCGGTGGCTGGGGTTATTTTTATTGCATTTTCAAGCTATTTGTAGGTGTTGACGGGATAAATAGAATAGCAGGTTAGTACCGTGAATGGGAAAAAATATCTGGCGCGGCACGGAAACGGGACAGGCTCGGCTCGGCAGAGCCTTGCCCATCCTGTTTCCTAAGCCTTGCCAGACATATTTTCCCATTCACCGCACTAACCTACTATTCTTTATTTGTAGTGTACTTTTCATACCCCCTGTGTCAGTTGAGCGGGGAGGCATATTGTGTGTGGACTGTGTGTCCATCCATGTGTCCGTTTGTGTGTGTTAACCCTTACACAGCTATCTTAATCCAGCTATCTTAATTTTGTTGTCGTCTGCTGTTTATTTTCTATTTTCAATTTTTATCAACAAAAACATGCTTTCACAGCAGCAACAGCAGACGTCAATTGTTATGTGTAGCGGTCTAAGTGTTAAGAAGTAATGCCAGAGTTTCTCCAGTTTTCCACCACGGGCATTTGGGTCAAGCACCAAGTCTTGGAAAAAATTACATTTTGTTTGATTTTTCTCGAAATGTTTGTTGTGTCTTAAATAATAATCTAAAAATGGAAAACAACGGACAACAGGGTCGTCAGTTACTGCCGTAAAAACTCTTTTCGATCAATAAATCTGGGATAAAATTAGCTCTATTTGTGTCGTATGTCTGTAGCACACATTCTAGTGATATATTTGAACCTCGATACAGATTTGTATCATCACTTCTGTGTTGTGTGTTTGGCAAAGTGTGGTACAACATTGTGGTAAGTTCATGCAAGTCAATATTGTGATAAATCTTGAGATCAATATGTAAAGCCGTATTATGTCTTCAAGCTGGCACCAAGTTCATTGTGTTAAATATCACGTTTTAGCGAACTACATGTATACATGAATGTATATCGGTATTTATCCTGTCAACACGGTGCGTATGTGCCGTGAAACATTTTTGATATCCTGTCAATACGACCTAATCACTGTGTATGAATATGTGCGGTGGCTGGGGTTATATTTTTGCATTTTACAGCCATTTGTAGGTGTTGACGGGATAAATAGAATAGTAGGTTAGTGCCGTGAATGGGAAAAATATCTGGCAAGGCTCAAGAAACGGGATGGGCGAGGCTCTAACCTACTATTCTCTATAAGCTGTATATACATGTTCGTGATTGTGCTGTGAAAATCAAATTTGTGCTTTATTAGGACTTTTTCAGGTATACTATCTAAGTCTCGGCGGCGCAACATACAGCCGCGGCCGTCTACGGTCGTTAGTACTACATATATCTTTCCTAATGTTCGTAAACAGTGTAGATGATCTGGCTCGTAACGATATCATATGAAATGACCAAGCTATCGACTCCAACGCAGAGGTAATCACTTTTTCCCCAAACTTTTCTGGTCGGGGGTTGGAGGGGTTATATTATTATAAATGTATTAAGCAACTGATTGACACATTAGCAGCTTTCTTGTTAACCCTTACAGTGCAAAGTTAAATTTTGTCGTCTGCTGATAATTTTCTATATTTTTATCGCGCCTGCTTGTGGACAGCACAATATAGTCGGCACATTGGCGTACATACATGCGTCCAGTTTAATGTTTTTGGTTAAGTTTTTTGTTTTGGTTAAACTTTTTCGGTATACTATCAAAGCCTCGGCGGGTGCAACATGCGGGCCGCAGCCATCTTGTTAATTTAATTTGTCTCCCGCATTCTAAGGGTTCAAATTATCCAGAATCAATGGTCAGTTTTAATCAGTAGAGAAATATAATAAGCAATTGTACACAGCAATTTAACTCCTTGCACGCTAGCGGTGAAAATAACAGCCAAAAAATTAGGAGTATTCGTCTTATTTCTCTCATCAACCCTAAGGAACTGGAATGTACTGTGATATGCTAATATTCCGACCAATCCAATGGTCGCAAAATGATTTTCCGATTCGTCCATTTATGAAAAGGGGGTGTTTTTGTTCTAAAAAATATGAAAATTACTTGCAAAAAGTGCAGATCCTGATGAGACGGCTCGTTACGAGCCGGCTCATCTGGATCTGCACTGTTTGCATAAACCGCTATAGCGGGCTTTCGGGTTCAATCCAGGCATTTGAAGTTCTCAGTTTTATTATTTCCTTCAAAGAGCTCTGACACGCAGGTGTAAAGATCGCTTTAACCCTTAGACCGCTACTCACAACAATTGTCATCTGCTGTTGCTTTTAAATCTTGCCTCATTTCTCAATACAAACATGGTTTGACAGCACTTGAGAATCATTTCCATTCAATGGAAATGATTCTCAAATGCTGTCAAAGCATTGTTGTAAATTATTCTACAGTGCTGTCAAAGCATGTTTTTGATGATAAAAATGGAAAATAGAAAATAAACATCAGACGACAAGAAAATTAAGATAGCGGTGTAAGGGTTAATATACATGTATGTCATTGGAATCAGGACGCAATTAAATTCCAAGACATATTCATAATATTTACAGCAGGCAAAAATAATTAATAATGAATTTTAGTCTGCTATTTTTGAACTATTTATAGCCCACAAATAAATTTCTAAGTAATGCAAAGAGTTAAGAATTTATTCACGAAATTACTTGGTATAATGTTGAAATACGGGATCTAGATATCAAAGGTGCATGACACATGTTTGCATTTGGATTTACATATTTACATATTTTACTGTTGAACAATGTGTGTGGTTTGTCATAATGTATACATGTACATGTTCTTAAGCTTGTGGATAAGATCATGCTGTGCTCTATCATGCTATGACAAACCTCCATCGTGGGTGGTTGGTTGGGAGCAAGCGATGGGTAATTTAACGATCGGCGTTCATCCTTACCGGAATGCCGACATTACATGGTTTGGCCCTCCTGTACATTTTCGGCCCCCTGCTACTTGAGAGCTAAATCCTGTTATGCCCCATTAAAAAAGTAATAAGATTAGAGCTAATCATATTACTTTTGGGGTGAGCTAAGTGACTGGTGTGGTATGGACCTGGCACCAGGTCAGGATATTCTAATTTCAGGGCTGAATATATAGTTTATGTAAATATTGAGCTCTGATTTTGGAAATTTCTCTCATTATGGACAGGTTGAATATGGGATAGTCCAACCCGTTGGCCCGGCCTTAAATGACCTTAGCTGTTGATAGGCCGTTAAACACCAATAAAAAAACGAACAAACAAACCTCCATCACTCACTTATCCCAATGTCAAGGTCACAACCAGAGCTCCAGATAAGCTGCGTATTTGCTTAAATACCCAATTAAAATTGCCAAAAGCCCAATTGAAGTCAGAAGTAGCGAGTACCAAAAAGCAATACAAAATTTGTGGTACCTTTACCATGCTGCAGAAAACAATAAACAGACCACAAATATAGCATATTTTTCTTATTTTCCATGAAAACACATCTTGGTATTTCATTCGAATTCTATTGAAATGCCAAGACATGCTTTTCATTTCCAAGCAAACTATTCAATAATTGCTGTCTGTTGAATTGTAAACAGTAGTGTGATTTTATTTTACCCAATTAAAATTCTGAAATATCCATTTGCTTCAGAAATGATTGAGTGACAATACCCAATTACTAATTCCTTATCTGGAGCACTGCACAACTTTAGAAAATTTATAAAATTAGTAAATATTCTGTTCTGTTCTGATTTTGGGATCCCTCCCCCACACCCCCCCCCCCCATTTTTCATTTCCAAGCAAACTATTCAATAATTGCTGTCTGTTGATGTGTAAACAGTAGTGTGATTTTATTTTACCCAATTAAAATTCTGAAATATCCAATTGCTTCAGAAATGATTGAGTGACAATACTCAATTACTAAGTCCCTATCTGGAGCCCTGCACAACTTTATAAAATTTATAAAATTAGTAAATATTCTGTTCTGTTCTGATTTTGGGATCCCCCCCAATGCAGCAGATTAAATGCGGACCTTAGTTGTTGATTGGCCGTTAAACACAAATAAAAAAATCTATCATGCTATTATAAAAAATCTACACCACTCACTTATGCCAATGTCAAGGTCACAAATTTGGGGCCTGCAATGCCCATGTAGGGGGTATTCGTTAAGTCCTCACTTACTTACAAATCTAGTTAACAGTGGCACTTCGGAGTAGCATGCTAATGTATTTCTGCAGGATATCGATAATTCTCAAATGATCATATGAACTTGCCACAACAATATTGACGTTAGAGCCTTAAACACATTATTTCATTTGTTATGATACGAGGTTGTGTCCGACCTAGGAAAAGGAGCTGTAATTCAATATTATTTGCATAACTATGTTATTTTAGCAAGATAACAATAATTTTCAAATTAACATGTGCCCTTTCCGCCAAAATATTCACATTAGCATTAATAAAATTGCGGTATGTGTTATGATATGAGGTCGTGTCTGACCATAGTTGGAAGCCTTGTTCATATATATATAGTTATACCGATGAAAGCCGAAACACGCTGAATGCCTGTGGTTGAAAGGGGTTGATTGTTGGTGTTTGACCCAATTCCTGCAGTTTACTAAGCTTATCATTCTTATTGATTGTAAAATCTTACAAAGTCGCTGAATAATCCCGAACATAATCCAATTGATTTTGACTTTTAATTATTATCGGAGATTGATACTTTAACCATGAGATTGCGGGAAACTTGTCGTCTGTTGTTGTTTCCTATATCGTCTCAATAAACAGGGATTCCGCTGGCGATCGCCACTTTCGCAATTGGCGATAAAAATAAACAATTGGCGATAAAAAATTACAATTGGCGATAAAAAATTACAATTGACGATAAAAAATTACAATTGGCGATAAAAAATCGCCACTTCAAAAAATTTTTTTTTTGAAGTGGCGATTTTTTTATTTTCCCCAGCGGAATCCCTGAATAAAATCATGGTTTGGTAACAGTACTGCTTGGAAATGATTCTAAAGTGGTGCCAAACTATGTTTTTGTTGATAAAAAAGGAAATTAAACAATAAACTGTAGATGAGAAAATTTAATTCAGCATTATACATTTAACCCTTACACCGCTATCTTAATATTTTTTTTCGTCCACTTTATTTCCTATTTTCCATTTTTATCATAAAAAAACATGCTTTGACAGCACTTTAGAATAATTTACAACATGCCTTGACAGCACTTCAGAATCATTCAAACCATGTTTTTTATTGAGAAATAAGGCAAGATACAAAAGCAACAGCAGACGGCAATTTGTTGTCAAAGTTGAAGTGCTGTCAAACATGTTTTTGATGATAAAAATGGAAAATAGAAAATAAACAGCAGACGACAAAAATTAAGATCGCGGTGTAAGGGTTAAGAAGGGTAAAACTGATGCAAAACCATGTCTATCGTAATAACCCTAAGTATTCGGACATCATTTGTATTGGAAATCCGCTATTTTATAGGGGTTTCCGAAAACATGTTGCATACAAATACATTGTTATTTTGACAAACCGGTACAATAATGCTAACTTTAACCCTTCCTACGCTGTTGACGAAAATTGCCGTCTGCTGTTTTTCATTTTTGCTTTAATTCTTAACAAAAAACTGGTTTTGACAGCACATGAGAATCGTCTCCACTGGAGACGATTCTCATGTGCTGTCATAACCAGGTTTTTGTCGATAAATATTGAAAATAAAACATTTCCAGCAGACGACAACATTTAATTCAGCGTAGTAAGGGTTAACTATTGGGACACTTTTCATTGTGGGAAACCATATATGAGACACGCCATGCGATTTTGTACCTTCGGACTTCTGCGTAATTTCATTACGTACGTTTACAAAATTTAGAATATGTCTCACAAATTAAGTCAAACATTGACAAAACTTTCAGAGAACATGCGGAATGTACTCTGAACATTTTGTCAACTTTTGACGCCATTTACGGAAAATATTGTAAATTTTATAAATGTATTTCATGAAATTACGCAGATGCCCGAAGGTACAAAATCCCATGGCATGTATATGTATGTGCGTTTCCTAGTATAAATTGTTTCCAAATATTTAGGATTATTCTGGTATTAACCCAATTTATACTTGGATCGTTGTCAAAAGTTCTCTATGCTTTTATTTCACTAATACTATATATAATGTGATCGACTATTCACTGGGATTGTTTTAACACAGGGTTTTCCATGGGAGAAAAACATTTTTTTTTTTGCTTTCAGAGCAGAAAATACACTTTGTTTTTTTTAACATTATCACTGCTGAATAAAAACTTTTGTCTGTTGTTTGTCTTCTATTTTCATCTTTCTCATCAAAAACATGGTTTGACAGCAATTGAGAAGTGCTGTTAAACCATGTTTTCATTGAGAAAATAAAATCTAAAACAACAGCAGACGACAATGTTTGTTTCCCGCATTCTAAGGGTTAAGCTTCTTCAATACCTATTTGTTTTATGTTTATCAAGCCTGCCTTCAGATAAGAAAATCTCGCGTATGTCCATGTCTGTGCATGTGTCTGTCTGTGTAAAAGTTCTTATATTACTAATATCTCTGACTTCATTATGCTTGTTCAATATTGGTCATATTTTTGTTCTATGGCCCACTCAGGTTGCCACTTACCCAATGTCATGGTCAAATGCCTCAGATGTTTGATTTATTGGTGTTTAATGGTCTATCAACAGCTACGGTCATTTAAGGCTGGGCCAACGGGTTCTATTCCGTATATAACCTGCTGCATTGGGGGAAAAATCGCAAAATCAGAACGGAATATTTACATGAAAAAAAATAATATTCAGCCCTGAAATTAGAATAACCTGACCTGTAGCCTATTTCATCAACATTGCAAAGTATACTTTACTAGCAAAGTATACTTTGAGGGATTAATCATTTATTTTTACTGAAATGCATTATTTCATATAGAACTAACAAATGCATATATTTCATGATTAAAAGTATGCAGAACTATTATACTGAATTTATTACATTATCACAGCCAAATTGGCTGTGATAAAGTAATAATTTCAGTATAATAAAAATTAATAAATTTATCATAAAATTGAAAATTTCTCCCTCAAAGTATACTTTGCTACTAAAGTATACTTTGCAATGTTGATGAAATAGGCTACTGGTGCTAGTTCCGTACCACACCAAGACACTTGGCCCCTTCCCCTCAAATAGCCTTAGTATTACAAATAATCGTAATACTCACATAAGGGGTATAACCAGATTGAACTGTCACATACAAGAAAGCCAAAGACGTACACGAGGGCCAAACCAGGTCTCTGGCCGGGATTCCGGTAAGGATGAATCCTGATCGTTAAATTACCCATCGCATGCTCTCAGATGAATCGACATTCGGCCAAAACCATCTGTATTTTTAGAAACATTTTCACATTGGTGTGAAACCGGGGTCCCATCCCTAAATGGCCTAAGAGCTGTTGCTGGAACGTTAAGCCCATTCACATTCTCTTTTTCACGTTGAAGTAATTTAGGAATAAGGTAAAATTTTACACCGAAACCTCTCTAAACCGGACACCCTGGGAGGTCCCCAGGGTTTCCGGCTTTGAGAGGTTTCACTGTAAATCAGGCATTTGATCAGTCTGATCGATCACGGATAGACATTATCACATGAGATAAATGACCAAGAAACTCATCAAAAATAAGATAACAGGTGTTTTATTGTTGACTGGTTTAGAGGGGTTCCACTGTATTATTTATATTTTACAAAACAGTTTATGACCTTACAACTAATTTTATTTATTTATCATTCAACAGAAATGACAAAAATTGTATTAAAAAATATCCTTTTAACTCTTTGCATGCTGGGAAACTTGTGGGCTATAAATAGTTCAAAAGTAGCGGACAAAAAATCATCACATTTTCTTTTATTTCTCCTTGTATTATCATGAATATGTCTTGGAATTTCATTAGAATTGAGTCCTCAGGACTCAATTCTAATGAAATTCCAAGACATATTTACAGAGAGAAATAAAACATATAGTCCTAATTTGTTTGGCGGATATTTTCGCCGCTAGCATGCAAAGAGTTAATATTGACGGTGATATTAGCCCTTACAGTGCTGAATTAAACTTTGTTGTCTATTTATTTTTTATTTTCCAACTTTCTTCATCAAAAACATGTTTTGACAACACTTTCGAATGGAAATTATTCCAAATTGCCGTCAAACCATGTTTTTATTGAGAAAGAAACTATGAAACAACGGCAGACGACAATTTACGTTTCCCGCAATTTAAAGGTTAGGCAACCATATGTTCACCCATTAAATATTGACACGGAACTGTCACGTTTCCTTCTGTCTTGTAACTAGAACTTGAAACACTAGATGTGTCTTTTTTTTCAAAGCACCCAGTCTGGATCAGTAAAGGCATTGTTAACGATTTTCTAAAATAAAATTTGTGATAATCTCTGACGATACCATACTTGTATCGTAGTATTCCAGGTTAATTTATGATCAGTCCCAACGGTAATGCTATAGCGACTGCCTGATATTAATCTCTCTCATTCAATTTGTGTGAATTAACATTTCACTCAACAAATTGTGGACAGTTAACTCTTTGAATGCTAGCGGTGAAAATATCCGCCAAACGAATTAGGAGTACATGTTTTATTTCTCTCTGTAAATATGTCTTGAAATTTCATTAGAATTGTGTCCTCCGGACACAATTCATATTCGTGACATTTATAAGGAGAAATAAAAGAAAATATAATCATCTGCTATTTTTGAACTATTTATAGCCCACAAATTTCCCAGCATGCAAAGAGTTCAGACCCTGATCGTGCAGTCTGGTTTCAGTCTAGACTCGTCATAAAGATGGTCCAAATTGGCTATACCGATACCTAAGAAAAACTTAGAAATTGTGAATCAATGCCATATTGATATTGAACAAGTCCAGTACATTTCTATTCATTATGGTTTTAACAAATATTAAATGGTGCAATTAGTGACAATTTCCCGTCAGTTACCCCATGAATTAGATAATCAGGGTATAGACCTATATATGGAATACCTGTGTGTACGTACATGTATTACATAGCCTACTAAGTGTTTAGAAAATATTAACCCTCAGACGGTAAAGTTAAACCACATGTCTGTCAGTCTTTGTGTACAACTTTCCATGTAATTCTTGCCAAAATAGGAATTTCCTATTTTTGATACAGATCAAGGTCGTGTGTGCTAAAAATAGATAGTTTATTGTGCCTTTTCATAGTTTCTGTATGATAAGTTGACTTTCATCTATCTGCCTTCATGATACTTCATGTGCATATTCCTGTCCACTGTGTGAGAATGCTATTCAATGTTGGCTTCATTCCCTCACGGTCAAGGTCACGGATGTTAACAATAGATTGTCTATTGTTTATTATTATTTGGTTTTCATACTTCACATGCACATTCATATCTACCATGGTCACGATGGTAAAAACCCTTAGGTGATTCAATATTGGCTTCATCCCCTTAACCCTTTCACCCCTTTAGTCTGTTTCACGAAAGCTGCCCAAATTACGGCTACATGTATATAGACAATTAAAAAACAATATTATTTTCGATAATATTAAATTAAAGGAGAATTTAAGAATGAGCCTTCTTTTTATTTCTTGAAATTTGGTCAAATATTGATTTTATTGCGAAAAATTTATTTGTCTATGGGAATTTAACATGGGGGAAAAAGTGGTAAGGAAGTGTGGGAGGAGTCAAAAAATGAAAAAATTTGGAAATCGACTCCGAAACCTGGCTAGATAGCTTGGATATGATCTAACTAAGAAAACAAGAGTTAAATTCTAAAAATCGGTCCAGTATTTCTAAAATTCAAAAAAAATTCCCCATGTTAAATCCCCATAGACATCTTCACGGAGTGAAGATGTCTATGGGGATTTAACATGGGAAATTTTGTTTTCGCAATAAAATCAATATTTGACCAAATTTCACGAAATAAAAAGAAGGCTCATTCTTAATTTTTCCTTTAATTTAATTTTATCAAAAGAAATCTTGTTTTTGAATTGTTTAGCCGTAAAATTTGGGCAGCTTTCGTGAAACAGACAGTAAGTAACTTGATTGGAATTTGATATGTTAATTTTGAAACTAATCCAACCATCACAGAATGATCTTCAGACAAGTCCATTTATGAAAAAGGGGTGTTTTTGCTGTCAAAAATATGAAATTTACTTGAAAAATGTGCAGATCCTGATGAGACGGCTCGTCACGAGCCGGCTTATCTGGAACTACACTGTTTGCCAATACCACAATACAGGCCTGTGGTGTTGAAAGGGTTAAGGTCAGTGCCACAGGTCTTAAGTGGGAATCAGAGCTCCAGATAAGTTTTGTATCTAAAGAGTATTACACCTCCAGATTTCAAATTCAATGCGTATTTTATTTTTACAATTGTATTATTGATTTTCTTCCTTATTAAATAGGGAACGGATGATAATTTTTTTTAAATCACTTATTTGAGCTGCAAAAGGCAAACATTGTTTGCTTTTTGCAACTCAACTAATTAAATTTTTAACCTTATTACAGTATTTTCACTACTCAATTTGAAAATCAATTTGTATTTTCACATTGCTGTGTACTCCCACTGTTGTCAATGCGTATTATGCTAAAATAAGTGCGCAAGATAGCGCACTATAAGTCCAACTCAAGTTAGACTAGTGTTGCGCTGAGGAAAATAGCGCACAATAAGTCCAACTCAAGTTAGACTAGTGTTGCGCTAACAAAAGTTGTCAGTTGAGATAGACTTATTGGTTTCTGGTTAATTAGGGTGTTAATTAATTAGCAATTATGGCCAATTTTTCTCAGTATGTGTATTTAGGTCATATATTCAATTATGCAAAAAAGTGATTTTCTGAAAAAATTGAGTTAGACTAGTGTTGCGCCAAGCCCTCGATATGGTCCTTTAAATCATATTTAAACTGTTCGCAATACACAAGTGAGAGCCACATGATGTGAAAAGCTACCTCGTGATGTGTGCGACCAGTGTAGCCCCAGATAAGCCTGATCAGGACCTACACTGTTCTCCATTCAGTTGTTCAGACATGGTTGCTGACTTCATTACAAGAATTTGACCCTGATACAGCTGTGGAGTTTTGCAGAATGACCAGAAATAATAATTGTTGCAAATGTCTTAGAGCCATTTTGTCAACCTGTGGCCAAACTATGATACTAAATAATCTTATTGACACTGGGTGATTCAGTATTTAAAACTTTGATCGTTAATGAATGGATAAAATATGTAAAATAATTTGTGTATGGTTTAAAAAATGGACGTACTCGATGTATTTATGGAAAACTACATACCGGTAAATAACTAAACTGTGGTCACACAACGCGGTCAATATTTTCAAGAAAACCGTTTCTTTTCAAATAGTATGTGAAAAAATATGCAATTATATAGAGGATATTCCATCGTACATTTTGAATAGCGGGAAATAATACACGAGTGTGCGTCGGCTTCCGCGTAAGCAACGAGTGAGCTTAGCGAACGAGTTGCTTGCACGGATGCCGACGGACACGAGTGTATTATTTCTGCTATTCAAACATGTACGATGGAATATCCTATTTATTACACTTCCACGGCAGATATATATGCACATTTAGTCTATTTTTCAGGTTATAATGAATGAATTGTGATGTGCGCATGAATAGTTATGCAATGACGTCATGTAAACTTTTTGAAATCCAAATTACTCAGCTGTTTCTATGAACCAGATATATTTGAGTGCATGTTTGGAATGTGTTCAATCACATTAACATTCTAGATTAGTGGAGACCCTTTCCAAATGTTCAAATAACTTTATTTTGCCTTTAATAAAAATTAAACATTTTGCATGGTAGCTCGTGGTTTTCAAGAAAACAGGTGCGCAATTACGGGTGTTCTCTTCACGGTGCATTATTTGTAAGGAGTTGATTACGGGTTTTCTCTCACAGTGAAACCCGTGCAAATAATTTTCAAGAGTGTAATAAATTAAATTATTTGTACGACCCCGATCTCAGTAAAGCCGGGAGGCATATAGTGTTTGGACTGTGTTTGTCTCTCCCTGAATTTCGCGAACCTGCCACTGGGGGAATTTTGTGTGCCGACATGCCATAGCATTTTTTTCTGAATTTTTAGGCTTCCTGGTGCCACTTAGACATGTTATGTTTTAAAAGAAATATCTTAACCCTTTGAACCCGAAAGCCTGCTATAGCGGGCCTTGCAAATAGTGTAAACAGTGCAGCCTTGCAAACAGTGCAGATCCAGATGAGCCGGCTCGTAACGAGCCGTCCTCATCAGGATCTGCACTGTTTGCAAGTACAGTCGAGCACCAGTATCTCGAAGTCGAAGGGAGATCGTCCATATAGTCGAGATAGGACTAGGTTCGAGATAGCGATGAAGTGACATGGTCGAATATTTTCGCGAAAAATATGAAATCATGTTACCCATTACACCACTAGTAAACAATCACCAATTAACTAATGACCAAAGGTAGTAAGCTAATCACAATACAAGGTGGGGTCGCGACTCTCAGTGAATTACTTAAATGACCAGTGTGATTATGCTTAATGAATCGTGTCAAACACTTAAATATATCCAGGAGGACCAATTAAGCAAACAACCTGAGGTAGGTGTGAATTTATTTTGTTTTGTTTGATATGTTTTGGAAATTAGTGTAAACCATCCTGGCAACCAGGTGCTTAGGCGATTTATCCAAGCGTTTATGTGATCGAGATAGCGAAGAGATTTCTAACGTATTCTTATACGGAGGGGATCGATAGAATGAACAGTCGAGATAGAGAACATATACGAGATAGGGCATGGTCGAGATAGCCGAGGAAATTTATATGAACCCTTTCCCTGTTTTGCGATATTTCGACTCTTCCAAATCGAAAACATCTGAATAACAGAATCAAATGCTGGGTCAAATGATGCTTAAATTAACTGATAGAGTAGAAAACATTGTGGGAAAAGGAGAAATTGCTTGTTACAAGCAATTTCTCCTTTTCCCACAATGTTTTCAAAAGACATCTTCTGCAGAGGCTTGAAAAGTCGTTTCTATCAGGGAAAGGGTTAAACAAATAAGGATATAATTCGGGACTTTAGCAAATCATTCAGATAGGGGATATCATCGAGATACTGATATTCGAGATACTGGTGCTCGACTGTAATTTTTATGTTTTTTAGAATGAAAAAACACCCCCTTTTCATAAATGGACTAATCTGAAAATCATTTTGTGACGATTGGATTGGTCGGAAAATCAGCATATCACAGTCCATTCCAGTTACTTTGGGTTGAAAGGGTTAATCATCTATCTTGCTTCCGTAATTTAAATGTAATAAAATGTAAAATAATCCGGACTATGATTGACTGAACGAATACATGTTTAGTTCTTTTGCCGATAAATTAAGGAATAACCATGCTTTGTTTTTAGATTTGTGTGAGGTTTTATGGCCTGTGAATCAGTTTTACGGCGACGAAAAACACAGACTGGTAAAACAGAGATTTTATATGCTGTGATTTTTCATATTTTATGGGCTGTAATTACAATTGACCAATCAGATGCGTGCTTTCTATTTTCATTGCATTATAATAGAGAATACGATGTTCATATCCTTTGATATCAAGTTTATCAGGCAAGGCTAGGAAACACGTAGTAAACGTACCATTAGCAGAGCCTGATAAACTTATATCAAAAGACACTAGCATGACAGAGCTCCAGATAAGCTGTGTATTTGCTTAAAAAATACCCAATTAAAATTGCCAAAAACCCAATTGAAATCGGAAGTAGCAAGTATCAAAAAGCAATACAAATTTTATGATACCTTTATCATGTTGCAGAAAACAATAAACATACCACAAATGTAGCATATATTTCTTATTTTCTAAGAAAACACATCTTGGTATTTCATTAGAATTGTCTCCAAGGAGACAATTCTAATGAAATGCCAAGACTTGTGTTCATTTTGAAGCAAACTATTCAATAATTGATTTTATTTTACCCAATTAAAATTTTGAAATACCCAATTGCTTAGGAAATGATGGAATGACAATACTCAATTACTAATTCCTTATCTGGAGCCCTGAGCATGGTATTCTATTTGTCAGTAACATGGTTTTCGTTGAAATCGTTTTTAATTTGTGCGTGGAAGGTGGGAGCATGCGATGGGTAATTTAACGATCGGGGTTCCAAGGTGCATGATCACGTGGTTAGAACAACAACAACAATGGCTGAAAATGTTGAAAGTGCGCCCACTCCAAAGTAATTTAAGTATTATTTGATATGTTCCTTAATATGCAACAGATTTTGATGAAATATGGTGCAGCAAACGTGTCTTCATGAGCTGCATTTGGTGGTCTCGGGTGTTCGGCACATACTTATGTCTTTTCTGGGAAGAATCGATTGCCGTGTCTGTAGTCTGTAGGCTTCTGGAAGTTTCAATAATTGTTGTTGTTGTTGTAACCACTTGATCATACACCTTGGGTTCATCCTTACCGGAATTCCGACTGGAGACCTGGTTTGGCTACATTGCTTGCAAACATTAGGATGTAATGGTGAAAGGGAAAAGAAGAGCGACCATCCAAACGGCTATCATAAACCTGTATAGATATTCATAGACATAGAATATGCCGCCATTTCAAATGACAAACATTGACTGTTACATTGAAAGGGATCAGTTGAATGCAGCATGATTTCTATGGCGCAGTGTTGTTGATTGTGTGTTGGCGGATATAGACGTCATATGTTGACGTTTCAGCTTTGTGTAGCTATAGGAAAATGTTTGCAGTTTGTTTTGGATTTACATAATTATACATTTATAATACATTGTACTATTAGCATATATACAGTATATTTATATACATATTTAGGAAGGACTATGAAATGGTAAATACATATATGCACAACAATTGTGGCATATTGCTATACAGAAATGATTGGTAGGGTATTGAAAGAAAGACACAAATAAAACATGTCATGATGCAGTTTTATCCCGTCAACACAGTGCGTACATGTATGTGGTGTGAAACACGGTGCCGTGAAACATTTTTGATATCTCCTGTCAATACGACCTAATCACTGCATATGAATATTTGCGGTGACTGGGGTTATTTTTTTTGCAATTTTAAAGCCATTTGTAGGTGTTGACAGGATAAATAGAATAGTAGGTTGGTGCCGTGAATGGGGAAAATATCTGGCGCGGCACGGAAACGGGATGTGCTCGGCAGAGCCTCACCCATCCCGTTTCCTAAGCCTTGCCAGATATTTTTCCCATTCATGGCACTTACCTACTATTCTCTATGTATGGTGCAGCTATACATGGTTGGCAGTGAATTACTAATTGACATGTAGTTCTGAGTACATAACATTACACTACATTACAAAGAGTTATGACAGAGTAGCGTTCTTTGTTTTCTTTCTACTTAAGTGGAGAGTAATCTAAGAATTGTGCTAGTACACACTTTATAGGTAAGTTTAACAATCTCAATAACAATTTATTGTTTAACCTAGTTTCTCGACCAATAAAAGAACGGCATTTCGTCTCAATTTATCGCATATTGCAACGCTTTCACCAATATGTATTAAATTAATCATTAAATGTTCAACGCTATATTTAGAACTGATTTTATGCCCTGTTGTCATTTAGTTCACGAGATGCAAAGCATATTACCGTACACAATTACACACGCGCTCACTTCGTGTCACACTGCCAATCACATACTAGTATAGCGATTCGAAATCACGTTTAGGAGCGGAGCTTCGCGATTTGGCTGGGTCAGCAATAAGTAAGTTATAGTTCACATATTGAATTTTTAATACACTAATTTCTTTCTCGTTCAAAATTAATTCATTAAAAAATCAATATGTGAACTATAACTATTACATAGCGAAGTATGAACATCAGCGCCCTGCTGGTTTTTTTCTCTATTTTAGTGCGCGAAGTGTAAATGCTATTACTGTGTAACTTGGAGTAGCAATATAGTGCAACCTGTTGCCTATAAAGTGGAAAATGTGCAGCTAGTATACATGTAGGTTGCGAGGGCTGCATCCATACTGATCAAATTCTGATGTTAGCCCTCGGTGAGAATCTCATTTTGATTGTATCGTACTCACTACCCCCTCCCACATACAGGTCCTTTATATGTGACTGAAATGGGCCTAATGGGTTTTGCGATCAGTGTAGATCCAGATCAGCCTGTGCATCCGCACAGTCTGATCAGGATCTGCACTGTTCGCTATTCCAACAATGAAACACCTGTCATGCTTCTAACAAGCGATATAGATCGTTATCAGGCTACAAGTGTGTGTGCTATGTGATCAGGATCTACACTGGTCACAAATCCCATAACCCCCATTTCTCCAGTCACAGCCACATATAACCTATAATATGACGTAAAACCCCAATGAATTTAACCCACTTCAGCCTAAGGACTCAATTATTTTAGTTGAACAAAATCTCAATAATTTGTTTATTACTCCATATAGGTATATGTTGTTCCCACTCATTTGAACCTCAGCCTGAAATGGGTCAATAAATATCATATTAAATCAACAATTGTTATAATCTATTTATTGCATAAACACAGCATAATGCATTGAACATATATTACTCACCTACCATGACTTCTGCAGTTGTCTGCCTCACACATTTATTACACAAATGTGTTATGATGTTTAGTACATTGTGTTGTTACACTGCAAAAGCCCACTGTATACAATAAGTATGTTTTGTATATTTACAGGACATCGTCATGGAGACACGGTCACATTGCCATCAACACTTGGACAGTTGTCCTATAAATAACTCTTCCAACGCCGTTGACCACTATGACTGAAGCGATGTCAAGACGCACTTGCAACCTGGCGGCTACCGTATCGCAGCAACACAAGGACGTTGTTGACGAGCGGTACCGTGACCTTCGCCGACCTCGCAAGGTCAAATTCTTTGTTAACGGAGATCGGTTCTTCAAGGGGAAGAAACTGTATATAACGCCGCACAGGTATTTTAATTTCAATGATCTTCTGAACGACCTGACAGGAAAACTCCCGTCCAATTTGAGTTTACCGTATGGAGTACGACAAATATTCACGCCATCTGGTGGACGACGGGTCGTCGATATCGAGGACTTACAGGATGGACATTCGTACATCTGCGCGGGATTCGAAGGATACAAGTGCGTAAAATACGGCAAGGCGGCACTGGAACCCTGGTGCCTTGGTAAGTAGCGTTTCCTTGGCAACTGTTGTAACAGTAACTTGGATGACCAGGTGACTGTGTTGCCTTGGCAACAGATGTCACAGTTACTGGGTTGACCTTGTTGACTTGGCAACTGTTGTCACAGTATCTGGGTTGACGTTGTTGACTTGGCAACTGTTGTCACAGTTACAGGATTAACCTTGTTGTCTTGGCAACTGTTGTCACAGTTACAGGGTTGACTGTGTTACCTTGGCAGAAATTGTCACAGTTACAGGGTTTACCGTGTTGCCTTAGCAACTGTTATCAGGTCAGTTTACATGCTACAGTAGAACCACATTAAAACACACAACACCTTGGAAACCCTAGGATGTTCACATTTGATGGGTTTCACTATTATTTATAGTTATGCCCCCTGTGCGATAGCAAGGGGGGCATATTGCGTTGCTTTGTAAGTTCTGTCCGTCCGTACATCCGTCGGTACATATATATGTACGTACATCCATGTACATTTACGTCAAAACGTTTCTCCAACATGTCATATCTTCAATATTACGCGAAAGATTGCTTCAATACTTGGATACTTGAATCACCTGAACATTTGTCACACTCTCGCACCACCATTAACATGACCTTGACCTTTGTCACCATCAAAATGCTGCTGAAACACTTGCCCATTTTGTTACGCCAAAAAGTTTGTAAGAGTTTCTTCAACATGTAATATCTTCAATTTTACGTGAAGGATTGCTTCAATACTTGGACACTTGAATCACCTGAACATTTGTCACACACTCATGACACCATTAAAACGACCTTGACCTTTGTCTCCTTCGAAATGTGGCTGAAACACTTAGCCATTTTGTTAAGTCGAAAAGTTTGTAAGAGTTTATCCAGTTACAGTCCAGTATGCCACGAGGGCATATCCATGTTTTACAAACATAATGTCTAGTTACAAGGTGCATGATCACGTGGTTATAACAACAACAACAGTGGCTGCAAGTGTTGAAATCTTGCCCCCTCCAAAGAAAGTATTATTTGATATTTTCCTTAATATGAAACGGATTTTGATGAAATATGGCGCATGAGCTGCCTTTGGTGGTCCATCGAGTTCGGTGCGGTAGACACGGAAATCGATTCTTCGCAAAAACGACAGAAGTTTGGGCGAAAATACAGAGACCCACCTAATGCAGCTTAACAAGACGCGTTTGATGCGCCATATTTCATCAAAATCCGTTACGTAATAAGGACAATATAAAAGAATACGTACAGTCGAACCTGTGTTGACGACCACCTGTGAGTAGCGACCACCTGTCCACAACAGCCAGTTAAAACCCCCCCCATCCAATTTGTTCTTTAAAAGACCTTGGAATAACGACTATCTCCGAACAACGACCAGCGACCAGCGACCAGCGATTTTCGTTCCCATGCGGCATTTTTTACTGCAAACAGCGACCATTAGCGACCATTAGCAACCAAGTCATGTTTTGTCGGCAAAAAAAAATAACATCGCAATCGCCGATTTTCCTTTCATCACAAAACTTGGCGACATTTTTCAATGAAAAATATTGCATAACTCCATTAACGGTAATTCCCAATATGTATTCCGTGTCGTGTATTCCAATAGGCATAATGCAATTCTGCGCAAGTCATAAAACTCGATCATTAGCTGGTAAACTGTGTTTACACGATGCTGATTTGTCTACAGTGACAAACTAAGACTTCAAACACGCGGCGCGTGTCGAGTGTAAATTTCACACATCGGGGCACAAGGCCATATCAAAGATCAATACACACTGTTGTTGACATCATTCACGTAGTCCACACTAGACTGGTACCCTGTCTGATGCTCAGCATATATAGCGTTATTCCTAGTGACCGGATACCAGTCTAAAGTGACACGACAAACGTGTTTATATGAATTGGGTCTCGATCTCCGACAAATCCCGGCTTATTGCATTAGCGACCAGACCAGGCAGTGGATTCGCGTAGTCTGCCCGTGGTTTACATGGTTTACAGTGCTCGCGAATCTCTAATTAAAAACATCAGTAATTACGTCAGCGGACATTGCCAATTCGTCATAGGCTGCTTAAATATTCGGGCTTGACCAGGATAGTATACAGTACATTGGACAGAAAGCAAATAAGCCTGGTGTTCTCTCCTGATTTGGACACCTAGCTCGTGTGGGTTACTGGACTTGACGCATTCAATGAAATATTTTTTGTTGCAAAAAAACTCGCGGTTTTCACAGACCGCGCCACATAGGCTATCGTTTTAATACACACTATATGACCGTTATTAATTTCAACTGGTGGTGTGAAATACTAATGGTCATGCTAAATTAAACCACTTGCATGTAATTACGACAAGCCATTAAATGGTGCACCAAAGCGGGCCGCGAGATATAATTATTGTGAAGATAATTACTCCCCTTTGTATATAATTTCCAAAGTGAGGCTGGGTTCAGAACACTAACAACAAGATGACAAAACAAAATAAATTGACTATTTTAGCCATTTTCGTGCAATTTTTAATTGATGAAAAGCATGTATATATTACTATAGAATGCTAAAGACATGGCCGACTTTGTTGTGAAACTGGGTAAACGTTCGACCCTTGGAACAACGACCACCTGTCAACAACGACCACTTTGGCCACTTCCCTTTGCCGGTCGTTGTTCACAGGTTCGACTGTACTTTGAATTGGATGGATTCTGGAAGTTTCAGTACTTGTTGTTGTTAGTACCACGTGATCATACACCTTGAGTTACTGTCGGTTTCACGAAAGCTGCCCAAATTTTACGGCTATATAAACAATTCAAAAACAAGATTTCTTTTGATAATATTAAATTAAAGGAAAAATTAAGAATGAGCCTCGTGAAATTTGGTCAAATATTGATTTTATTGCGAAAACAAAATTTCCCCATGTTAAATCCCCATAGACTCCGTGAAGATGTCTATGGGGATTTAACATGGGGAAATTATTTTGAATTTTAGAAATACTGGACCGATTTTGAAAATTTAACTTTTGTTTTCTTAGTTAGATCATATCCAAGCTATCCAAGCTATCTAGGTTTCGGAGTCAATTTCCAATTTTTTTTGTTTTTTGACTAATCGCACACTCCTTTACTTCTTTTTCCCCCATGTTAAATTCCCATAGAGAAATCAATTTTTCGTAATAAAACCAATATTTGACCGAATTTCATGAAATAAAAAGAAGGCTCATTCTTAAATTTTCCTTTGATTTAATATTATCGAAAATAATATTGTTTTTGAATTGTCTATATAGCCGTAAAATTTGGGCAGCTTTCGTGAAACAGACAGTAGTGATGGTGATTGGAAAGCACACACTCACACACATGCATTGGCAGATACCCATATTTCTGTCTTACAGTGGTGCTTCTCTAAACCAGACACCCTTGGGACCTCCCGGGGGATCCGGTTTAGAGAGATTCGAAAAGCTCAATAAGCCACTGTATGTGAAGACGGGTTGCATCTTGTTGTATTTGTGCACTCTGCTTGCTTACCTCGGTGTAGTGTTAGTTGCCAGATTAGACAGGTTATTTCATATTTCACACCATTTTTACCCATACATCATGGCATCACCTTTCTGGACAGAGAATCGTTGACATATGGAGAGAGATATAAAGAGAATAGTAAGTTAGTGCTGTGAATGGGAAAAAATATCTGGCAAGGCTTAGGAAACGGGATGGGCGAGGCTCTGCCGAGCACATCCCGTTTCCGTGCCGTGCCAGATATTTTTTCCCATTCACGGCACTAACCTACTATTCTATTTATCCCGTCAACACCTACAAATAGCTTTAAATTGCAATACAAATAACCCCAGTCACCGCACATATTCATACGCAGTGATGTATTGACAGGATATCAAAAATGTTTCACGGCACCGTGTTTCACGGCACATACGCACTGTGTTGATGGGATAAAGAAAAATACATTGACTTTTGTGTGCATGACATCAAGATTTATCATCTATAAACATTGCAGGCATTGACTGTCACTAATTTATCTCATGAACATTTTATGGGGAAATGTGGATGTTAAACGTACACCGACGTTCGATGTCATTTATAGGGAGAAATAAAATAAAAGTGTGTGGTTGTTTAACTCTTTCATCCCAAAGTAACTGGAATGGATTTTGATAGGTTAATTTTGCAACCAATCCAGCCATCACAAACTGATTTTCAGACTAGTCCATTTATGAAAAATGTATGTTTTTGGTTCCCAAAAATATGAAAATTGCTTGATGAGACGGCTCGTCACGAGCCGGCTGATCTGGATCTACACTATTTACCAATACCACTAACTATACATGCCTGTGGTGTTGAAAGGGTTAAAGGAGAAATAGGTGGTATATGGTAGAAAATGGTCATGGTAATGAAAATAGATTTAAACTTTAATTTTATTATAATATTACAAATATAGTACATTGTATAATCTGAAATGAAAATGATTGTTCTGGAAATTGTAAAACTTCAACATTCATGGTCGTAACTTGTTTTAGCATTGGCCCTTATTGACTATTGCCTTTGTGTGTGTATCACTATCGTGGATATCTCAAAATAAATGCGTAAAATTGGAATTGGATGAGACTGTTATAATTGTAAATATAAAGAAAAAAACTCACCTAATTATGCTATTTGTAGGCACAATTTCACTCTACTGACAGTTTTCTGGCGCAATCAAAAGTGCACAAGTGAATTAAAACGTTTATAAACATGATTAAATTAATGTGTGTGGTTCGTTTTACGATTTTATCACCTATAATTTATAGCTTTGATTTCATGGTCTTCGCAAATCACAATAACACTAATAAGATTAATTTGTTCAGATGCACGCCATGGCACATACATGCAGTCATTGCGTATACGCGTTTATTTATTGAAGCTTGTCATTTTTAGTGCAATAGTAAACAAAATCGTAAAGTTTTTTATTATTTTCTTGTACCTATATATACAGATACTATCAATTTAATGATGTTCAATTACAGAGATGTGATCAGTTGTCCCGATAAGGCATTATGAAGATCTGAAAGCTATCTATAAATAGAAGATAATACAACGCGGAATTAAAACGTTTTCCCTTTCAACACCACATACCTGTATAGTGGTATTGGCAAACAGTGTAGATCCAGATGAGCCGGCTCGTGACGAGCCGTCTCATCAGGATCTGCACTTCTTGCAAGTAATTTTTATATTTTTGAGAACAAAAACACACCCTTTTCATAAATGGACTAGTCTCAAAATCATTTTGTGGCGATTGGATTGGTTGCAAAATTAACATATCAAAGACCATTCCAGTTATTTAGGGGTGAAAGGGTTAATCTGTATTTTACCTTGTCCTTTGTCCTTGTCCATTGATAGCACACGACAATTCTCTTCCAAGGCGAAGATTCTTATCTGCTGCAAAAACATGCATATTTTGTTGATAATTAAGTTGAAATGCAAACCATCAGATTAAAATGTTAACAGACATTACTATTTATTCTCTGTATTTATTTTTTGATGTGCAATGGTCATACTTTATAATATGTCGAAAATAGTGGGTTTTTTTCGGGTGACACATTTAATTAGTATAATAATTAGCATGCCTCATTTGCATACGAAAATAGCCTGATACCACCGCGAGTCACTCTCAGTAAAATAAATATTACTAAATGATTATATATGTATAGCGGGCACTGGTAATTTTTAGAACTGGTGGAACAGGGACACAATTATACACTTATTTAATTCCTATAAAGAACAGTGTGTGCCTACTGAGTGGGTATGTACCTTTAACCCTTTTCGTGCTGAGGATACGCCATTATGTTTGCGGAAAATCCTAAATCCTCCTCAGAAGTATATGTCGTGACCACCATTTGAACCGTCTCATCGAGACGGTTCAAATGAGTGGTCACAACATATACTTTCATTGAGAAATAACAAAAATAAAATATTATAATATAAGGTGTATTCCGAAATGAATAAGTTAACCAACCAATAAGATATATGTGCTCATAATATGGGCCTTTATACCAGACCGCACTACCAACTCCGGGTTAATTCTCTTGTTCATTTCGAAGGTCAATTCTGTAATATTGAATACACAACCCGCATTAATTATTGACAAATTATTTCCAGTTTAATTTGTTTCTGATCAGATCACAAATATTTACATAATTGATTGTTTACCTCAGATATTTTCAAATCAATCGTGATTTTCGGTTTATCACAGAGAACCTTGAAAAAAACAGGATATAGCTATGGGTCATCAGCAAGAAATGGAAACCCCACCCCCCGGGCCTCCCCTCCCCCTCCTTGGCGTATTTTTGCAGACATACATTTTCTGAAACTACATTCAATTACGAGTGTTATGCCATATAATTCCAGCACAAAAATATTTACACAATTCCTTAACATTTGATTGGTCCGTAGCAAGTCTCCGTCCAAAATTTATATCCCAGTAAACTCCATGCCGAACTACTTTCCGTAACCGTCAGGCGCAGTTAAAATAATTCTTAAGAAAACGGAAAATAAACCCATTTTCTTGATGAATTTATTTCAAATGCTGGAATTATAAGGAATGAATGGCCTTTTTGTGGAATTTATCGGGGATATAAACTTGGAAAAGTCGCGGGAATACTGGACGAGGCCTTCCGGCCTTCGTCCAGTATTCCCGCGACTTTTCCAAGTTTATACCCCGATAAATTCCACAAAAAGGCCATTCATTCCTATAATAACCAATAGGATAAAAATAAACAATAGGCGATAAAAAATTACAATTTTCGAAAATTGTAATTTTTTGTCGCCAATTGTTTATTTTTATCCCGAATTGCGAAAGTGGCTTTTCCAAGTTTATACCCCGATAAATTCCACAAAAAGGCCATTCATTCCTATGAACTGCACTCTGTAACCCGCTGGATAAATATTTGCCACCATTTTGAAGTATACCCACCCCAGACTTTTCGCATTTATCATGAACATTTTCATTGAAATTGAATTGTTTTGTACCATTTAAAACAACTGATGTAGCAGTTTTGTACATTTCCCTTTCACCCTACTTCTTGATATTTCACAGGTGCCTTCCTCTAATGGTTCTCTATCATGCTGTGCCAAATCCATGACCCTCAGACCCCCACCTACCCCAACTGCAAGGTTTAGAATCTTAGTGCATTCACAGACATAAGATTGAGTGACATTTCTGTTTAATTTCTGTTTCCTTTCACACAAGTTCTTGATATTTCACACATTCTTGATAGAAAACACATGCCTTCCTCTAATGGTTCTCTATCAAGACATGCCAAATCCACGCCAAGGTCACGGTCACAATCGTAGTGCGTCCACAGGCTTAACATTGGGGAAAACTAATTTATGTTTCCTTTCACACAGCATCTTGATATTCCATTTCAACTAAACCACCACCGGGCACGCTTCGTTATCTTCTGACAACCCTTGTGTATTACCACACCCACTGAATTTCCCACCGTCATTCTTACATGTTTGTAAGTTTTCTCGAAATAACTCTGAAATGGCTACAGATATGAGGATGGCGTCATTATTATTATATTGCATAAAATATACGTTCACAGTGTAATAACAAGGTGTAATAAAATCATAATACACAAGTGTAATAAATATGCAAATGAGGTCAGTACTGAAGAGATGCTATGTGGTCATTACAGCTTCAGTGTAGTGTGCTGTGGTTATGCAATACATAGAATCTAACATTTGTGTTGATTTAGAATGATATTTATTAAACTTGTTGACTGATATCATAAGAAACGAGGCATAGCCTCATTTCTTATGAAATCAGTAAACTCGTTTAATAAATATCATATTAAACTCGTTTAATAAATATCATATTAAATAATCGAGCCAAAATACCCGGTACGCTAACGTTCTTTACCCACAGTGGGATTGTGGGTGACAGAACTAGTCCCAGTCTGACATTTTGTCTCATTCCGGTGATAGGACGGGTATTTTGCTATTTGCACAGTCAGAATATCAACCACCAACGCCGTTGCCGGGTAACAACGTACTACCTCCTTACAAAATCAATTTAAACTCAATTGAAAACCCTTGTCATCTCGACAAGCAGCTGTTGTTTACACCTCGCACTTGTGATCATGTGACCGCCTCTTGTGTAGGTTGCGCTGCACTGTCGATGTTGTCTGGAAGACGAGGAATGTGGAATTAGCGGGAAGTACCGCGGCCTCATAATGACGTGCCGTCTAATACCCAGATTAAATCGGAAATATCAATATCGCACAGAATCAATCGGGCTCTTATCATGTTTATGAACTTTGTTCGCAAAATGTTGTTGTTGTCGTGAAATGGGGCTGTGACTGGCGGAGTGGGACTGATGGCTTTGAGGACATGCCTATCGTCTGATACATTGTAACCTCTCTAAACCGAACAACACGAGACATATGCGATTTAGATGGGTTTATCTCAGCTGATGATGCCTGTTCGTGATCGCATAGCACACAACTATGGCTCGGACTAATCAAGTGCCTGATTTACTGTGAAACCTCTCCAAACCGGACACCCTGGGAGGACCCCAGGGTGTCCGGTTTAGAGAGGTTTCACTGTATACAATTTACTAGCCCACTCGTGAGACCTAATTAGGATATGTTTGTGGAAGTATGACAATTAAATTGCAAACGGATCAAACCCTGTGGGCTTGGGCCATAGAATATAAATGTTATTCCCAAAGCAGAGCGCAGAACCAAAACATAAACATTTCAGACCATATAAAACAGACAGGCCCCATTTCTCCAGTGACAGGTGGCCGCATTAGCTCAGTAGGTAGAGCGTTGGACTGTGGATCCGGAGACCCCGGGTTCGATTCCCAACTCGACCCGCTGCCAGTGGTCAATTGGGTGTACTTGGCCAAGACAACTTCGTGCTAGCCTAGTCCTATCGGATGGGGACTTAAATAATCGGTCCTGACATGCAAGGTCATCGAGCCAGTACCGTCGTTAAATCAAAGCATTTACATTTTTCTTGAGTCACAGCCACAAATCATTATTGCCATCATTATCACCATCATTATTACCATTATTACCATCATTATTACCATCATTATTACCATCATATCATTATTACCATCATTATTACCATCATTATTACCATCATTATTACCATCACTATTGCCATCATTATCACCATCATTATTACCATCATTATTACCATCATTATTGCCATTATTATCACCATCATTATTACCATTATTATTACCATCATTATTGTCATCATTATCACCATCATTATTACCATCATTATTACCATCATTATTACCATCATTATTATCATCATTATCACCATCATTATTACCATCATTATTACCATCATTATTGCCATCATTATCACCATCATTATTACCATCATTATTACCATCATTACTGCCATCATTATCACCATAATTATTACCATCATTATTACCATCATTATCACCATCATTATCACCATCATTATCACCATCATTATTACCATCATTATTACCATCATTATTGCCATCATTATCACCATCATTATTACCATTATTATCACCATCATTATTACCATCATTATTACCATCATTATTGCCATCATTATCACCATCATTATCACCATCATTATTACCATCATTATTACCATCATTATTGTCATCATTATGCCATAATTATTGCCTCCATTTTTGCCATCATTATGCTATCATTATTGCCATCATTATGCCATCATTATGTCATTATTATTGCCATCATTATGCCATCATTATTGCCATCATTATGTCATCATTATTGCCATCATTATGCCATCATTATTGCCATCATTGTGCCATCATTTCCAGCAATAGCACTACCATTATCATCATTGCCGTGATTATCATCATTGTTATCATAGGAACACTGATAAAATAGCGGTCTCTCAAAACAAATTGTATCCAAATGCACTGTTACTGTGATAAACTGGTACAACCATATTAACCCTTATAATGCTGAATTAAATTTCAGCAAAATCATGTTTTGACGACACAATGAAAACATTGCTTGACAGCACTTTAGAATCATTTCCATTGATGATTCTAAAGTGCTGTCAAGCAATGTTTTCATTTGAGAAAGAATACAAAATATAAAACATTAGCAGATGGCTATTTTCGTTTCCCGCATTCTAAGGGTTAACAATAAATATCGGGACATTCTTTGTTTTGGGAAAGCATGTATATAGTTATGTGTGTTTTCCCGATGAAACTGCATTCGAATATCACAGTTATTACAGTGTTCATATTTCTTTGAATCAGATTTCATAGGCTAAACCAGTAGCCTATTTCATCAACATTGCAAAGTATACTTTAGTAGCAAAGTATACTTTGAGGGAGAAATTTTCAATTTTATGATAAATTTATTAA
The DNA here is from genome assembly GCA_029237695.1 of Conchocele bisecta. Classification (NCBI taxonomy): domain Eukaryota; kingdom Metazoa; phylum Mollusca; class Bivalvia; order Lucinida; family Thyasiridae; genus Conchocele; species Conchocele bisecta. The sequence continues at coordinate 24,126,545 of CM055270.1, read as the reverse complement.
TTTTTATTATACTGAATTTATTACATTATCACAGCCATTATGGCTGTGATAATGTAATAAATTCAGTATAATAATTCTGCATACTTTTAATCATGAAATACATGCATTTGTTAGTTCTATATGAAATAATGCATTTCAGGAAAAATAAATGATTACTCCCTCAAAGTATACTTTGCTAGTAAAGTATACTTTGCAATGTTGATGAAATAGGCTACAGGATAGCTGGTAAATATGTCACTGATTGTTTTAAAACCAGGATAGCTGGTAACTAATGAATGTGAATTGAATAACCCTACATTTTCTAACACCAATTATTTGGGGAAACATAAAAAATATATTTTTAGGGTTAGAATGGCAGTAGTGGTCTAATGACAATAACAATGTATTCGGACGCAATTTGTTTTGGGAGTTTCACAAAGCAAATTTTGTCCGAATATTTAGGGTTAATATGGTAGTCATGTTTCTAGTATCTGGTGGCGTAGGGTAAACCAGGATAGTGCTTGTGTTTGGCACCGCTTGTTTTATTGTTTTAATCACACCACATTTCTTGTATTTTGTTGCGTATGATAAATCTTGAAAATATGTCTTTGCCACTGATTCCTTCTTATTACCCATTTCATGCTGGGGATTCCCCATTTTGCTGATAGAAAAATCTGATTAGTTTTCTCCTATCTCCATAAAAGTATTTGGTGTGGCCACCATTTGAACCGTCTCATTGAGACGGTTCAAATGAGTGGTCACAACACATACTTTCGATGAGAAATGAGAAAAAAATCATATTTTTTTTTAGAAATTGTTATACCCATATATGGGTAGTCCGCATGGAATGGGGTAACACCATATACAACCCATTACAAGAAACACAAATATTTGTGCTTCTAGTATTCGGTTGGGTAGGGTGTACATGTGCTCTGTTGATACGCTTTATTTGTCACGTTCTATTTTTCAGCAGATGCCAGAGGTCGCTTACTTAATGGTAATAACCCGTTTGTCTGGCACCGACACATGGGAAAACCATTTTGCGAAATTTTGATACAAAACAAATGATAATAAAAATCATAATCAGAGCTCCAGATAAGTTTTGTATCTAAGGAGTATGAAACCCCCATATTTCAAATTCAATGCGCATTTTACTTTTACAAATGTATTATGGATTTTCTTCCTATTTAACTAGAGAACAAATGATAAAAATTAAACAAATTTAAAAATTCACTTATTCGAGCTGTTTGCTTTTCGTAGCTCAACTACCGTAAGTAAATTTTCAACTTTATTACAGCATTTTCACTACTCAATTTGAAAATCAATGCGTATTTTCATATTGCTGTGAGTATTTTGTACTCCCACTTTCGCTATTCAATGCGTATTCTGCTAAAATAAGTGCGTATCTGGAGCTCTAAAATCATAATTATTATAGCTAGAATACGAGAACATTTGCAGTTTAAATTTATTTTCAGTTAGATCTATAATTTTTCCAAACGTCTTTTATTGATCAGCCGGCGACCCATTTTAAAGAAGCGAATCCCTTGGCATTTGCGACCTACTTTTTCACCCAAATCTGTTGCACATCACGACGCCATATGGTCATAGTTTGGCACTGGACTTGGGGTGATGTGTAGACCCCAGATCGGGTGTGTAATCTGATCTGGGTCTACACTGGTTGCAAATGCCATAGGAGGTTCTATTCCATTTATAGCTCCATGGGTAGTTGGTTTCTGTAACTGTACCTTTCACATTTTTTGCAATTTCTTTTTTGTTGTTGCAATAATCAATTGCCAGTTGTATTTAAAAATCAAAAAAAAATGTAATGTTTTTAAAATGCGTTTCGAAGAATCAGGGTAACGTTATCTATACTTTGTACGGCTAAAATGTTCATGTGCAAATTTAGGATCATCTGGAAATTTCAATTATTGAATTTACATTTATTGAGCATAGGCTGCTTATGCAGCCTATGCTCAATAAATGTAAATCCAATAACTGTTTACAAGAAAACATAAACAGACTATCATACTTTTGCACTTGTGAACATTGTAGTCGTACAAAGTTTAGTGAAACGGCCCCCAGGATTTTTCTGGTGTCACATAGAACTATATTTTTGTGATTGTGACACAGAAGTGTAATCTCTGCCTGACCTTTGAACAAAAGTTATTGTTCTGTTGATGGTCATATCATATGCAACTACAATGAAAATTAACAAAACGTGTGAGAAACAATATTGAACACTTACTGTATGATAATGGCTTTTGACACTTGGTTTATGTATTGGCAAATGTAAGAATTATCACATTTCCAATATGGATTCCGAAAAAAATGCGATGATTTGAGTAAGAAGTTGGCAAAAAATTCAGAGTACACACAGAATTGAATCATCAACAACCGACATCAGTTACAAAACGTACATGTGGCTGTGACTGGAGAAATGGGGCTTATATGTTTTGCGACCAGTGTAGATCCAGATCAGCCTGTGCATCCGCACAGTCTGATCAGGATCTGCACTGTTCGCCATTCCATCAATGAAACACCCTACTTACAAGCAACATAGATCGTTATCATGATACATTAATGTGTTATTTGATCAGGAGTTATACTGGTCACTAATCCCACAAGCCCTATTTATGCAGTCACAGCCACATCAGTTACAAAACATATCGTCGTTCTTGTTAAATCAGTTTAATATGGCAGAAAATCTCGGAAAATTCTGAAAATTTACAAAATGGTTTTCCCCATGTGTAAGCAGGTGTGCTGTTTGGCCTAATTAACTTGCTGTGAATATCTATTAACAGGTCCTGTTGTTTTCCCCAGGAAAATTGAAAATGTTATTTTGCAACGCCACTCATAGCTTGGTGTACAATTTAAAAAAAAATAGAAAACTTTTCAGCTGCCAATTTCGTCAGGTTTTTTTTTTTAATAAAAATAATGTTAAAATTGGTTTAAACAATATTTTTTTCGTGAGGTATAAGTGATATACATGTAGTACATATAGTTGGTAACAATATTAGAAAACAAGCTTTTACGTTTATGTGAATTCTTCTCCTGGACAACTTAATTTTTTGGGAGGTGGCTAGGATATTTCATATATTAACCCTTTTCATGCTGAGGATATGCCATTATGTTTGGGGAAAATCCTAATTATTTTCCTTCCATGCACTCAGAATTATATGTCACGACCACCATTTGAACCGTCTCGTTGAGACGGTTCAAATGAGTGGTCACAACATATACTTTCATTGAGAAATAACAAAAATAAAAATAAATATTTAATAAATTTCATACCCGTAAAGGTGTATTCCAAAAGTAATTGGTTAAAGTTAGTCTCACAATATTACACGTGTGAATACCCGGTATATTATAATTGTTCATCAACAATTTTCATTGAGACTGTAAGGAAATCATGTCCATGTACCACAATTAGCTGTTTCTATGTAACTGACCATACAATTGTAATCAGCAGTTTTATTTCACTCTTTGTATTATCTGAAATATAATTGGCTTTATTTCTCGAAAATAGTGACCAGCGCAGCAGTGTACTTGTAAATAAACTCATTTCCTGATCCTTAACCCTTACAGTGCTGAATTAAAATTTGTCGTCTGCTGTTTTGTGTTTTTTTCCATTTTTTCTTACCAAAAACATGGTTTGACAGCACTTTAGAATCATTTCCAATGGAAATGATTCTAAAATGCTGTCAAACCATATTTTTATTTAGAGAAAATTCAAAATAAGAAACAACAGCAGACGACAGTTTTCGGTTCCCGCTTCTAAGGGTTAAATCTGTACACACTCGTAACTAACATTGTGGGATCTTTTGGTGATACTAACACACGCCTCTGATAAATCTGGTGTTTTCTTAACATTTCCGATTGTTGCAGTTTTCTAATAGTTCTCAGCATCTCTTTATGTGTGTTCATGTTGGTGTATGATCCAGAGTAACACTTTAACCCTTACTACGCCGAATTGTCGTCTGCTGGAAATGTTTTATTTTCAATTTTTATTGATAAAAACCTGTTTTGACAGCGCATGAGAATCGTCTCCACTGGAGACGATTCTCATGAGCTGCCAAAACAGTTTTTTTTGTTAAGAATTAAGGCAAACATGAAAAACAGCAGACGACAATTTTCGTTTCCCCGCGTAGTGAAGGTTAAAGGCGGGAACCAAATATTGTCATCTACTGGTTGTCATTCTAAACACATTTGTTTTAACAAAAAAATGTTTTGGTAGCACTGTCGAAATAGGTTTTCATCAGGAAAAGTTGAAAATAAACTGTAGACGACAAAATTTAATTCATAATTTCAAAGTTTGCTTTTTCTTACAGATGTTTGGTGATGGTGGTTAACTGTCACCCCTACATGACAGACCAAACAGCCAACATTTGCAATTACTGCAGATCCAGTAGCCGATTTCATCAAAATTGCAAAGTATACTTATCTAGCAAAGTATACTTTGAGGGAGTAATCATTTATTTTTCCCGAAATGCATTATTTCATATAGAATTAACGACTGCATATATTTGGTGATTAAAGGTACATGCCCACTCAGTAGGCACAAAATGTTCTGTATATCAGTGACATCATCTGGGACATTTTCTAGCAAAATAAATATTAATTCATCATTACTCCACGTATTGATTGGCAGTATTATACATTTTATATCAGACTTAAATTTCCAGACTGATATCAAGGGCAATAACCGTGTTTCCTTAAAATGTTAAAGGACATTAGCGTTTATTATCTGTATTTATTTTTTGATATACAATGATCATACTTTATAATCTGTCGAAAATATAATTTTTTTCAGGCGAGGCCTTTAATTAGTATAAATAATTAAAAAAATATAATTCCTCATTTGCATATGAAAACAGCCTGATACCACCGCGCGTCACTATCAGTAAAATAATTATTTCTAAATGATTATATCTGTATAGCGGGCACTCGTAATATTTGGAACTGGTGGAATAGGGACACAATTATACACTTATTTAATTCCTATAAAGAACATTTTGTGCCTATAGAGTGGGCATGCACCTTTGAAAGTACATATATGCAAAATGATTATACTGAATTTATTACATTATCACAGCCAACATGGCTGTGATAATGTAATAAATTCAGTATAATAAAAAGTAATAAATTTATCCTTAAATTGAAAATTTCTCCCTCAAAGTGTACCGGTACTTAGCAAGATAAGTATACTTTGCAATTTTGGTGAAATAGGCTACTAATCTGCTGGCTCGTAACAAGCATCTCATCAAGATCCGCAGTATTTGTCAGTATATTTCATAAGATATATATTACCCTCCATGATCAATATTTTACACAACATTTAACACTTTCCAGAAGATAAATTAACCCTTAGACCGCTATCTTATTTTGTTTGTCGTCTGCTGTTTATTTTCTATTTTCCATTTTTATCATCATCAAAAACATGCTTTGACAGCACTTTAGAATCATTTCCTCTGGGAGGCAGTTGTGTTTCATAGACTTGGAACTTCCTGTGAAATCACAGTATGATCAGAATCTAGACTGCTTCAATGTATGCTGATAGGCAGTCTTGATGTATCTATTAACCAAATTAAAACCCCAAGTCGGCTACAATTTACAAACGTAATCCACATTAGCGATGTCTTTCTTAACGTTTGATTATGGTTTTTGTCGCATACTATGTCAATCATTTAGTAATTGTCTATGTACATGTTTCCTTGTTATGTATGCAATATGTACATGTGTACACATGGAAGATTAGTATCAACTAAATAATAATAATAATAATAGTCTTTATTTACCGAGGGTGACCCTCGGTAAATAAAGTCTATTATTATTATTATTATTGTTATAAATAAAGACTATTGTTATATGCACATTATAGTCCTTGGCAATCTATCAAGACTGGTGCAAACCGCATGCAAATATTCCATGCCTGGCACAAGTTATATAGGTTTTAATTTCAGCATATTCTATGCAAATGAGGCGTGACATCACAGTAAGTGCATTTAAATAATGCAAATTAATTTAAAAAAAAATTCCCATTAAAATCAATATTTTTGTTTATTTTTAATGTGTATTTCGTACGCATGATCAATATATGAAATGAATTAAGACAGAATGTTAAAAATATAATGAATATAAATAAACTAAGTATTTAGTTGTCGTCTATCACAGTACCGGTAAGTGCTGCATAATCCAAGCTAATTTAACTCTTTGCATGCTAGCGGTGAAAATATCCGCCAAACGAATTAGGAGTACATGTATATGTTTTATTTCTCTCTGTAACTATGTCTCGAAATTTAATTAGAATTGAGTCCTCAGGACTCAATTCTAATGAAATTCCAAGACATATTCATGATTTCATGAATTTTTGTCTGCTAGTTTTGAACTATTTATAGCCCACAAGTTTCCCAGCATGCAAAGAGTTAAAATCAAACCTGCATAACTTATGACAGAGATGGATTATTTGCATGCGGTTTCACCAGTCTGGTTAGATTGCCAAGGCCTATATAAATGTGCATACACAACTAATCCCAGACTCGGAGGCCCTTTAACCCTTACAATGCTGAATTAAATTGTGTCGTCTGCTGAATATTTTTTATTTTCCATTTTTCTCATCAAAAACATGGTTTGGCAGCACTTTAGAATCATTTCCATTGGAAATGATTCTAAAATGCTGCCAAACCATGTTTTTACTGAGAGAAAAGACAAAATATGAATTAACAGCAGACGACTATTTTCGTTTCCTGCATTCTAAGGGTTAATATTGTTAGTATGTCAAATTTGATTACATATAATTTGTATTTCAATTGGCAAGCAATGTGCTTTGTATGAAGTTTTTAAGACGTCTATTTAACCCTTAGAATGCGGGAACCGAAAATAGTCGTCTGCTGATAATTCATATTTTGTCTTTTCTCTCAGGAAAAACATTGTTTGACAGCATTTTAAAATCATTTCCATTGGAAATGATTCTAAAGTGCTGCCAAACCAAGTTTTTGATGAGAAAAATGGAAAAATAAAAAATTTCAGCAGACGACACAAATTTAATCAGCATTGTAAGGGTTAAATGCACTCCGTTATATAAATTGTATACAGACTACATACATGTATGTACAACTTAGCCATTCTGTTTATATACAGGGAATCCGCTTTTTTTCTTTTCTTTTTTCTTTTTATTTTCTCGAAAATTGTAATTTTTTATCGCCAATTGTTTATTTTTATCGCCAATTGCGAAAGTGGCGATCGCCAGCGGAATCTCTGTATATATATAATGTATACCAGTGACCAATTCTGTTGTTCTATAAATCACATGTTATGTATACGATGCACTAAATCTGTTGTCCAAGAAATGTCTATCTAACATGTTATGTATAACATTTACCAATTTGATTGTCCTATCAATCGCTATGTAACATGTTATGTATAACATTTACCAATTCTATTGTCCTATCAATCTCTATGTGACATGTTATGTATACCTTTCACCAATTCTATATTTCTATCAATCGCTATATAAAATGTTATGCATACCATTCACCAATTCTATTGTCCTATCAATCGCTACATAAAATGTTATGTATAACATTTACCAATTCTATTGTTCTATCAATCTCTATGTAACATGTTATGTATACCATTTACCAATTCTATTGTCAGAGAAAGGGTCGTCCGTTAAGAATCTGGATACAACAAACCCTCTAGGTAGTAACTCTGTTGTTTCTGTCACATCATCGTATTGACTATATGTATTGGTACATACATTTGTAAAGATTCAAAAATAATTATTTGCTATTCCTGGGTAAAGTTTTCCATACACACCTGTAACCGATGTAATCAAAATTGCAAAGTATACTTATCTAGCAAAGTATACTTTCAGGGAGAAATATAAAATTTTAGGATAAATTAGTTATTTTTCATTATACTGAATTTATTACATTATCACAGCCATTTTGGCTGTGATAATGTAATAAATTCAGTATAATAATTCTGCATACTGTTAATCATCAAATATATGCAGTCGTTAGTTCTATATGAAATAATGCATTTCAGGGAAAATAAATGATTATTCCCTCAAAGTATACTTTGCTAGAAAAGTATACTTTGCAATGTTGGTGAAATCGGCTACAGTTAATTTGGTTAGTTCCTACCTACAGTTTCCTAAGTGCCTCAGCAACTACTTGAGTAATTTTCATGTGATTAAGTACTTCTGAAATTTTGCACAATATAATCGGATGAAGACGCCTTGCTAATAGCTGTAACCGTTTTGCAGTTATTTTGAGTAAACTTACATAAATGTAAGTTTTCTCGAAACAACTTCAAAACTGTTTTTATAAATGTAAGTTTTCTCGAAACAACTTCAAAACTGTTACATCTATGCAATGAAGATGGTCAATTTGCAGGTGATGTCATATACGGTATTACTTGGGATATATCCCCTTTATCGCATCAAGATTAGTCCAGAAGTTACTCAGATATTTAGATAAATGAAGTTTAAACCGGGTCAAAATAGCAAGTGTTATGTGATATACACTATTATCAGTGCTCCAGATAAGCTGCGTATTTGCTTAAATACCCAATTAAATTTGCCAAAAACCCAATTTAAATCAGAAGTAGCGAGTATCATGCAATGACAATTTTGTGGTACTTTTATCATGCTGCACAAAACAATAAACAGACCACAAATATAGCATATTTTTCGTATTTTCCATGAAAACACATTTTGGTATTTCATTAGATTTGTCTCCAAGCAAACTATTCAATAATTGCTGTCTGTTGATGTGTAAACAGTAGGTGATTTTATTTTACCAAATTAAAATTTTGAATTACCCAATTGCTCAGAAATGATGGAGTGAAAATACTCAATTACTAATTCCTTATCTGGAGCCCTGATATTATTGTAAAGATTATTAGCAAATGGTGTGCCACTATATAGAGTTATCATGGAATCACTCAGCTTTCTGGTAACATCACATACCTATGTAGTGAAACTCAAATGCAAATATGTCACATATTTTTTCATTTCTTATAGAGAATAGTAGGTTAGTGCCGTGAATGGGGAAAAATATCCGGCAAGGCTCAAGAATTTCTTTATTTCTCATCAGAAGTATATGTTGTGACCACTCATGCGAGACGGTTCAAATGAGTGGTCACAACATATACTTTGGTTCAGAAATAAGGAAAATAGATAGAGAATAATAGGTTAGTGCCATGAATGGGAACAAATATCTGGCAAGGCTCAGGAAACGGGATGGGCGAGGCTCTGCCGAGCACATCCCGTTTCCATGCCGCTTTACCAATGTTTTATAGCAGCCATCTTGAATTTTGAAGTCCCCACTCGGACTATCTTTAGCCTGCTTCTGTTGAATGGTTTTGAGGATTGATCTTACGAAGGGAAACAAGTTTGACATATTTTAGTTCTTTTCTTCTCCCAAGTGGGTGGCCGGTGGGAGCATACGATGGGTAATTTAACGTTCGGGGCTCATCCTTACCGGAATCCCAACTGGAGACCTGGTTTGGCCCTCACATAGGTCTTTGGAATTTTGTATGTGACAGTTGAATCTGGTTATATCCCTTATAAGAGTGATCCTACCGGTATTACTTTTTAATAGGGGAAGGTACCAAGTGACTTTGGTGCGGTATGGACCTGGCACCAGGTCAGGCTATTCTAATTTCAGGGCTGAATATATTTTTTCTCAATAAAAAAATGATTTGGCTGCATTTTAGAACCGTTTCCATTGGCTTCTAAAGTACTGTCAAAACATGTTTTTGATATGAAAAAAGGAAAATAAAAAATAATTAACAGCAGACAACAGATTTTAATTCAGCATTGCATTAAAGGGTTAATTAGTAGTACAGTGTGTTGTTTATTGGGATCAAATTCAGTATCTCAGGTGAGCAGTACATGTCCATTTGGCCCTCCTAATAGTATGTTAAGGCCAGCTATGCAGCCAATAGCATAATGTCAAGGTCAAAATACTTCATCTTAACCCTTAGACCGCTATCTTAATTTTGTTGTTGTCTGCTATTTATTTTCTATTGCCCATTTTAATCATTAAAAACATGCTTTGACAGCACTTTAGAATAGTTTACAACATGCTTTGACAGCACTTCAGAATCATTTCCATTGGAAATGATTCTGAAGTGCTGTCAAACCATGTTTTTATTGATAAATAAGGCAAGATATAAAAACAACAGCAAACGACAATTGTTGTGAGTAGCGGTCTAAGGGTTAATAGTATGTTAAGGCCAGCTATGCAGCCAATTAGCATAATGTCGAGGTCAAAATACTTGTAAATTCAACCTAATGTTTATGGGTTTGTTTCAAAGAGTTTTTGTTTGTTGGTCCAGGCAATAGCCGGGGGGTATCTGATAATCCGTGCTCACTCACTTTTTCATTTCGTTTGCATTTGAGTATGTATACATGAACGTGTTGCACTGATTAATTTGCTTATTTTCCACTTGAAAACAGAACAAAAATAATCAGAACATCTGTGTGTGCCTAATAACATTGCAGGTTAACACGCATTGTGATTGCATTCAGGTTTGGCTACAGACTTTTATTTCCCCGTCTCCGATAGATGCAGTGGATATAGCGATAGTCCATGTACGTTAGTTCAGACATGTTTTATGGATGGGTCGATAGCCTAATGGTATGACATTGGGCTTCAAAACTGTATTGCCATACCACTGGTCTTTCGGATGAGGTATCAAACCAAGGTTCCGTCTCTATATAACCTTAACTCTTTGGGAAACTTGTGGGCTATAAATAGTTCAAAACTAGCGGACAAAAATTCATCATATTTTCTTGTATTTCTCCCCGTAAATATCATGAATATGTCTTGGAATTTCATTAGAATTGAGTCCTGAGGACTCAATTCTAATGAAATTTCAAGACATATTTACAGAGAGAAATAAAACATATACACCTAATTCGTTTGGCGGATATTTTCGCCGCTAGCATGCAAAGAGTTAACTGTTACTTAACCATTTCTGTACCCCATATCCCATGTAAAAATCAAATGACATGAAATTTGCATTAACCCTTTCAACACCACAGGCCTGTATAGTGGTATTGGCAAATAGTGTAGATCCAGATGAGATGGCTCGTGACGAGCCGTCTCATCAGGATCTGCACTTTTTGCAAGTACTTAACCCTTTCAACACTACAGGCCTGTATAGTGGTATTGGCAAATAGTGTAGATCCAGATGAGATTTTTGAGAACAAATTCGTATATCATATGGACTAGTATAAAAATCATTTTGTGACGGTTGGATTGGTTGCAAAATTAACATATCAAAATCAATTCCAGTTGCTTCGGGGTGAAAGAGTTAAAGCCCATTCATTTTCACTTTTCATACACATTTTAGGGATGGATCAATAGCCTAATGATAAAGAATGGGCTTCCATACCGAAGGTCGTGGGTTCAATCCCTATATTAGGCATTAAACATTTATTTCCATAGTATTTTCATGCCAATGGTCTTTCCGATGACTTTAACTCTTTGCATGCTGGGAAACTTGTGGGCTATAAATAGTTCAAAAATAGCGGACAAAAAATCATCATATTTTCTTTTATTTCTCCTTGTAAATATCATGAATATGTCTTGGAATTTCATTAGAATTGAGTCCTGAGGACTCAATTCTAATGAAAATCCAAGACATTTTTACAGAGAGAAATAAAAAATATACTCATAATTTGTTTGGCGGATATTTTCACCGCTAGCATGCAAAGAGTTAAACCCATTCACTGTCACATTTAATACACAGTTTCTTTTTCCAATAAGCTTTAACCGCTTCACAGATTTTGATAATATTTGACGACGTCTTGTGCCCATGCATGATGTTTTGTTGTAAATGAGGGATGGTTTGTGTAGCCTAGGGGTTAGAACACCTGACTTCCAATCCGGAGGTTGTGGGTTCGATCCTTGCCTTGGTGCATCAGAAATATTTCCATAGTATTTCCATCCCACTGGTCTGTCGGATGAAACCGAGGTCCCGTTCTTAAATTACCTCTTCTGTTGCTGTGACGTTAAACCCATTCACTTTCACTTTGCTGTGAATGCCTCGTCTACTACCATCACCAATTGTCCCAAGGTCATTTACCAGTAGTTCTTGTTTTAACCCCCATATATATATACAAATGTATATATAATACCTTGCTGCTGAACTGATGTAAAACCCCAATCAGTCAATCAAATCAAACTTCAAAACTCATTCGATGAGTTTTAATCCCCACCCTAGATATGAAAACAATACTTTCATAGTGTTTCAATCTCGCTCGTCTTTCGGATGAGACTTAAAACCGGGGTCCGACCTCTATATGCAGAGCTCCAGATAAGATGCGTGCGTATTGGCGTATTTTCCGTAATTATTTTAGTTGAATGCGCATTGATTATCAAACGTGGGAGTACACAATACGCACAGCAATGTGAAAATGCGCATTGATTTTCAAATTGAGTAGAAAATTCACTTAGCTGAGCTGCAAAAAGCAAGGGATTCGCTGCATGTAACTATGCCATTTCTTGTTTGATATGAAAACTGCATATATTTCATTTACTTTTGATTCAAATTTTAAGGACTTAATTTGTACTTTGGTCATTTACTGTTCCCTACATGTGACTGTGACTGGAGAAATGGGGCTTATGGGTTTTGCGACCAGTGTAGATCCAAACCAGCCTGTGCATCCGCACAGTCTGATCAGGATCTGCACTGTTCGCCATTCCATCAATGAAACACCCGCCACACTTCTAACAAGCAATGTCGATTGCTATCAGCTCTAATTGATCAGGAGCTACACTGGTGACAACTCCCATAACCCCCATTTCTCCAGTCACAGCCACATATAACCTTGCTGTTGATATGACGTAAAACCCCAATGAATTTAACCCACTTCAGCTTAAGGACTCAATTATTTTAGTTGAAAAAAATCTCAATAATTTGTTTATTACTCCATATAGGTATATGTTGTTACCACTCATTTGAACCGTCTCGTCGAGACGGTTCAAATGAGTGGTAACAACATATACATCTGAGATGAAATAAAGAATATATATGGTCACAGTTGTCAAATTGCCATTCAGTTTTCGGCCATTCCTGTGTGGTTTACAACGTCGTCGAATTCTTGACCCCAATGTAAAATTCATCGGATCGAGATACGGCGATGTCAATGGTATTACTTAAAGCTTTTAAGCCAAAGTCATGTCGTCATTGTTAACACGATGTTTGCACATGAAAATGGGTATTGAAAATTGAATATAAGTAATTATCGCATATATACAGAATATACATGTATCACAATATATGACATTCTGTGATATGTTGGGCTATATTGCCACTGTGACCAGTGTAAAGTAGGACCAGCCTACAGTTGTGCACAGTCTACTCGCGATTTGCACTGTTTTTGTCGAGCCCGCTTGCGAAAAACGAGACATAGTTATCACAATGACGTCCGGGTGTCCGTGCGTACGTACGTCCGTCCGTGCGCCCGGGCTAACATTGGGGGTTTAGGGGCTAGGGGGAGGAGCCTAAGACAATAAGATACAATAGATTTATTCCGTTAGCCCCTAAACCTATTGTAGTTTAGGGGCTATTCCTTTGATCTTTTAAAGAACAAATAGCCCAAAAACCCAAATTTCCCCTGATTTCAGTGTGGAAATTAACATCCGATATCAAATGTATATTACTGAACAATAATGCCAATCAATTTGTGGGGTAATTGTGAATAAATGTTTATTTTGCCAGAAAATGTCTCAGATGATGTCTGATATAAAGAGCATTTTGTGCCTACCAGTTTTATAATGTCTACAGTTTGCCACCAACGATAATAATTGTCTAGTATTTGTGGAATTTTCCATGAACCAAATTGAGAATTTCATAAAATATTAGGCAAATTGAAAATTATACTACCCTGTTTTTCCAATATCTCGAAGATAATTTTGTTGATTATGTTGATGTTATAAATTTCATACGGGAAGTGGGATCAACATTTTTAGTTATTGCAAATGCAATAAGCCCTCCTTTCTCGTGGATGGTCAAATATGATAATGACGTTTTTGTGAAATCCGACATCCCACCATATTCTGTATATTAGCACTTCAGCCTAAGGACACAATGATTTTAGTTGAACAAATATCAAGAAAGTGCTTATTACTCCATATAGGTATATGTTGTTACCACTCATTTGAACCGTCTCGTTGAGACGGATCAAATGAGTGGTAACACCATATACTTCTGCGATGAAATAAAGAAAATAGGGAATTTGTTTCTCAAATGTTTCATACTACTATAATTGTATCCCGTCACTAATGGGTTAATTGAATATAGATATTCAGTATGTGTATACACAATAAACCATTTATCAATATAGTTGGCACAAATATCTATTTAACGGCTGGTTTATGAGGAAAAAGTGCTTATAGACACCAACAATTTATTACCTTTCTATGATTAATGTCTTTCAGAATATTGGTTGATTTATAAACTAAGCTGGAAATCATTGGTAAATTTAGCCATTACAATGCTGAATTAACCCTTTCAACACCACAGACCTCTATAGAGACAATGTTTGCAAACAGTGCAGATCCAGATGAGCCGACTCGTAACGAGCCGTCTCATCAGGATCTCCACTGTTTGTTAATAGTTATCAAATTTGAAAAGATTACCCTTTCTGAAGAATGGAATAGCCTGAAAATTTGAATGGACCAATGAAATAGCATGAAACAGTGGCATGGAACAGCCCATTAAGTTACTTGGTGTTGAAAGGGTTAAGTTTTATCGTGTGCTGTTTATATTTAATTTTTAATTTTTATGCCCCCACCGCCTCCCCCCCCCCCCCCCCCCCCCCCGGTCTCGGTAGAGCTCTGAGTGTCCATGTGTCTGTCTGTCCTGGCAAACATTGAGGGTTTAGGGGTTAGGGGGAGGAGCCTAAGACAATCTATATTGCTTGCAGGATTATTTAAATATTTCAACACAGCATACTTGTGGACCCGTTCGCCGGAGCTTCTCATTTCTGTCATAACTTCTATCCCCTGATGGATTACTTTAATATTTCAATGCATCATACGTGTGGACAAATGCCACACATCAACACTGCCCTTAATATGACCTTTGACCTTCATAAATGTGCTTGTGAATACATATCAATTTGGTTAATTAACTTTGTCACAGTTTCTCCAATATCTGCCATCGGAGGCATTCGTGTGCCGACAGGCCACATTTCTTGTTCTTAACAAAAACGCGTTTATAGTGCTTTAGAAAATGTTCAATGGAAATAATGCTCAAGTACTGTCAAACCATGTTTGTATTGGAGAATGAAGACAAATTATGAAACAACAGCAGACAGCAATTTTCTGTTCCTGCCTTTTAACCCTTTTACCCCTTAGTAACTGTATTTGGATATGTTAATCTTGCAACCAATCCAAACGTGACAAAACGATTTTAAGATTGTCCATTTATGAAAAGGGGGTGTTTTTGTTCTGCAAAAAGTGCAGATCCTGATGAGACGGCTCGTCTCGAGCCGGCTCATCTGGATCTACACTGTTTGCCAATTCCACTATACAGGTCTGTGGTGTTGAAAGTGTTACATGCCCACTCAGTAGACACAAAATGTTCTTTATATCAGAGACATCATCTGAGACATCTTTTGGCAAAAATAAACATTCATTCACCATTACCCCACATATTGATTGGCATTATTATTCATTTTATATCAGATGTAAATTTTCACACTTATATCAAGGGCGATTATCGTATTTTCTTAAAATGTTAATGGACATTACTAGTTATTCTCTGTATTTATTTTTTGATGTGCAATGATTATACTTGATAATCTATCGAAATCTGTCACTATCTGTAAAATAAACATTACTAAATGATAATATCTGTATAGCAGGCACTCGTAATTTTTAGAACTGGCGGAATAGTGACACAATTACACACTTATTTAAATCCTCTAAAGAACATTTTGTGCCTACTGAGTGGGCATGTACCTTTAAGGGGTAATTGTGATACTTTTCATTGTCATTCATCTCTGATGATCATGTCGGGTTACAAAGCACACAAACATACTTTGGAGCATTCCTATGTCTGGCTCTCAGTGGAATCTCTCTAAACCAGACACACTGGGGACCTCCCAGGGTGTCTGGTTTAGCGGGATTCCAGTGTACTCCAGTTACCAACAGCGGTATTATATATGGATAAGTCTCAGACCAAAGGAGACAATGTCAGCATTTCCGCTCTTTTCATGCTGAGGATACACCATTACGTTTGCGGAAAATCCTAAATATTTTATTTCTATGTGCTCAGAAGTATATATTGCCACCACTATTCAAATGAGTGGTCACAACATTTATTTTCATTGAGAAATAACGAAAATAAAAATAAAATAGTTTATAAATTTCATGCCCGTAAAGGTGTATTCCAAAAGGAATGGGTTAAGGGGTATGGGCACTCTGAGATTGGAATATGTCCCCCGGGCTTGTTCTAGGCAGAATCACAGGTGGAAGACTCGGACCTACATTGTTGGACCCAATAAATGGCTCATTTGAAAAACGTTACCCCACCCACCCATTTCCTTACCATATACAGTATAGCCTTTCAAGGTGGGCAAGAGCTTGGGAAAATTCCCTAGACAGGCTTAGTTTCGGGCTCGCTCAAACACCACACATTTCAAATTTTCTGCTGACTTACGCCTCTGGCAAATAATAAATGCCTTAGGTCCCCAAATATATTCATCTGTGTTTTGTGTAGTGTTAGTTACACACGTTTTAGCTATCAATGTTACAGAGAAATATCTCTTTCCGAAAGATCATTCAAGGTTAGTGAATGACACGACACTTCTTAGTTACAAATTTTAACAGCGGATTTACTGATGTTTATTTCAGTGATTCAGTATGTTGAGACTGTAATGGGATTTCAGCCATATTTTACATGTAATTTATGCTTCCAAGCCCACAAAAATGTGTGACATTCTTTTGTACACACAATTATCGGCTTGGCTGTGGTAGCTAATTTGCCTGTAACTAACAAAATGCTTAAAGCAGATCATTGAACTGAATATATTTGAAGAGCTAAGACATTTATCGATTACCAGAGACATAAGTCAACAGAAAAATCAAAATGTGTGGTGTTTGTGAGAGTCCGAAACTACAACATTTTCCCAAGCTCTTTCCTACCTTGAAAACGTTATAGTGTATATTGTACGGAAATTGGTGGGTGGGGTAACGGTTTTCAAATGAGCCATTTATCAGGTCCTAGGTCCGAGTCTTCCACCTGTGGGCAGAACATGCAACCATACCAAACCATGATTTTATGAAAAACATTGACTAAATTTCAAGCTGAGACAATACTTGTTAACAGTTCAGTAAGTCGGTCCTTTTCTGTTCATCAAATGTAGTCAATTTAACAACATGGGACCGGGCCAAGATCCAGCATTGAGAACTGGGTATATTGTGAGACGATACATCCATCCGGCGCAATGTGCTGTCTTAGTAGTATGTCTCGGTAACATGTGTAACATCGGCTGACAAACTCAGCCATGTTGTGTTGTCTCAGATCCAAGTGGGCAACAGAGTTATGGCCCCTTTCCCTGTCTCATTGCAAGGCTCCAGAAAAGGAATTAGTAATTGAGTATTGTTCCTCCATCATTTCTGAAGCGATTGGGTATTTCAAAATTTTAATTCGGTTAACAGACAGCAAATATTGAATAGTTTGCTTCGAAATGAAAACATGTCTTGGCATTTCGTTAGAATTGTCTCCTTGGAGACAATTCTAATGAAATACCAAGATGTGTTTTAATGGAAAATACGAAATATATGCTATATTTGTGGTCTGTTTATTGTTCTCTGCAGCATGATAAAGGTACCATAATTTTTGTTATTGCTGTTTGATACTCACTATTTCTGATTTCAATTGGGTTTTTAGCAATTATAATTGGGTATTTAAGCAAATATGCAGCTTATCTGGAGCTCTGTCATTGAATGGGAGATTCTGATATATTGACCCTTAGAATGCAGGGAAACAAAAAATTGTTGTCTGCTGTTTATTTCATATTCTTTCTCTGTATATTCTAAAGTGCTGTCAAATCATGTTTTTGCTGAGAATAATTGAAAATAGAAAAACAAACAAACAACAAAATTTAATTCAGCATAGTAAGGGTTGACCCTTAGACCGCTACTCACAACAATTGTCGTCTGCTGTTGCTTTTATATCTTGCCTTATTTCTCAATAAAAACATGGTTTGACAGCACTTCAGAATCATTTTCAATGGAAATGATTCTGAAGTGCTGTCAAACCATGTTGTAAATCATTCTAAAGTGCTGTCAAAGCATGTTTTTGATGATAAAAATGGAAAACAGAAAATAAACAGCAGATGACAAAAGAAATAAGATAGCGGTCTAAGGGTTAAGGGATATTGTGTCAGACTGTGGCTGTATCAATATTCTATGCAATGTAAAAAGTAGCAAATTTTGTTAAATATTTGTTCAGTTCATGATTATCTGGCTGTAATGATCAGCAAATGGGTTTTTTATTTGTTCAGCATTGTTTACACTGTGTTAATGTAACAGATATATACCTATGAGTAGATTAAGTTGAGATTGCATTTTGTGTTTGTTATACTGTCGGCATGTATGCCAATAAGTATTTGTCATACCGCCATTACTTAAAATATGCATTATATCTGCAGCTGTTATTTATAAAACAAATTAACCCTTTCAACACCACAGGCCTGTCGTGGTATTCGCAAACAGTGTAGATCCGGATGAGCCGGCTCGTGACGAGCCGTCCCATCAGGATCTGCACTTTTTGCAAGTAATTTTCATATTTTTGAGAACGAAAACACCTCCTTTTCATAAATGGAATAGTCTGAAAATCATTTTGTGACGGTTTGATTGGTTGCAAAATTAACATATCAAATTCCATTCAAGCTACTTAGGAGTAAAAGAGGTAAAATTAGTATGTCCGTTATATCGACAGCGGTGGAAAAAATGGACCAGACAGCTGCGTTTGTCTGAGTCCGCCTGAGGTCAAATGGTTTTTATCCCATCAACACAGTGCGTATGTGCCGTGAAACAATGTGCCGTGAAACATTTTTGATATCCAGTCAATACAATTTTTGCATTTTACAGCCATTTGAAGGTGTTGGACGGGATAAATAGAATAGTAGGTTAGTGCCGTGAATGGAAAAAATATCTGGCCGGCACAGAAACGGGATGTGCTCGGCAGAGCCTCGCCCATCCCGTTTCCTGAGCCTTGCCAGATATTTTTTCCCATTCACTGCACTAACCTACTATTCTCTATATTTTTAACTTTCGACACCTTCATAATTATGAATCACTGAATCACATGGTGTGACGTTGAAGAAGCTTCACAGAGTTGGGTGAAGTTTCAAGATGTCTATCTAGCTGCTACAGGAAAGTAGGTCAAACACTTAAAATAATATTTCCAAAACCGATTTAAATGAACTTTTAGTCAAAGTGAAAGCTCTTCCGAATGCTAAAATGGTTGATGTATCGTCTTAAACCTTGCTATGCTAAATTAAATGTTGTCTTCTGCTGCTTATTTTTTATTTTCATTTTTTTCTCATTAAAACATGGTGTGACATCACTTTAGGATCATTTCTATTGGAAATGATTCTAAAGTGCTGTCAAACCATGTTTTTATTGAGAAAGAAGGCAAAATATACAGCAGTCTAAGGGATAAATGGACAGGGGCTAAGGGATGCAATTTCTGTCGTGCCCGCTTGCGGAAAGCGCGATATAGTCGGCACTTTACGTACGTACGTACATACGTGTGTCCGGTTAAAGTTTTTGGTTAAAGTTTTTTGGTTAAAGTTTTTTGTTATACTATATGCAACTGCTTTGCCCATTACCTTGAAACTTCACATGGGTGTTTATCATCATCTATGTTTTCATTCTACCCTGTCCCCTGTGCCCAATGTCAAGGTCAAATTACTTTGAAGTTTTTGGTTAAAGTTTTTGGTTAAAGTTTTTTCCCATTCACGGCACTAACCTACTATTCTCTATATTTTTAACTTTCGACACCTTCATAATTATGAATCACTGAATCACATGGTGTGACGTTGAAGAAGCTTCACAGAGTTGGGTGAAGTTTCAAGATGTCTATCTAGCTGCTACAGGAAAGTTTTTCAAAAGGTCGTTCTTTTATTAGAGATTTCAAAATTCTTCTTCACATGAACCGCTTGGCCCATGGTAGCCAAACTTAAAAGTTATGGTCCATGGGTGAAGCCTTTTCAGATTTGTTAAAATGGAGGTCATCGCTAATCCAAGATGGCCGCCGTCTAAAAATAGCATAAATTCTTAAAAAATCTTCTTCTTATGAACCGCTTTCCGGATTTCGACGAAACTTGGTAGGAATGATCGATGTACATTGCTCTTTCAAAGTTGTTAAAATGGTGACCCCGGGGTCAAAAATGGGCGTGGCCTGTGGGGTCAAATTTGGGTCAAATTTTATTTTTGACTGAATATGGTAATTTCATATATCAAATTGAAGGTATCAATGAGGCGATCACTTTGGTGCATTTTTTGTCAAAATAGGATTGTTATGTCATCCAAGATGGCCGCCGAAAGGTCAAAAGGTCGTTCTTTTATTTGAGATTTCAAAATTCTTCTTCACATGAACCGCTTGGCCCATGGTAACCAAACTTAAAAGTTATGGTCCATGGGTGAAGCCTTTTCAGATTTGTTAAAATGGAGGTCATCGCTAATCCAAGATGGCCGCCGTCTAAAAATAGCATAAATTATTAAAAAATCTTCTTCTCATGAACCGCTAGCTGGATTTCGACGAAATGATCGATGTACATTGCTCTTTGAAAGTTGTTAATGTTAAAATGGTGACCCCGGTGTCAAAAATGGGCATGGCCCGTGGGGTCAAATTGGGGTCAAATTTTATTTTTTACTGAATATGGTCATGTCATATATCAAATTGAAGGTATCAATGAGGCGATCACTCTGGTGCAATATTTGTCGGAATCGGATGATTATGTCATCCATGATGGCCACCAAAAGGTCCATTTATTCAAGATTTTTAACGTCTTTTTCTCAGGAACCACATGGCCGATGCTGGGTGAAGCATTTTCAGATTTTGTAAAATGAGAGTCATCGCTTAATCCAAGATGACCGCCATCTAAAAATAGCACAATTTTTTTAAAACACATGAACTCAATGTCACATTCTCCTCTGCTATGGAGTCAGGTGAGCGAATTAGGGCCATCATGGCCCTCTTGTTTAGTGTCCATGCCTCGCCCCAAGGCGCGACATGCAGGCCGCGGCCATCTAGTAATTGTATTTTTGTTTGTAATCATATTACTTTTAGGGGAAGGGGCCACGTGACTTTGGTGTGGTATGGACCTGGCACCAAGTCAGGTTATTCTAATTTCAGGGCTGAATATATATTTTTCTCGATGTATTTTTAATATTCCGTTCTGATTTTGAGATTTTCCCCCCAATGCAGCAGTTTCAATACGGGATCAAACGTGTTGGCCCAGCCTTAAATGACCTTAGCTGTTGATATGCCGTTAAACACTAACAAACAAACAAACAAACAAACCAACTAACTTGTATTTTTGGAAAAGGCACCAGGGGTCCGTTTCACTAAACTTCTTACGAGCAAATTTAAGATCGTCTGTAAATTTCAATTTATGGATTTACATTTATTGAGCATAGGCTGCATATGCAACCTATGCTCAATAAATGTAAATCCAATAATTATTTACAAGAAAACAATGTTAATGTGAAATTTACAGACTATCATAATTTTGCTCTTACGAATATTTTAGTCGTAAGAAGTTTAGTGAAACGGCCCCCAGGGGGTCATTTCACTAAACTCAGTGGGACTAAAATGTCTGTAAGTGCAAAATTATGATAGTCTGCAAATTTCACATTAACATTGTTTTCTTGTAAACAATTATTGAATTTACATTTATTGAGCATAGGCTGCATATGCATAAATGTAAATCCATCAATTTAAATGTCCAGATGATCCTAAGTTTACACTTACGAACATTTTAGTCATATGAAGTTTAGTGAAACGGTCCCCAGCTTTGAATTCACTATTTATCTGCGAATGACTTTGCAAAAATTAACCCTTTAAGTATGCACGAAACATATCTTGTTGTCTGCTGTTGTCTTATTTCCTGTCTTCATGCTCATAGTTGAAATGCTTTCACAACACTTTAGAATCATTTCCAATGGAAATGATTCTAAAGCGTTGTGAAAGCATGTTTTTAATGAGAAAAGTGGAAAGTAACCAAAAAAACAGCAGACGACAACATTTACTTCAGCAGTGTAAGGGTTAAAAAACTTGCCAGATATTGACAATTAGGAAGTGATATATCAAACGCAATTACCATTTATGGCATTGGATCAACCATTTGCTGTGTAATTATCGGAGTTATATAAATACTGTGAAGTATTCTGCCATTGTTGGTGGAAGCGATTATTTACAATATTTCCATTATTTGTATAGATAATTAGTTACGTATATTCTTCCTTAATTGCTTTGGGTATTATGATTAGAGGCTACTTAGAGGGCAGTTTAACTCTTTGCATGCTGGGAAACTTGTGGGCTATAAATAGTTCAAAACTAGCGGACAAGAATTCATCATATTTTCTTGTATTTCTCCCCGTAAATATCATGAATATGTCTTGGAATTTCATTAGAATTGAGTCCTGAGGACTCAATTCTAATGAAATTTCAAGACATATTTAGAGAGAAATAAAACATATACTCCTAATTCGTTTGGTGGATATTTTCGCCGCTAGCATGCAAAGAGTTAAAGAAATTTTCTTTGAGTATTATTTCTTTTTATTGTATTATGAAGTACACAATTCAAATTTTCACAGTTTTACTTTTTGACAGTGATGGTCTGTGTGTGTCTGTCCATCCATCCGTGTGTCACAGTTAAGAAGTTTGACTGAGTTCTCCAATCTTTCCTAACTTTTCTATCACTTCAATATTACCATTTTAGCGCATTACTATATTTTTATTGGCAATATATCATAATAAGAATGGAACACAATTTTACGTTCCACCCCGATAGGGGAGGGAACATTTAGTGTTACCCTTGTCCATACGTCCTGTCTGCCCGCCCGTCCGTCCCGTCCGTCCCGTCTGTCCCGTCCGTCCTTCCGTCTGTCACCAACCTTCTAACTCGTACAACATTTAAACCGTACTAGCTACAGACCTGCAACTTGGTAAGTAGCTTCCTTATGATGAGTAGATGTCAAATTTATTTTGACTTTTGATTCAACCCCCGGGTCATTGATTATCTCCCCCTTTTCGACTTAGAATTTTCCAATTTTGGCTTGTAACTCGTAAAACTTTTAAACCGTAATAACTGCAGACCTGAAACTTGGTATGTAGCTTCCTTATGATGAGTAGATGCACAAAGTTTATTTCGATTTTTGATTCGACCCCCAGGTCATGGATTATCTCCCCCTTTTTGACTTATAATTTGGCAAGTTTGCCTTGTAACTCATAAAACGTTTAAACCGTAATAGCTGCAGACGTAAACACTAGGTATGCAGCTACAGACCTGAAACTTGGTATGTAGCTTCCTTATGATGATTTATGACAATTTTTTTTATTCAACCCCCGTGTCATGTATTATCTCCCCCTTTTCAACTTAGAATGTGGCAATTTTGCCTTGTATAACATCAAACTTTTAAACCATAATAGCCACAGACCTGAAACTTGGTATGTAGCTTCTTTAATATGAGTAGATGCGCAAAGTTCAAACAGACATTATAAGACACTTACCCGAGTTTCGAAGTATGTGCACTTGACCCTGGGCTTAGTGGGGGCAGGACGATCGTGGATTTGTCACAGGGCGATAGAGGACCATTGGAGCAATGCGTGTGTGAAATATCAAGCAGGTCCGTGTAAGGAAACAGAAATTATAAGACATTTACCCGAGCGTTAAAGGTACAAAATGTTCTTTATATCAGGGACATCATCTGAGACATTTTCTGGCAAAATAAACATTTATTCACCATAACCCCACATATTGATTGGCATTATTATACATTTTATATCAGCCATAAATTTTCACATGGATATCAGGGGCGATGACCGTGTTTCCTTAAAATGTTAACGGACATTACTATTTATTATATGTATTTATATATATTTTGATGTTATACTTTATAATCTGTCGAAAATATAAATTTTTCAGGTGACACATTTAATTAGTATAAATAATTAAAAGATAGCATGCCTCATTTGCATATGAAAATAGCCTGATACCACCGCGCGTCATTATCAGTAAAATATGTATTACTAAATGATTATATCTGTATAGCGGGCACTTGTAATTTTTAGAACTGGTGGAATTGTACCACATTTATACACTTATTTAATTCCTATAAAGAACATTTTGTGCCTATTGAGTGTGCATGTACCTTTAAGGTTTACCTTAGCAGGAAAGTAAGATTAGCGCTAATCCTATTACTTTTAGGGGATGGGATAAATGATGCTGGTGTGGCGAGGGCCTGGCACCAGATCAGGTTGTTCTAATTTCAGGACTGAATATATATTTTGATTGTAAATATTGAGTTCTGAAGTTGGGATTTACCCCCCTTGGACAGGTGGATACGGGACTCGACCCCGTTGACCCGTCTGCGTGTAGACTCCCTGAGGCTTGTACCTCTATGTCAGAAAAGCGGACGTTAAACCCTATTCACTCACTCACTCAATTACCTTAGCAGGAGTGGGACAATCATGGATTTGTAGGACCGTTAGCAATGCATTTGTGAAATATCAAGCAGATCCGTGTAAGGAAATAGAAATTGTAAGACATTTACCCAAGCGTTAAGGTTTCAAGACGGACGGACGGACATACAGACGGTACGTACGGACGCTGGCAACACTGTATGCCCCCCTCACTATTCGGTGGGGTGGGCATAAAAAAGATTCACACACGTAAAAGCGTTGTTCTGAGTAAAGAGTCGAATTCAGAGTAACTCCTACATGTCATCATTGCATCAGTCTATGCTGAGTTGCCTCCCTTGCGGTAGAAAATATTGGGTTCCTTTACAGTGCTGAATTAATTTTGTAGTATGCTGTGTATTTGTTCTTTTACATTTTTCTCAACAAAAACATGCTTTTGCAGCACATGAGAATCATTTCCAGTGGAAATGATTCTCATGTGCTGCCAAAACATGTTTTTTTTCTATGAAAAGCAACACAATATGAAACCACAGCAGACATTGTCCTGTGTTCTTACGGCACGCTAGTTGCACTGTTTTCATCATTGATGCTGCTATGGATTATTTTATAGTTTGGGAAAAGTATACAAATAAAATATTAAAGGTACATGCCCACTCAGTAGGCACAAAATGTTTGTTATATGATCTAAATAAGTGTATAATTGTGTCGCCATTCCACCAGTTCTAAATAATACGAGTGCCCGCTAATCAGATATATAATCATTCAGTAATATTTATGCGCGGTGGTAACTCACTATTTTCATATGCAAATTCGTCACCTGAAATAATAATATTTTCAACAGATTATAAAGTATGGTCATTGCACATCAAAAAATAAATACAGAGAATAAATAGTAATGTCCGTTAACATTTTAAGGAAACACGGTTATCACCCCTGATATCAGTGTGGAAAGTTACGTCTGATATAAAATGTATAATAATGCCAATCAATACGTGGGGTAATGGTGAATGACTGTTTATTTTGCCAGAAAATGTCTCAGATGATGTCTCTGATATAAAGAACATTTTGTGCCTACTGAGTGGGCATGTACCTTTAATTTGCCAGTTTATTGTTAGGGACAGACAGGTGGGGATGAGAACTGTACATTAGTTACCTTTGCCCGAACGTCTGGGCATTATTACATTCTAAATGTCCTCGTATTCCAGAAATAGCTACTAAATAATTAATTATTTAACCCATTAAAGACGGGATACAATTACAGTAGTATGAAACTTTTTAGGTGAAAAAATCCTATTTTTGTCGCGCCCGCTTGCGGAAAGCTCGATATAGTCGGCACTTTGGCGTACGTATGTACGTACGTGTGTCCGGTTAAAGTTTTTGGTTAAAGTTTTTGGTTAAAGTTTTTTGGTTAAAGTTTTTCGTTATACTATATCTCTGCAACTGCTTTGCCCATTACCTTGAAACTTCACATGGGTGTTTATCATCATCTATATTTTCATTCTACCCCCCCCCCGTGCGGCCCCTGTGCCCAATGTCAAGGTCAAATTACTTTGAAGTTTTTGGTTAAAGTTTTTTGGTTAACGTTTTTCGTTATACTATATCTCTGCAACTGCTTTGCCCATTACCTTGAAACTTCACACGGGTGTTTATCATCATCCATATTTTCATTCTACCCCCGTCCCGTGCAGCCCCTGTGCCCAATGTCAAGGTCAAATTACTTTGAAGTTTTTGGTTAAAGTTTTTGGTTTAAGTGTTTTGGTTAACGTTTTTCGTTATAATATCTTTGCAACTACTTCGCCCATTACCTTGAAACTTCACATGGGTGTTTATCATCATCCATATTTTCATTCTACCCCCACCCGTGCGGCCCCTGTGCCCAATGTCAAGGTCAAATTACTTTGAAGTTTTTGGTTAAAGTTTTTGGTTAACGTTTTTTCATGTACTATATCTATGCACTTACTTTGCCCATTACCTTGAACCTTCACATGCCTGTTTATCATCATCCACATTTTCATTCTACCCCCCACCCGTGCGGCTCCTGTGCCCAATGTCAAGGTCAAATTACTTTGAAGATTTTGGTTAAAATTTTTGGTTAAAGTTTTTTCATGTACTATATCTCTGCACCTGCTTTGCCCATTACCTTGAAACATCACATGGGTGTTTATCATCATCTATATTTTGATTCTACCCCGCTCCCGTGCGGCCCCTGTGCCCAATGTCAAGGTCTAATTACTTTGAAATATTTGGTTAAAGTTTTTGTCCCGACCGCTTGTGGAAAGCGCGATATAGTCGGCAGTTTGGCGTCCGTCCGTCCGTCCGTCCGTCTGTCCGTACGTACGTGTGTCCGGTTAAAGTTTTTTGGTTAAAGTTTTTCCGCCTACTATATCTCTTTTTTTTAGTGTCCATGCCTCGCCCCAAGGCGCGACATGCAAGCCGCGGCCATCTAGTCTTTATTTCATCTCGAAAGTGTATGTTGTTACCACTCATTTGAACCGTCTCGACGAGACGGTTCAAATGAGTGGTAACAACATATACATGGATCGAGAAATAAACAAAGTAATGAGATTTTTTTAACAAATATTATCATATCCTTAGAGAGTGAGCTCTGACGAAATACATTGTATTGTCATTGTCATGCAACATGGGTATGTTATTACTATCCTCTCTAAATGAATACATAGCCGATATTAACCCATTGCAGACTGGATACTATTAATGTAGTATGGAAGTTTGTAAAAAAAAAAATCCATATTTTCCTCATTTCTTCTCGAAAGTGTATGTTGTCACCACTCATTTGAACCGTCTCGATGAGACGGTTCAAATGAATGGTAACAACATATACTTTTATCAAGAAATAAAGAAAATAATCAGAATTTTATCGAGAAACATTATATTCAATGGGTTAACTGTCAATCACCAAGTGATCCAGTGTGAACCAGATCATGATTCTGTCTTTTAGTGCTGAAAGTTTGCATTGTAACTTGTGTAATTTGGCATATCTACTCATGTGTAATTTGGCATTACTACTCGTGTGTAATTTGGTATATCTCCCCCCGGCCGCCTGGCCGCCCACCCGACCGTACATTTTCCATTTTGCAATAACCACTTTATCGTATGACTGATTGTCTTGATACTTCATGCAATGTTTATTATCCGGTTGAGCGATTTGCCTGAAACTTCATGTGCATGTGCATGTTTCTCATCACTTATATTTTCAGTCCTCACCCTACCCATACTCTACCCATGCCCGTGGGTGGTGGTCGGACGAACGTGACTTTAAATTATAGTGGTATAGTGTATAGTGGTATTGGCAAAACGTGTAGATCCAGATGAGCCGGCTCGTGACGAGCCGGCTCATCAGGTTCTACACTTTTTGCAAGTAATTTTCTTACTTAAACACCCCCTTTTCGTAAACGGACTAGTGTGAAAATCATTTTATGACAATTGGATTGGTTGCGAAATTAACATACATGTTATCAAAATCCATTCCAGTTACCTATGCATGTGTATCCTCCAACCAGCACGGCAATGGGATACATGCCGTTGGTGGCGTTCTTGTTTGTGAGTGAGACACTCATCAGCAATCACGTTGTCTCTGGGATTTTGTCCAGTATCTTAACCCGTTCACCCCTAAGTAACTGGAATGAATTTTGTTATGTTAATTTTGCAGCCAATCCAATCATCACAAAACGATTTTCAGACTAGTCCATTTATGAAAACGGGGTAAAAAATATGAAAATTACATGGATCCTGATGAGACTGCTACCACGAGACGGCTCATCACGAGCCGGCTCGTCTGGATCTGCAGTGTTTACATAAACCGCAAGAGCCGGCTTTCGGGTTCAAAGGGTTAAGTAATGAACATGTATGACACAATTAATTAGCTGTTAATTAAACAGTTAGAGATTAGAAGTAAGATTGGCAATATGAGTTAAACTGAGGGTATGGAGATTTATGTATTATTCAGGATTCTGTCAACATTCTACTTTGATCTTCATTCTGTTTCTGTTGCACAGATGCTCGATACTCGATACTCCCTTGTACAACTGATAGTGTGACGGTCATACCATTGCATTCGGAATACTTTGTTTTGTGTGCGGAAAAAATCAAAGTATTTCTTTTTACACATTGTTTTAAAGTCACTCTTTTTATTAAATTTTCGACCACATGGTCGAAAATTTAATAAAAAGAGTGACTTTAAGACAATGTGTATTAAATGTGCTTCCTTCGGAGGTTATTGGAAATTACTATTTCTTTTACGTCTTTGCAAAATACTCATATGGGTATAATACTATGTGGCTGTGATTAATATTGGAGAAATGGGGCTTATGGAATTTCTTTCAGAGTAGATTCTGATCCTAGCGCACTCTTGCATTCAGATAGGAAAATATACAGTGTTTGCGATAGGCATGGTGTTTTACAGATTGAATGGCGAGCAGTGTAGACCCAGACCCAGACTGATGTGCAGGCTGGTCTGGGTCTACACTGCTTGCAAACATCGTCCCAGTTTCTCCAGTCACAACCACATATATTTTTGTTGAGAAATATGAACTACAGTTTGTATACCGGCAACAACAAAATGGTATATTTTCAGAATTTAATGGGTAAATTTGGAGGATTAATTATTTTAAATGTTACCATAGTAACAGCTATGAAGTGTTGACTGAATATTCTGTATGGATTAATTGATGGTTGCATTAAGACTAAATACTGACTGGGTTACTGATTTTGAACATTTTGTTACTTTTAGAAATTGCTGTAACCAATATAAAGCTTCCAATATGGTCACTGGACATTTTAACTTTGAAAGTTTATCTTTAAAGGCACTGTTTCCCAGATTATGTCTCAGACATTCAATATGTGGTTATTTGCTTCATGGACTGCTAATGGCCTTTTTTCAGCCAAACTCTATTTTATTTGATCAAATTCTCAGGAGTGTTTCCGCTATTTATAGTTTTGCAACACCCCGATTTTCTTAAGGCGACTCACAGGTGCAATTGTGTTCAGAAAATTTGATCTAAATCATCTCTTTCTGCGCATATCTGAGACCAAGGGCCTTTAACCCTTACATGCTCAAGAGAAACTATAATTATTTTTCTCACAGAAAAAAAAGTATTTTTTTCTTTTTTTCTTATTTTCTTATTTTTCACCAAAATGATATGTTGTTACCACTCAGTTGAATTCAAATGAGTGGTAACAACATATACTTCTATCAAGAAATAAAGAAAATTGAAAAATAAATGTTGGTAAATTTTTATACCTGTTAATCAGTATGCCACATGAAATGGGTTAAAGCATTGGTCAAACTATAGCTAGGGATAGCTGGTTACAATACTTTGTGTGAACAATAAAAAATAAATAAAACAGCACAAGAAGGACCAATTCCCTATCTGACACATGGTTGCCATGACAGCAGAGAAGGTGGGTCCTAGCAACGGAACATGTGAACCACAAACTAGTGCTGTGAGCATGGTCGGTTACAGACCGAGCCAGCCTCCCACTTACCAACAGTTGGTTCGGGAGAGCTTACTAAGGGGTGAGTTATAATGGTGACAATATAAAATTATGGCATACTGGTATTTGTCACATGAAAACATTGTAATCACGTACTGTGACCCATTTCATAAATGTGATACGACAGCGTGTAATTACACCTGGAACGAATTTGATTGGTTGGCTGCATCACCGTTTAGTATTCGTATTATGCGGCAACGTTATGTCAAATGAATAAAATAGAGATGTTCCAAATGATGTCTGCAATGGCGCGACAAAGCAATGATGTTTGAAACGTTATTAGAAGCGTCCGTAAAATTACTGCAATTGTCACAATGAGATCCCGTTTGGTAAGATGGAGTGTTTACAAAGAACAGGAGCCTATTATATGGCATATTTATTATAGGAATGAATGGCCTTTTTGTGGAATTTATCGGGGTATAAACTTGGAAAAGTCGCGGGAATACTGGACGAAGGCCGGAAGGCCTCGTCCAGTATTCCCGTGACTTTTCAAAGTTTATATCCCCGATAAATTCAACAAAAAGGCCATTCATTCCTTATAATTCCAGCATATGAAATTAATTCATCAAGAAAATGTGTTTATTTTCCGTTTTCTTTTAACTGCGCCTGACGGTTACGGAAAGTAGTTCGGCATGGGAGTTTACTGGAATATAAATTTTGGACAGACTTGCTACAGGCCAATCAAATGTTAGGGAATTGTGTAAATAGGATTAAAACTATTTTTGAAACGTATTGGATATCTCCCAAGTTTTCTTCTCATTGGAGGCTGAAATCATGTGACATAAACAGAATCTCAAACTCGTTTCCCTTTGATGTGAGAATGGAGTTAATTACTCATTGATTATCAAAAGTGGGAGTACACAATACGCACAGCAATGTTTGCAACTCAAATACTCAAATTTGTTATATTTTTTTTTATAATTTTTTCCCTATTTAGTAATGAAGAAAACCAATAACCCATTTGTAAAAGTAAAATACGCAATGATTTTGAAATCAGGTGGTGTAGTACGCTTTAGACACACAACTTATCTGGAGCTCTGCATGACATGTATATGTTTCATGTACACAGCAATGTTTGCAACTCAAATTTGTTATATTTTTTTTTTATACTTTTTTCCCTATTTAGTAATGAAGAAAACCAATAACCCATTTGTAAAAGTAAAATACGCAATGATTTTGAAATCAGGTAGTGTAGTACGCTTTAGACACACAACTTATCCGGAGCTCTGCATGACATGTATATGTTGTCATGTACACGCATTTGTATTGACATCACGAGTATGTGCTTTTACAAGGAACAAACATTATTGTTATCTCTAAGATGGAGGGTGTCATAATATCAAGTGCATCTGTCTGTCTTTGATATACATGTATATATAAAGAATAGTAGGTTTAATGCCGTGAATGGGAAAAAATATCTGGCAAGGCTCAGGAAACGGGATGGGCGAGGCTCTGCCGAGCACATCCCGTTTCCGTGCCGCGCCAGATATTTTTTCCCATTCACGACACTAAGCTACTATTTTATTTATCCCGTCAACATTTTTTCCCATTCACGACACTAACCTACTATTCTATTTATCCCGTCAACACCTACAAATGGCTGTAAAATGCAAAAATAGTACTGATTGGATATCAAAAATGTTTCTCGACACCGTGTTTCACGGCACATACGCACCGTGTTGACGGGATAAATCTACATGTGTACAAGACTCCAGATTATAAGGAATTAGTAATTGAGTATTTTCACTCCATCATATCTGAAGTAATTGGGTATTTCAATATTTTAATTGGGTAAAATAAAATCACACTACTGTTTACACATCAACAGACAAGAAATTATTGAATAGTTTGCTTCGAAAGGAAAACATGTCTTGGCATTTCATTAGAATTGTCTCCTTGGAGACAATTCTAATGAAATACCAAGATGTGTTTTCATGGAAAATAAGAAAAATATGCTATATTTGTGGTCTGTTTATTGTTTTCTGTCACATGATAAAAGTACCACAAATTTGTATTGCTTTTTGATACTCTGATTTCAATTGGATTTTTGGCAATTTTTATTGGATATTTACGCAAATACGCAGCTTATCTGGAGCGCTGTGTATATATATTGCTGAAGAACATCTGTTTCTATTTAGTGATTTATAGTGCTTATGTAAAGTGTATCTGACACCAGTGTTCTTTTGAACTTATTGTCAAATATGGGATTCGGCCCCCATTACTTAACCCAGTCTAAAATGGCCTAAAATGGTTAAACACCATTGAATAAATAAATAAATTGAAATTATTGTCGTTTCAATGTGTCTTCCTGGGTCATTAATTACCTACAAATCGGAATATTCCAGAGTGTGGCCTCCATCCAGTCTTTCGCTGCCAACATTTAATGTCAACTGGATATTTGCATTATTTAAATGAACTGTGCTGTGATGTCACAGCTCATTTGCATAAAATATGTAGAAATTGGAACATCTATAACTTGTTTTCACCAGTCTTGTTAGATTGCCAATGACTATAATTTTATACTTTGCATATGAAATACAAATGCATCCACAGAGCCTTTATAACCCTTAGACCGCTACTCGCAACAATTGTCGTCTGCCGTTGCTTTTATATCTTGCCTTATTTCTCAATAAAAACATGGTTTGACAGCACTTCAGAATCATTTCCAATGGAAATGATTCTGAAGTGCTGTCAAACCATGTTGTAAATTATTCTAAAGTGCTGTCAAAGCATGTTTTTTACGATAAAAATGTAAAATTGAAAATAACCAGCAGACGACAAAAATAAATATGATAGCATCTAAGGGTCAACCCTTTCACACATAAATAACAGGAACAGATTTGTATATGTTAATTTCAAGACCAATCCAATTGTCACAAAATGATTTTCAGACTAGTCCATTTATGAAAAGGGCGTGTTTTTGTTCTCAAAAATGTGAAAATTACTTGCAAAAAGTGCAGATCCTGATTAGACGGCTCGTCATGAGCCGGCTAATCTTGATCTACACTATTTGACAATACCACTATACAGGCCTGTGGTGTTGAAATGGTTAAGCTTTAAAAACGTAGACCTGGTTCATTTATTTTGCATAATGCACAGAGCTCCAGATAAGGTGCATATTGGCGTATTTTACGCACATACTTTAGCAGAATACACATTGATTATCAAAAGTGGGAGTACACAATACTCGCACGCAGCAATGTGAAAATACGCATTGATTTTCAAATTGAGTACCGGTAGTGAAAATACTATAATAAAGTTGAAAATTTACTTAGTTGAGCTGCAAAAAGCTGCTTTTTGCAGCTCAAACAAGTGAATTTCAAATTTGGTTTATTTTTTATCATTTGTTCCCTATTTAATAAGGAAGAAAATCCATAATATATTTGTAAAAGTAAAATACACATTGAATTTGAAATATGGGGGTATAATACTCTTTAGATACAAAACTTATCTGGAGCTCTGATGCATGGTTTGTCTTGACTGCATCAGTTATCAGCTTGGCTTGCTTACTTTGCAGTTTTGCTGTTGCGGACTTGGGTCAAAGAAATATACATTTGGCTTCTATGTAGCTTAGATAATTTCAGCTATACATATGTCTTTTACTATTTCATCTGTCTTTTATATTATCTGTATCCTTCTAGCTGAGAACCGCCCATTGTAAAGATTAGTCACAATAACCACCCATCAGTCCTGGCGTTTTGTAACGAGTGAGCGATTTAATACCTACTTTGACCAGGATTATTATTTTATTCCCATTTTATTCACAAAACGCGATGAGTGAATGAGCTGTTATTGTGACCATATTTTACAATGGCCGGGTCTGCGAGACGGATACAGAAAATATAAAAGACAGATGAAATAGTAAATTACATATAGCTGAGATTATTCAAGCTAGCTTCAATGATAATTGCTTCATCTTTGTATGTACAAGCCATGGTACAGTTTCACCACTTGACTTCGAGCATTTGACACATACAGCAAATAATATGACAGTAAACTGAAAAGATTTGGTGCAATACTATGATATGAATACAGATATGAAAACAGCGTACTACAAATATTATGCTCGGAAACTATACAAAAGACAAGATATCTGAGCATTTCTCCCATCAATCTAAAAATAAATTGCGCTGTGTAAACTTTTCAAACTGATGCACAGTTGATTGTTAGTGTACGCTACCCACAGGAAAATCCATATTTACTCGCATAGTAGGCGAAGAAGACACCAGTGACAATACACTCGGGTAACTGCTTACATGTCACTGGATTGATACAGTATGTATGGTAATACAGGTATATATCGACAGCACTGTGCATTTATCTGTTACACAGCCATTTCTGAATTCTCAAATATTTTAACCCTTAGACCGCTACTCACAACAATTGTCGTCTGCTGTTGCTTTTATATCTTTCCTTATTTCTCAATAAAAACATGGTTTGGCAGCACTTCAGAATCATTTCCAACGGAAATGATTCTGAAGTGCTGTCAAAGCATGTTGTAAATTATTCTAAAGTGCTGTCAAAGCATGTTTTTGATGATAAAAATGGAAAATAGAAAATAAACAGCAGACGACAAAAAAAATAAGATAGCGGTCTAAGGGTTAACAACGGGTCAACAAACTCTTCAGACATCAGACTTTGTATGTAAATGTAATGAAAACAACCCATAGGATGTTGTTTAGCATCCTTGGAAGATATTGCACCAAATTGTATTTATGTATGTGTCATATTATTTGTGGTGTGTGTCAAACGCTACAATAGGTAAAACTGACTGATGGCTTGTGCACACTTAGATGGCCGACATAGCAACTCCATGCGCCGTATAATGTTCAGTAACAAGCGAATGTTCACATATATGTTTTACATATATCCCATCACATTTAGGACCTAATTATTTTTTAATCAAACGATGATCAGGGGTCACACGGGTCCTTAACCCTTACAATGCTGAATTAAAAATTTGTCGTCTACTGTTATTTTTTATTTTCGATTTGTCTCATCAAACCATGTTGGAATGGAATGGAAATGATTCTAAAGTGTTGCCAAACCATGTTTTTATTGAGAAACAAAGACAAAACATACATTGACAGCATACAACAATTTATGTTTCCCGCATTGTAAGAGTTAAGTGTAACGTAGTGCCGCCAGCTATGCCATGAAAGATGCCATCGTTCAATCAAAGTACTGAAATATGTTATCTCCACAAAAACTGATTGGTGTGCAGGGTAAGTTAACTTTGTAAAACACACTGACCAGTGTAACTTGCAGGGTCAGTACTGAAATATATAGAAAATCGTCCACCCCCTTTTACTGCTAGCTCATACGTACTGTCCCGTGAGACCTAAAGATAATAGCTGCTATATTCATACACACAAAATGTCTTGATTAGTATCTTCCAGAATTTAACTGATAAACTGAGCACAAAACTGTGAAAACTGTTGAGAATAGTATATGTAGTCTAGATACAAAGCAAGACAGACCAAAACGTCATAGGATAAGTTGGCACATGGCACTATTTGCTTGGTTGTACTCGCTGTTTAGGTGTAGCACGATCAATATAATGGCTGCCCCCATAGAAATTTCTCAAAGGAGATAACAAAGTTTGCACATTATCTGGTAGCCTGAGGAAAGTCAAAGATTGATCACCGATCTCCACTCCTGAGATTCTGTATGTCTGTCCCTGAGGTTTGGCACAATTGATTGTCTGTTCAAATGCTCAAGTAGGTTACCAGTGCATACAGTGGGCAAACCATGATGTATGGATTGCTGTGTGCGTATACTGACCAGGCAACGACACTGTTG
Source organism: Conchocele bisecta (assembly GCA_029237695.1). Classification (NCBI taxonomy): domain Eukaryota; kingdom Metazoa; phylum Mollusca; class Bivalvia; order Lucinida; family Thyasiridae; genus Conchocele; species Conchocele bisecta. Next base: position 24,090,569 of record CM055270.1, on the reverse strand, counting down.
ACATAAAATTTAGCCCTTCAAATGCTGATTTTATATTTTGCTGTCTGCTGTGAACATGTCCAGTTGAGACGATCCTCATGCACTGCCAAAACATGTTTTTATTAAGAAATTCAACAAATTCTAAAAAAAAAAATTGGCAGACGACAATATTTCTTTCCCGCCCTTTTAATGTTAAGATACCTTCTATTAGTCACTGTGATTGTCCAAATAAAACAGAAGCTCTCTCGCAATATTTGCTTTTGAAATATATACTGATATATGGCCATGTGTATAGGATTTCCCACCTTATCACATGTCGATGTTTCGCCATTATTGATTCAGAAAACACGTGATAATTTCAGTAAATGACGTTGAAAATTGACAGAAATATCGCAACAAGCACAAGTGGAATTTAATTCTGCCTGAACATTTTGTTAAGATTTGATCGTTTACCACAGATATCAGTGAGTTTCAAAATAAAAATCTTATTTGCATAAAAGCGGTAAATCTCGTACGCTTGTACATATGTCTTGTATACGTAGTGAAATTTGTGTTCATGCATTTTACTTTTGTGTTTGGGATGCTATAACGATGTAATGTTAAATGTTTCAATGTGGGAAAACGAAATGTTTCATCTACTGTTGTGTTGTAGTTCGTCTTCTCAACAAAAAAATGTTTTCGCCGCACTTTAAATCATTTCATTTGGAAATAATTCTAAACTGCTACTAAACCATGTTTATGTTGAGAATAATGGAAAATAGAAAATAAACAGCACACTAGATAAATTTTATTCTGCATAGTAAGGACTGACGAACTATTTTGGTACAGAAATTGTGGATGGGAATTTTTATGAAAAATGGATTTCAGTACGATTCAATCGTCTGTTTCTAACGTACTGACTGATCTGTGTAAATGCAATGATTATTTAGGTAAGAATATTTCCTGAAAAAAAACTATCAATCTAACCCATTACAGGGCTCCAGATAAGGAATAAGTAATTGAGTATTTTCACTCCATCATTTCTGAAGCAATTGGGTATTTCAAAATTTTAATTGGGGTAAACTAAAACCACACTACTGTTTATACATCAACAGACAGCAATTATTGAATAGTTTGCTTCAAAATGAAAACATGTATTGGCATTTCATTAGAATTGTCTCCTTGGAGACAATTCTAATGAAATACCAAGATGTGTTTTCATGGAAAATAAGCGAAATATGCGATATTTGTGGTATGTTTATTGCTTTCTGCAGCATGATAAAGATACCGCAAATTTTGTATTGCTTTGTGATACTCGCTACTTCTGATTTCAATTGGGTTTTTGGCAATTTTAATTGGGTATTTGAGCAAATATGCAGCTTATCTGGAGCTCTGCCATTACATTCGGAATATAATTTATTGTTGTATTAAAAAATTGAAATATTTTCTTTCAGATTTTTCTTATTTTCAATGAAAGTATATGTTGTGACCACTCATTTGAACCGTCTCGTTGAGATGGTTCAAATGGTGGTCACATTATATACTTCCGATGAGAAATATATATAATATGAGAAATATAGATAATATTTACAATTTTCCGTCAGAAAAATTGTGTATCCGCAAAATATAGTCGGTTAATGTTATCATGTTCTACTATTACTTTCAGATGATTCACCAAAGAGTTCGCCGAAGAAACGATGTAAAAAATAATTAATTATCTCTGCATGTTCTTAATTAAATTAACACAATTAATAATGTTTAAAATTAATTAATTGTCACCTTACCAATTATGACTTACCATATATTAATTATTTAATCAACAGCTAATTTAAGACTTGAACTTGTGTCAGAATGATTCATAATGTAATAACCCTAAATTTTCCGACACCATTTGTTTTGGGAAACCCCTATAAAAAGGGAATTGTATCCAAAATATAGCGAATAGTAGGTCAGTGCCGTGAATGGGAAAACATATCTGGCAAGGCTCAGGAAACGGGATGGGCGAGGCTCTGCCGAGCACATCCCGTTTCTGTGCCGCGCCAGATATGTTTTCCCATTCATGGCACTAACCTACTATTCTATTTATCCCATCAACACCTAGAAATGGCTTTAAAATGCAAAAATAGTATTGATTGGATACCGTGTTTCACGGCACATACGCACTGTGTTGACGGGATAAATATTGTTATTGTGATAAACCATACAACCGTACTAATCCAAAACCTTGGGACACTCTTTGTTGTGGGAAATCCAATATTTATTTACACATGCTTCTTAGAATAAATGGTGTCCGAATATTTAGCGTTATTACGGTAGTTGAGTTTGAAATACATCTTAAAACATATGTGGCTGTGATTGGAGAATTGGGGTTTATAGGTTTTGCGACCAGTGTAGATCCAGATCAGCCTGTGCATCCGCACAGTCTGATCAGGATCTGCACTGTTCGCCATTGCATCAGTGAAACACCCGTTGTGCTTGTAACAAGCAATATAGATCGTTATCAGGTTACAGGAGTGTGCTATTTGATCAGGAGCAACACTGGTCACAAATCCCATAAACCCCATTTCTCCAGTCACAGCCATATATTGGTTGTATCCAGTGTAGTTGTGTAGGCCCTGATCAGACTGCTGGTCTGGGACCACACTGGTTGCAAACGTAGTAAGATCCCTATTATATCCGCTGATTATCCATTTATGTTGCATTATGGAAAGGTATGGTTGGTAACGGACAAACATTTCGTCTTTACCGATTGATAATCCTACGTTTTCACTTAAGTCAGATTATGTTCTCCCCGATTGCTATTTTTTACAAAAAAATGTTTCTATGTCAACATAATTTATTAACTCTTTGCATGCTGGGAAATTTGTGGGCTATAAATAGTTCAAAAATAGCAGATGACAATTCATTATATTTTATTTTATTTCTCCTTATAAATGTCATGAATATGTCTTGGAATTTCATTAGAATTGTGTCCGGAGGACACAATTCTAATGAAATTTCAAGACATATTTACAGAGAGAAATAAAACATATACTTCTAATTCGTTTGGCGGATATTTTCGCCGCTAGCATGCAAAGTGTTAAGAAATAAGGCAAGATATAAAAGCAACAGCAGACGGCAATTGTTGTGAGTAGCGGTCTAAGGGTTAAGGATAAATTTATTAATTTTGATTATACTGAATTTATTACATTATCACAGCCATTTTGGCTGTGATAATGTAATAAATTCAGTATAATAATTCGATCTGCATACTTTTAATCATCAAATATATGCAGTTGTTAGTTCTATATGAAATAATGCATTTCGGGACAAATAAATGATTACTCCCTCAAAGTATACTTTGCTAGATAAGTATACTTTGCAATTTTTCAGCTGATTATTGGTCGATAAACTGGTAAACTGGGAGATGGTATTTTGAAGAAAAAAATATGGCACCTAATTAAGGATGTGTGATTTATGTGCATTTTATGTTTTGTGTCCATGACATCGCAATGATTCTAACCATTCTCGCTCTGGAACGATGATTTATTGATGGGAAATGCATTGGGAATCTGACAAAGCCGGGCTTAGATGTGGCTGTGACTGGAGAAATGGGGCTTATGGTATTTGTGACTACTGTCTGTTTCTCGAAACCTGCCCAAATTTTACCGCCATGTAAACAATGCAAAAACTTTTTTTTTTTGGATAATATTTAAGAATTATCCTTCTTTTTATTTCGCGAAATTTGCTCAAATATTGATTTTCTTGGGACAAAAACAATTTCCCCATGTTATACTGGATCGATTTTCAAAATTTAACATTTGTTTTCTTAGATCATTTCCAAGCTATCCAGCCAGGTTTCAGAGCCAATTTCCAACATTTTTCGTTGTTTGGCTCCTCCCACAGCATCTCCACCTCATTTTCCCCCATGTTAAAAATCTCATAGACAAATCGATTTTTCATAATAAAAGCAATATTTGAAAAAATTTCACGAAATAAAATTTAATATTATCCAAAATTATACTGTTTTTGCATTGTTTATATGGCCGTAAAATTTGGGCAGGTTTTGTGAAACAGACAGTCGTATAGATCCAGATGAAATAGCACACTTCTGTAGCCTGATGTTGATCTATATTGCTTGTTAGAAATATGACATGTGTTTCATTATAGGAATGAATGGCCTTTTTGTGGAATTTATCGGGGTATAAACTTGGAAAAGTCGCGAGAATACTGGACGAAGGCCTTCCGGCCTTCGTCCAGTATTCCCGCGACTTTTCCAAGTTTATATCCCCGATAAATTCAACAAAAAGGACATTCATTCCTTATAATTCCAGCATTTGAAATAAATTCATCAAGAAAATGGATTTATTTTCCGTTTTCTTAAGAATTATTTTAACTACGCCTCAGTGTTATGGAAAGTAGTTCGGCGTGGGAGTTTACTGGGATATAAATTTTGGACAGAGACTTGCTACGGACCAATCAAATGTTAGGGAATTGTGTAAATATTTTTGTGCTGGAATTATTGGTGGATGATCAGTGCAGATTCTGATCTGGATCTACTTTGGCTGCAAAACCTATAAGCCCCGTTTCTCCAGGCACAGCCACAAATGTGAGGTGAATGCAAATGAATTAGATCTTTTACACTATTATTTCTGTCAAATAGTGACATTGGGGTTCATAAAAATATGAGTGTATTAGAATGCCTGATATTGATATAGTCAGTAGACTGACCGAAGTCAAGCAGTACCGTATAATTATGTTAGATTTTTTGTCTATATCATTATTATGCCCCCTATTCATACGTCCGTACATCTGTCCATCTGTCCGTACGTCCGACCTTATATCTACGTGTACATTTATGTCGAAAAGTCAAAAAAGTTTTTGTCAGAGTTTCTCCATCATGTAATATCTTCAATATTACTTGAAAGATTGCTTTAATATTTGGACAGTTCATTCACCTGGACATATGTGATGCACTCACACCACCATTGACATGACCTTGACCTTTGTGACCTTCAAAATGGTGCTAAAACACTTCATTTTCTTTCGTCGAAAAGTTGTTTTTATACACAATCTCTAGTTAGATTTCAGGGGTCAGTTTCACTAAACTTTGTGCGACTAAAATGTTCTTAAGTGCAAATTTAGGATCGTCTGGAAATTTCAATTGATGGATTTACATGTACTGAGCAAAACTATAGGCTGCATATGCAGCCTATGCTCAATAAATGTAAATCCAATAATTGTTTACAAAAAAAACATTATTAATGAAATTTACAGACTATCATAATTTTGCACTTACAAACATTTCAGTCGTACAAAGTTTAGTGAAACAGCCCCCCCCCCCCCCCAGTATGCCATGGGGGCATATCCATGTTTTTGAAACACAATGTCTAGTTTTGTAAAACATGTTTTTGTGCCGTAACATTGGGTACATAAACAACTAGTGGCTTTAAGTACATTCTCGTGTAATTATGAACAAGATTGACGGATAGAGGTGTTAAAAAGACTGCAGTGTACCTACATGATATTCAATGATACATTTATAGGCATTAGTTTGTGTTAAATAGGCGCACGATTGTTTCACAAATAGCTCCATTTGTCACACAAATAGCTCCATTTGTCATATTCCATGCATGAAAATATTCCCACAGTTTGGTTTGCCATCTGCACGCCATCGATATTTGTGGGTTCATAATTCTTCTAGCCATCATGTTTAAGTTGCTGCTGCTATTGCTGATGAAATCAACTCAACTCAGCTTGATTAAATGTCATACGCTGGTCTATCCAGCGCTAAGCTGTGGTTTGGAATATTCGGAAGAAGCCTACCCCACAACAGGCATTTGTTTAGTATTTGTCTTGTAGTGTATTATCAGACCATACATCAATTGATCGTTGTCTGACGGACCAACCTTTGTTTTGCTGATAATCCAGTTCACGAGAGGAGCGGCGTAAACATTGGCGCTGAATAGCAATCAGCGTAGCTCCTGATCAGCCTGCCGCCTTGCGGCAGGCTGATCAGAAGCTACACTGATTGCAGTTTCAGTTAGCGGTCTTAAAATATGTATTTGCCACGGTATCGAGTGACGTGATGAATATGGTCTGGAAATAGTTTATATTTTGGAAAAACAAGTTATTTGCCTAATGCCGCCTGTATCAGATATTCATTCACAAAGGCGGTCATGTACCGACAACGAGAAATGTATCCAATCACTATCCATACAGCGTAGTGACAAACATACACAGTCAGTCATGACGATGTGGAAAATTTCACTTCATCCGAAAATGTCTTTTTCTATTGATGAATTATTGAATATGTCTAGGTTGTATTACGTATTCGTCTTAAAGTTTGGCTATTTATAGAATTTGTCATTCATTCATTCAGAATACGCCTCTAGATTACTGCACATCTTTCAATGTGGATTAACCATCCATACATATATACATACTTACATATCTTTATGTACATGACTCATTGTCTGCGATATCGTTTGCGGAAGATTTTTCGTAAAGATTTTAATTTAAATGTGCATGATAACTTGGCAGTGGGACATGACTTGTGGTAACCGAGTATGTTAATACGGTGGACACGATATACGTAATGGGGTAGGATGGGGTGGACTACGTGCCTGGGATGGGATGGATAACTTACGCCACACAATATGGGCGTGGCGGCATTATAATTGTATGTGACACCGTTAATTTGGAATATAGTAGTATTTTTTTCATTAACCCTGTCACCTCTACATATGTGTACCAGTGTTTTCATTAACTGGATTGGACTTAACAATGGACCTGAAAATGACCAAAAAATTCCTGAAATTGATAGAATTCCTTCTTTGTCTATATAAACTATTCCTGAAATTTTCATAAAAATCGAACTTAATTTCTGGAAATCAATATTAATGGAAAGCAGTGTTATATCGAACATCAGATTTTCTGTGCTACTCTTTTTTGAATGATCCATTAACCCATTTCATGCTGAGGGTATGCCTTTTTGATTGAGGAAAATCATAAATATTTTCTTTAAATGTGCTTAGAAGTGTATGTCGCGACCACCATTTGAACCGTCTCATCGAGACGGTTCAAATGAGTGGTCACAACATATACTTTCCTTGAGAAATAACAAAAATAAAATATTTTTTAAAAAATCACACCTGTAAAAGTGTATTCCGCATATCATAAGTGAATGAATATATTTACTAATACTGACAAATTAAAGCAGATCTTGATGAGGCGGCTTGTTATGAGCCGGCTCATTTGGATCTACAGTGTTTGTACACGTTCGCGTTATGATCTGTAAGGTTGAACGGTTTTACCTGTTAATTGTGATGTATTAATTAATTAATTAAATGATGTATTAATTAATGATATTTATTTCATAAAAGGGGTGTACAATACCATAGTGTGTTAAAAGTCATAATACACAAGTATAGTGTGATAAATCTGCTCTACAGAAAGCATGTCATGTGACCAATACAGCTTCAGTGTATGATGCTGTGCACATGCAATAAATATGATCTAACATTTGTGTTCATTCAATACGATATGTACTAAACTTGCTGACTGGTTTCATAAGAAACAAGGCTCAGCCGAGTTTATATGGAACCAGTTAACGAGTATTATAAATACCATATTAAATCTTCACCTTCATATTTCACCTGCATCAAAATTGTCAGCATTTGTTTCTATTTTCTTCATTTCTCGGTCTCGGTTCAAAATATTGAGTGGTAAAAACATATATTTTTTTATTCGACAATGAAAAATATGTGTACCAGTATATTTAGCACTGATATGGATTAACCCTTAGACCGCTACTCACAACAAATATCGTCTGCTGTTGCTTTTATATCGTGCCTTATTTCTCAATAAAAACATGGTTTGACAGCACTTCAGAATTATTTCCATGATTCTGAATCATGCTGTCAAAGCATGTTGTAAATTATTCTAAAGAGCTGTCAAAGCATGTTTTTGATGATAAAAATTGAAAATAGAAATAAACAGCAGACAACAACAAATTAAGATAGCGGTGTAAGGGTTAATACACTTGTGTAGCATGATATTTTCCATTAATTCAGCATGTTATTAATTACACTGTCAAAACCCACTTTGTGCAACAAACGTCAATAATAAAGTTTGGTGATTTACAAATCGGAACCAATTTCCCCTGAGTGGATGTGGATCTAGTTATGATGACTTTATCAACTCTTTGCATGCTGGGAAATTTGCAGGCTATAAATAGTTCAAAAATATCAGATGAAAATTTGTTATATCTTCATTGTTTTCTCCCTATAAATATCATGAATATGTCTTGGAATTTCATTAGAATTGAGTCCGGAGGACTCAATTCTAATGAAATTACAAGACATATTTACAGTGAGAAATAAGAAACATATTGGTGGATGTTATTTTCACCGCTGGCGTGCAAAGAGTTAACAACAATGGCATTCTGTGTTGTAGCATAGATAGATATGTATTTAATTACATGTACTTTGTGAATATATTATAATTGGAGTGTTCAATAGGCACTTTGCCAGCTAAGTATATCAAACGATACATTTATTGATCACTCATACGGGTAAATACAACAAGATAGGGTGGATGCATAACTATCAACGAATATATATTGGAACGTTTTGCATGTTAATTGTATTTTCTAGTGTTAAGTGATTATATTGGAACGTCTTGCATGTTAATTGTATTTTCTAGTGTTAAGTGATTATTTATTGGATACGCACAAATGATGCTGGCAAGGGGTAGGTGTTTTCTTACGTTTAGTTCCACATTTCTGTTGGATGTTTCACACCATTTAACATAATATAACCATTTGTTTCTTTTAAGTTCTGCCAAACCATGTTTTTTATGAGAAAAATGTAAAATAAACAGCAACAAAATTTAATTCAGCATGACGAGGGTTAAATGTGCATTTTGTTTTGATAATGGCATTCATATAGCCATGCATTACTAAGGTTGCTCACTGTAACATTGTTCCACAATTAGCCATAGTAAATCATAGTAATTCATGCATATACATGTATATATAACACTTAACTCTTTGCATGCTGGGAAACTCGTGGGCTATAAATAGTTCAAAACTTGCGGACAAACATTCATCATATTTTCTTGTGTTTCTCCCCGTCAATATCATGAATATGTCTTGGAATTTCATTAGAATTGAGTCCTGAGGACTCAATTCTAATGAAATTTCAAGACATATTTACAGAGAGAAATAAAACCTATACTCCTAATTCGTTTGGCGGATATTTTCACCGCTAGCATGCAAAGAGTTAAATAACTGTTTTACATGTTAATCTCTAATTAGTTAAGAAACTTGTTTCATTCTATTCCAAGTAAGGATTGTGGCCTAGTGCTTAGAACACCCAGTTGTTGTGGGTAAATTCAGACCTCGGACTTTAAACTGTGGTCCCGTCTCTATATGACCATAGCTCTGTTGGTGGGACGACATTAAACCCTTTCCCTGTTTTGCGATATTTCGACTCTTCCAAATCAAAAACATCTGAATAAAAGAATCAAATGCTGGGTCAAATGATGGTTAAATTATCTGATAGAGTAGAAAACATTGTGGGAAAAGGAGAAATTGCTTGTTACAAGCAATTTCTCCTTTTCCCACAATGTTTTCAAAAGACATCTTCTGCAGAGGCGTCAAAAGTCGTCTCTATCAGGGAAAGGGTTAAACCCTTTTCACTTTCACTTTCATTCCATTCCGACCTGTATTATATTGTAATTCAGCACAAATACAAATATTTGCTTTGCTTGTATGTTTCAGGTTTGCATATGACATACCTTCAATATTTAAGCTGATAAAACTATAATCATATTGATATTTCAGATATTGTATAATTATATGTAGATATCTCTCATTTGAAATGTCATACAAAGCCAGGGACCGATCTGGAGGGGGGGAGGTTGTCCGGGGTTGCTGTAAAACACAGGAAAGTGCATTTCTGGACATCTAGATTTCAAAACTTGTCCTGGGGAAATTTATATCCATGGAGCTCGAAAATAGGACAACCCCCCCCCCCCCCCCACCCCCCGAATGCTGCATCCGCCCCTTAAAGCCACTGTGTATGAGTTATCAATCGTAAAAAAAAATTAAAATATTTTCCAGAAATGTTTCTTCATTTCCCATCCAAAGTACATTTTGTGAGTTTGTGACCATTCAAATGAGAGGAGATGGTTCAAATAGTGTTCACAACATATATTTCCGAAAAACTTGTGCAGAAATATTTACAATTTTCTGTCTAGAAAATGCTGTATCCTCCTCAACTCTTAGAAAAATATTTACAATTTTCTGTCCGGAAAATGGTATATCCTCAGTGTGAGATTTGTTAAATGTAGCTGAGACTGGGAAAATGGGACTTTTGTGATTTGTACCATTGTAGCTTCTGATCAAATAGCATGCACACTCATGTAGCCTAATAACAATCTATTTTGCTTGTTACAAGTGTTTCACTGATGGAATGGGCCCCATTCCATCAGTGAAACACTTCTAACAAGCAAAATAGATTCAATGGGGAACAGTGTGCATTCACAGGCTGATCTGGATCTACAATGGTTGCAAAACACATAAACCCCATTACTCCAGTCACAGCCACAAATAACCCTTATTTCTGTATTTTCACAGCACGCCTACACCAACAAGACTATGACAACGAACACAACTATACTCACGGACAACAGGGGTACCGTCCACCACGACAATTCGGCAATGCCTTCCATCCAGGTCGCTACTTCCAGGGACGCGTCGGCGACACTACACATCGCCGATATCCCGGGGCATTCGGCCCCGCCAATAGAAACACTTACTTGTTGCAAACTGATAATGTTCCGCTTAAGCCAAAGGTAGTGACAATTATACGAAATTCCAAGGATAAACCAAGGAACAATGTTAAGATTTTGCTTAATCGACGGAGTGTTCAGTCATTTGAACAGCTCATGGGCGATGTTAGCGAAGCATTCGGTCCAAAGTGGAAAAACAATCGGGTCCGTAAACTATTTACAACTCGCGGTAGGGAGGTGCAGGGAATCTCGGATTTCTTCCGAGACGACGATGTGTTTATCGCCGTGGGAAACGAGCCATTAACTGAGCATGATGTACATGACATTATCGAAGAGATGTATCCCGAAAGCCCATATGCTAAAAATATCATGAAAGACTTTGATAGGCAAAAGAAGAAAAGATTAGCAATGGTTGGCCAGAATAAAGATGTCGATGGTGATATTAAGAGAGATAGTGGGTTTGGTGAAGGGAGTGACGGGAGTAATAAGGATCATGAGCAGGACTATGTGTTGTATAAAGGGCGTCCTACTGAAAAGGGGAAACGGAGAAATGAATATCCACGTGATATGGAAGTCGCTATGAGATTAGATCGGGAGAAAGAAAAGGCAGCGCAGGACGAGAAAGAGAGAACGCGTAAACAACGGATGAAAATGATCGACACAGAGAGACGTGCTGTGGAGGATGAAAATCGAAAAAAGAGGTTAGTTCCTGCCAAGGGTCACATTGACGACCCATTCAAAAAGATGAAGGAGCAAAAGGAAAAAGATAGAGAAGAGATAAGGCGAAGGAGGGAAGAAGAAAGGCAGCAAAAGGATGAAGACGATAAACAGAGGAAGGAAAAAGATAAACATGATCGCGAAATGGCTGAACATGCGGCTCGTGAGCGACTAGCAGCTGCAGAAAAGGAGCGTGCAGAGAAGGAAAAGGAAAAGACTGAAAGAAAGGCAGCGAAGGAAAGAGAGCGAGAAGTGAGGGAGAGGGAAAAAGAAATGGCAAGAGAGAAAGAAAGAGAGAAAAAGCAAAGAGATAAGGAAAAACATAAAGAAAAAGAAACGGAACAGGAAGAAGAGAAAGTTGAAAAAGAACAGGAAAAGGAAGATAAGGGGAAAGATACTGAAAGAGAGAATGAAGGCGAAGATAGCAAAATTAAGAGTGAAAATATATTAAATTCTAGTAGGGCAGAAAAGGACAATAAGGAATTGGAACGAGAAAAAGAGAGAAGAAATCGGAAGAAATCAAAATCGACTCGCATTGTGCGAAAAAGTAAACTTGAAAGACAAATCAGCAATGATGATTATGTGCTCCAGAAATATGAACTCGGAAGAACTTTAGGTGATGGTAATTTTGCGGTTGTTCGCTTGGGTAAAATAAAGTCAGCCGGGACTGAGTTCGCGATGAAAGTTATAGATAAACCAAAGTTGAAAGGCAAGGAACACATGGTTGAAAATGAAATTGAGATTATGAAGGATTGTAACCATCCGAACATTGTGAAACTGTATGAAGAATTTGAGACGGTGGACAAGATATACCTCGCAATGGAACTCGTAAAGGTGAGTGCAGATTCAAGCATGCACTCTGTTTTGTGCTTGAATTCAGAAAGTTTGATTGGTCGAGGCTGAGCCTCGCCCAATCAAGCTACCTGATTTTGAGTACGAATTTGGAGAACGTGCTCAGAATTATTTTTTAAGCACAGGCCCTGGTTTCAAGCAGAGAAAACATTTTTCTTATTAGGAAGGAAACAGAAGCAACTTAAACAACGTAGGCTTGTTATGCCCCCTATGCGATAGCAAGGTGCGCATATTGCGTTGCTCTTGAGGTTTCATACGTCCGTCCGTATGTCATTGTTGGGTTTCTCCAGTTAGAATGCAGTACATAATGTCTAGTTTATATAATGTCTAATATGTATTCCTACGCCAGTAGTAAAGGAGTGCATTAGAAATAGGTTAACTGCATTGTAATTTTGAAATTTGCGGTGTATATCAGAAAATGATAGGTCGGAAAACGTGTTTCGCCATTAAACAGATTTTCCAACCTATCATTTTTGGCGGGAGACATACTGTCTCCACGCTATTGGGATCGTGATTCTGGCCGTTTGCACGGGTCTACTTTCGGAAGTGGCTCTCTGTTCATCGGGGGACGTCTCAATAGGCTCAATTTGCGTTCGCAATTAACAACAGTCAGGTGACATTTAAAGTCAGCGAGTGAACTGAAAGCAAGTTATTAATAGCAACGGCAATGCTCAACATTATGTGTAAAATAGTTGGCATGCCCAACTTTACTTTTGAAGAGAACAAATTGCTGTTATTGAGACGCCCCCCGTATCGTGTACCACGCAGTCGTCGAAGGCCATTTCTTTTTCATATTGTGGTTTACGGGCGATTTTCGAAAAATTACCCTCTGGGTGAGCGAAACAAAATTCATGAAAACATTTTGCCGTTCATGCAGCATACACGTATGTAGGCCTACGCCCAGTCATAATTTTGAAAAGATTTCACATAATACGTCTGCAATATACCTCGTAAAACGGTTTATTAGTCGGACATAAAGCACCTTTGCTTCATCAACCTATTTGTGTTTAGAGCAGGCTGTATTTTACAAACACCAGTAACTGATCAAGTTCTCCAAATTTGCAGATTGTACATCCAATAATCAACATCGAATATATTTCTAACAAGGAATTTCTGAGTATACAAATTCACAAGTGGCTACTTGTCTCCCGCCAGTCAGTACTTTCAGTACTTTCATCTGATATACGCCACAAATTTCAAAATTACAATACAGTTAACCCTATAGCGATTACCTAATAAATTATGTATTGTTTGCGCTACATTCTCAACCAATGAAAGCACAGAATTTTGTCTCAATTATATATTGCAACGTTTTGCAAATACATGTATCTATTAAATTAATCATTAAGCGTTGCAATAAATACAAAGTTGTATTTAGAATCAGCGGTCATGCCTTGTTGTCGTTCCCATTTTCACAAAAAAACGCATCATGTTACCACATGTGCACGCTTGATTTGGCGTCAAACCACCAATAACGTATTAGTATCGCAATTGGAAGCACACTAAGGGACCTCGCCACATTCAAACAAATATGTGCACATGAAGAGGTGGGCATAATAAAACAGTTACACATACAGTACACATATTGAATGTAACTATTTTCTACGCTCGCTCGAAGTTAACTCTTTGCATGCTGGGAAATTTGTGGGCTATAAATAGTTCAAAAATAACAGACGACAATTCATTGTATTTTCTTTTATTTCTCCCTATAAATATCATGAATATGTCTTGGAATTTCATTAGAATTGCGTCCAGAGGACGCAATTCTAATGAAATTTCAAGACATATTTACAGAGAGAAATAAAACATATACTCCTAATTCGTTTGGCAGATATTTTCACCGCTAGCATGCAAAGAGTTAATTTATTAAAAATTCAATACTATTGCATTGCATATAATAATAATAATAATAATAACATATTTGATGGGAAATGTGAAATATTGATAGGATGCCCAATATATTTTAGAAAGCAAAACTTCTTATGAGCTGAAAAGTAATCAATCAACAGCTCCCAAGTTCTTTGCTCTTTGTATGATGAGGTCAAATGATAAACAGAATCCCCTACTCTGTTCCTGTCCTGTCCTGATATGAAGTTCAGCTATGTAATTTATGTCGAGTTCAGTAAACATCTCAAGACTGAAGCCTACTTGTCGGTAAGATCTGTGATGCATCTTAACCTTGTCACTCCTTTGTAACTGTAATAGAATTTGATATGTTAAAGGTACATGCCCACTCAGTAGGCACAAAATGTTACTTACATCAGAGACATCATCCGACACATTTTCTGTCAAAATAAACATTCATTCACCATTATTCCACGTATTGATTGGCATTATTATACTATATATTATTATATTTTATATTAGCCGTATATTTCCACAATGTTATCAGGGGAGATAACCGTGTTTCCTTAAAATGTTAACGGACATTACTATTTACTCTCTGTATTTATTTTTTGATGTGCAATGATCATACTTTATAATCTGTTGAAAATATTATTTTTTCAGGTGACACATTTAATTAGTATAAATAATTAAAAAATATCATGCCTCATTTGCATATGGAAATAGCCTGATATCACTGCACATCACTATCAGTAAAATAAATATTACTAAATGATTATATCTGTATAGCGGGCACTTGTAATTTTTAGAACTGGTGGAATAGTGACACAATTATACAAATATTTAATTCCTGTAAAGAACACTTTGTGCCTACTGCGTGGGCATGTACCTTTAAGTTGCAACCAATCCAACCATCATAAAATGATTTTCAGACTAGTCCCTTCATGAAAACAGGTGTTTTTTGCTCTCAAAAATATGAAAATTACTTGCAAAAAGTACAGATCATGATGAGACGGCTCGTGACGAGCCGGCTCATCTGGATCTACACTTTTTGCCAATACCACTATACAGGCCTGTGGTGTTGAAAGGGTTAAATACTTCACTGTTCCTCAGTCAGTAACTATTCATTGAGAATACCAGGCTAGTTTCTTTTGATATCAAGTGATCAGGCAAGGCTATGAAACGTGTAGGAATTACGAGGCTCACCAAGAAATTTATCCCATATATGAGCCGTAGGAATTCTGAGGCTCGCCAAGAAATTCTTACTGTTTCCGAGCCGAACCGAATGTTATCTGATATTTAGAAGATGATGTTAAAGGTACATGCCCACTCAGTAGGTACAAAATGTTCTTTAGAGGATTTAAATAAGTGTATAATTGTGTCACTATTCCACCTGTTCTAAAAATTATGACTGCCCGCTATACAGATAAAATCATTTAGTAATATTTATTTTACTGATAGTGACGCGCGGTGGTATCAGGCTATTTTCATATGCAAATGAGGTAGGATATTTTTTAATTATTTATACTAATTAAATGTGTCACCTGAAAAAATAATATTTTACAGATTGGTGGTATCAGGCTATTTTCATATGCAAATGAGGTAGGATATTTTTTAATTATTTATACGAATTAAATGTGTCACCTGCAAAAAATAATATTTTACATATTATAAAGTATGATCATTGAACATCAAAAGATAAATACAGATAATAAATAGTAATGGCCGTTAACATTGTAATGAAACACGGTTATCGCCCCTGATATCAGTGTGGAAATTTACATCTGATATAAAATGTATAATAATGCCAATCAATATGTGGAGTAATGGTGAACGAATATTTATTTTGCCAGAAAATGTCTCAGATGATGTCTCTGGTATAAAGAACAGTTTGTGCCTACTGAGTGGGCATGTTGTACCTTCAATGTCATTTGCTATGAGTTACCACACAAGGCTAGGAAAAACGCATATGAAGGCCGACGCTTACCAAGGAATAGCAATGCCTGATAAATTTGATATCAAGGGTATGGTATTCTAGTTATCAGGTAACATTTTTTGCTACAGGACGGGCAAAAAGAACATGGTTTTCGTTGAAAAGAACTCAGACTTGTTTATGTTGCGTCATTACACTGGTGTCATTTGGTAATGTCATGTGACACCGTTTGACCAATGGAACATAAAATAAATAAATTGTGACCCAGAGAGATGAGCGTATCTAGTCATCTAATCATCAACTGATCCCAGGGTGTACGGCTTAGAGAGGTTTCAATGTAATTCAGACATTTGATCATTCTGAGCCATAGTTGTGTGCTATGCAATCATGAACAGACATTATCACGCGAGATAAATGACCAAGACACTCATCAAAAATAAGATCACAGGTGTTTTCTTGGTGTCCGGTTTAGAGAGGTTCCACTGTACTATAGTTTGTTAACCCTTTCAACACCAAGTAACTTAATAGGATGTTCCATGCCAATGTTTCAGACTATTCCATTTATAAAAATGGGGTATTTCTTGTTCTCAAAAATATGAAAATTACTTTCAAACAGTGCAGATCCAGATGAGACGGCTCGTTACGAGCCGGCTCATCTGGATCTGCACTGTTTGCATATAGCGGACTTTCGGGTTCAAAGGGTTAACAGTATTTCACCCTTTCAACATCAAGTAACTTAATAGGATGTTCCATGCCAATGTTTCACGCTATTTCATTAATTTTGTTCATTCAAATTATCCCATTCTTCTAAAAGGATAATCTGTACGACGTTTAAAATTATTAACAAACAGTGGAGATCCTGATGAGACGGCTCGTTACGAGCCGGCTCATCTGGATCTGCACTGTTTGCAAACATTGTCTCTATAGAGGTCTGTGGTGTTGAAAGGGTTAACAGTCGGCGTGTATTCGGTCAATGTATGGCAAGTTACCTGATAAAATAAGACACATAATCAATGTATTATTGAAATTCATATGTCATTTTAACCATTTTATATTGGAATTTGTCATTTACAACCTTCATGTCATATTTTTATAAAGGTAGCCTATATACATACCAAGCAGTTGAAGATCTATTGTTTACGACATTTATTTGCCGGATATTTGCTGTGTTATAGGACTATGGTTCTTCCACACTAGATTGGCTTCTGATCACGAATCGAATGACCAATATTGTACTGGTCACCAAGAAATCGGGTATTCAAGGCAATATTATAGGAATGAATGGCCTTTTTGTGGAATTTATCGTGGTATAAACTTGGAAAAGTCGCGGGAATAATGGACGAAGCGATACAAAAATATGTACACAATTCCCTAACATTTGATTGGTCCGTAGCAAGTCTCTGTCCAAAATTTATATCACAGTAAACTCACATGCCGAACTACTTTCCGTAACCGTGAGGCGCAGTTAAAATAATTCTTAAGAAAACAGAAAATAAACACATTTTCTTGATGAATTTATTTCAAATGCTGGAATTATAAGGAATTAATGGCCTTTTTGTGGGATTTATCGGGGTATAAACTTGGAAAAGTCGCGAGAATAATGGACGAAGCGATAAAAAATGTTTTTATTACAATTTTCGAAAAAAAAAAAAAAAAAAAAAAATTTATTTTGTTTTCGAAAATTGTAATTTTTTAAGGCCTCGTTCTGTATTCCTGCGACTTTTCCAAGTTTATATCCCCGATAAATTCCACAAAAAGGCCATTCATTCCTTATTCATTATTCATTCATTCCTTATAATTCCAGTTTATTTTCCGTTTTCTTAAGAATTATTTTAACTGCGCCTCACGGTTATGGAAAGTAGTTCGGCATGTGAGTTTACTGTGATATAAATTTTGGACAGAGACTTGCTACGGACCAATCAAATGTTAGGGAATTGTGTACCTTTAAAGAATATTGCGAATATATCATATATTGAATATTCATCGAAACAAATTATATGCTTGTTACCACTTCATTAAGTTCAGTAGGCTCATTTATATAAACCGTTCATTTATACCATTTGACGTGATATGCGTTTATATATTGATAATAGTGGTTATCGGATATCTGTGTTTGTTCTATGACACACTATACTTTAAATGAACCAGCAGTTGAATGAAACGAACCGTACGTATTTGCGATCAGCATAGCCCCAGATCAGTCTGATCAGGGCCTATGCTGTTCACCATTGACCCAGGTAGGTTGGCAGTCATCAACATGGTGATTAGATTCAGAGCCATATCCACATGGCGGCACACCTTGGTGCATGTTTCAGTATTATTTCTTGAGGGCATACAAACGGCCTATATAAACCATTCTGTGAAAGACAGAATCATATAGACACATATGTCTGCCTTGCACCAACATATATCACATAAAACACTTTGAAATTCTGCCTTTTTGGACTTAATGTCTGGGTATGGTAAGTCTTCGAGGCAATTCCACTCTTGAATATAAAATTAAAAAAACAGAGACAGAATCATGCTGTTTGATTTTGCCTTGTTATTTGAATTTCGCTAGGTTTGCCTCTATTCATGTTTTTGTTCCCTTTTTGGACCAATATCTCCAATTGTCGCAAATGTTGTAAGGTACATTTTCGCAGCTGCGGGCAGAAAAGAATTGCCCATGAGAATACCTGATCATATAAATGGTTCTCACAGTTTCGTTTGAACGCTTAGAATGACTACAGTGTATAGTACTGATATCAGATGTATATCTATTATTTTATAACCTTGCCTGTCAACGTATGGTAGTTTGTATTTGGTTCTGTGCCAATCATGATCTACACTGTTTGGAAGCGGAAAATTGTAGTTTTTCTCGTGCATACTTAGAAATTGTTTACGTAAGTATTGATTGTTAATCGTTTGACGATTGTTAATCGTTTGACGATCTTGGACTCTTGTCAAAATTAAGCACAATAGGCACACACATATCTATATGATAACCACAGGGGGTGGGGTTTGGTGGCGTTGGGAAGATCACTTTGTACAGGTATTAGACATACTGAAATTGGCTGTCTATTTCCCAATCATATGGATTAACCCTTAGACCCTTATTTTTTTTTTTGTCTGCTCTTTATTTTCTATTTTCCATTTTTGTCATCAAAAACATGCGTTGACAGCACCTTAGAATAATTTACAACATGCTTTGACAACACTTCAGAATCACTTCCATTGGAAATGATTCTGAAGTGCTGTCAAAACATGTTTCTATTGAGAAATAAGGCAATATATAAAAAACAACAGCAGATGACAATTGTTGTGAGTAGCGGTCTAAGGGTTAAGTATCGGTATAGTTCCCAGATGTGACAGCAGCATTTTGCCACCACTCAGAGTGTGAAGTTTTTATACCCCATCGCCGATAAGCAGGATTGGATATAGCGATATTCCACGATCGTATGTGCATTAGTAACACATTACATTTCTATATTTATGTACACGTTCCGTAAATTCATAATGGAAACATCCATTCAACCTATTGCATTTCTATCCCAGTACATTACGCTAGCCACACGTGATGTCTCGCGACGTTGTTGATTCGTTAAAGTTTGTTTGACGTCGTTGTAAACAACGGCACGCTATTCACCGGCAACGTCGCTGTTCCATTAATTGCGAAGAAATAAAGTAAAAGCAATTCTTGATTTTAACACCATATTTGGTGATTTTCATCTTTGAAACTGTCAGAAAATGAAGTGTAAATAAAAGCATGGGCTGTTGCGTTTACTGTGGTATGAAAAACATTTTGTCTGTTTGAAGTGTGCACTTTGTGTGCACACTTCAAACAGACCAAATGTTTTTCATTACTTAAATAACTTATGAACCCCTTCAGCTATTTTAATAATATGGATGGTGCTGTTTGTTCGCATACACCGCACGTCTGAAATCCCAAGGTCAAGGTCTCTGAGGACTTGTGTTCACCTTGTTCGTAAGGCAAATGCAGTTTATTTTGTCGTTAGTTTTCTCAATAACTGCTTAACAACCTAACCGACTTTCATAATATTGAGCCACAATGTGTGTCTAGGGATGCTGTTTTTTCTCGCATACACACCACATCTGAACACCCAAGGTCAAGGTCACAGAGGACTTACGTTTTTCTTGTTTGTAAGGAAAATGCATTAAAGTTGTTTTATATCAAGGCTTCCATCGAAGGGATTAGTTTACTAATTTTAGTGCTAAATGTTCAGTGTTCCCTCAAACCACGTTCAATCAACTTATATATGGCTGTGACTGGAGAAATGGGGCTTATGTGTTTTGTGACTAGTGTTGATCCAGATCAGCCTGACCAGGACCTACACTGTTCACCATTCATCACTGCAACACCCATCGTACTTTTTAACAAGCAATATAGATCACTATCATGCTACAGGAGTGTGCTATTTCATCAAGACCTCCACTGGTCATAAAACCCATAAGCCCCGTTTCTCCAGTTACAGCCACATATGCGGTCCATTTGTGACGAGTATTAATTTTGACAGGGTGGCGAGCTGTCCGGTGCCATCACCTAGAGTGTGACATATTACCGTATTCAAACTATATGTGGCTGTGACTGGAGAAAGGGGGCTCATGGGATTTCGACCAGTGTAGCTTCTGATCAAATAACACACTCCTGTAACCTTACAGCGATCTATATCCCTTGTTAGAATCATGACAGCCGTTTCATTGATGGAATGGCAAACAGTGCAGATCCTGATCAGACCGTGCGGATGCACGGGCTGATCTGGATCTACACTTTGTCATAAATCCCATAAGCCATATATGTGGTCCATATATCATGACTATTCATTGTGACAGTGCAGAGACCTGCTTGATCACCCAGAGTGTGACATATTACCTTAATCCACTTCTATGTGACACCTATGGGATTTTGTACCTTCAGACATTTGCATAATTTCATTAAATACGTTTACAAAATTTAGAATATTTTTCATAAATTAAGTCAAAATAATAAGTGCGTAAAATACACCAATACACACCTTATCTGGAGCTATGCATTTATCATGACTATCTGTTACAACAGGGCGGAGACCTGTTTGATGCCATCACCCAGAGTGTGAAGTTCGGCGAGGTGGACTCCGCCCACATGGTGAAGGATCTGTGCAGCGCCCTCTTCTACCTGCACTCGCGCGTCATCGTGCATCGCGATCTCAAGCCGGAAAACCTCCTTGTATGTACAAGTAATAAATTATTGCTTGAAAATGTATACAGTTAAACCTCGCTAAAACGGACACCCTGGGAAGTCCCCAGGGTGTCCGATTTAGAGAGATTTCACCGTAAATCATGCATTTGATCATTCTGAGCCATAGCTGTGTGCTATGCGATCATGAACAGATATTATCCCCTAAGTTAAATTGCAACCCTCGCGAGAGGTATGGAGCGGGGTAGCAATTTTGTTTCTACTGGTCCAGTTGCTGGATGAATATTATGAGACTGCAAATTGTATTTTGCTTTGTGGTCGAAAAAAGTTGTTAGGTCACGACTGTTCGATCAAATACTCCTGTAGACTGATAACGATCTATATTGCATGTTAGAAGCATGATGGGTGTTCCATTAATGATATGATGAACCGTGCAGATCCTGGTCAGATAGACTGTGGATGCTGATCTGGATCTACACTGGCAGCAAAACCCATAAGCCCAATTTCACAGTCACATTTGTTGTAAACCCAATCATGATGTTGACATCACATTTGATAACCTGTCAGTGGTAACAGCTACTTCTAGCAGTCGTATGAAAAAACAGCAGACAACAAAATGTCTTTAACCCTTTCACCCCTAAGTAACTGGAATGGTTTTTGATATGTTAATTTTGCAGCCAATCCAATCATCAAAAAATGATTTTCAGACTAGTCCATTTATGAAAAGGGGGTGTTTTTGTTCTCACAAATGTGAAAATTACTTGCCGGCTCATCTGAATCTACACTTTTTGCCAATATCACTATACAGGCCTGTGGTGTTGAAAGGGTTAATAAGTTTATATAATTTCTCACAGGTTCATCGGAACAAGGACATGACAATATCGCTGAAGCTGGCCGACTTTGGGCTGGCGATGGATGTGAAGGAGGCAATATACACGGTGTGTGGGACACCCACATACGTTGCTCCCGAGATCTTGTCAGAAATAGGTACGCGTAACTACATGTAATTGCGACTGCAATAAACATTCAATAAATCCTTACAATAATTACAGGCTGTTGTATGGATGTGTCTTTGTGTCTGACTACTTAAAAACTTTGTTCAATTAATCAAGCATTCAACCAATCAAGCATTCAATCAATCATTGTAAGTTGACAATTGTTACAGGCTATGGCATGACATTTCCATCTGAGTATGACCATGCTGATGTAGAAACTGCCAATCAACCAACCAACCAACCAAAACCAACCAAAACCAACCAACCAACCACAACCAACCAACCAACCAACCAACCAACCAACCAACCAACCAACCAACCCCAACCAACCAACCAACCAACCAACCAACAACCAACCAACCAACCAACCAACCAACCAACCAACCAACCAACCAACCAACCAACCAACCAACCAACCAACCAACCAACCAACCACAACAAACCAAACAACAAACCAACCAACCAACCAAGCTAAATGTGAGCAGTAACTCTGCAAAACTCCTGTATCGTCTGTAGCATATGCTACGACAGCACAGGAGTTGCAGAGTTACTTCCCGCAACTAGCAATCAATCAATCCATCTGGCCATGTATACCAGCCAATTGGAGGTGGACATGTGGGCGGTGGGTGTGATCACCTACATCCTGCTCTGTGGGTTCCTGTCATTCAATCAAACAATCAACCAATCATTTATTCAATCGACCAACCAACAAAGCAACCTAGTTGTGTGCAGTAACTCTGCAAAACTCCTGTACCGTCCGTAGCATATGCTACAGACGGCACAGGAGTTTTGTAGAGTTACTTCCCGCAACTAGCAATCAATCAATCAATCAATCAGCCACATATACATGTGACAATTGCAGGCTATGGTATGGAGGTGGACATGTGGGCGGTGGGAGTGATCACCTACATCCTGCTCTGTGGGTTCCCGCCATTCCGGAGTCCCGACAGGAACCAGACGGAACTATTCGAGTTTATCAAGGCCGGGGAGTACGAGTTCCTGAGCCCGTATTGGGACAACATTTCTCACAGTACGTACGGATCGCTTGTGGCCTAGAGGTTAGAACACCTGACTTCCAATCCGGAGGCTTTGGGTTTGAACCTCGCCTAGGGCATTGAAAAATACTTTGATAGCATTTCCATCCCACTGGTCTGTCAGATGAGACTTTAACTCTTTGCATGCTAGCGGCGAAAATATCCGCCAACCGAATTAATAGGAGTATATGTTTTATTTCTCTCCGGACACAATTCTAATGAAATTCCAAGACATACTCATGACATTTATAAGGAGAAATAATAGAAAATATAATGAATTGTCATCTGCTATTTTTGAACTATTTATAGCCCACAAATTTCCCAGCATGCAAAGAGTTAAACTGTTGTCCCTTATCTATATGACCTTAGCTGTTGCTCGGACGTTAACCCTTGCAGTTCTGAATTAAAAATTGTTGTCTGCTGTTTATTTTTTATTCTCCATTTTTCTCATCAAAAACATGATTTTACAGCACTTTAGAATTATTTCCAATGGAAATGATTCTAAACTGCTGTCAAACCATGCTTTTATTGAGAGAAAAGACAAAATAAGAAACAACAGCAGACGACAATTTTTGGTTCCCGCATTCTAAGGGTTAAACCCATTTTTCTCACAGTATGTATTGTAACTTCAACTCTTTCAAGCCCAAGTCATTTCAATGTACAGTTAGGGGCATCGAGTGCATTTGCTTTCTTGATTTCATAAGAAAAACGTGAAACTATAATATCAGAAAGATACATTCGTAACTTTTAACAATGAGACCAGCTCAGCCAATCAGATAATTTAAAAGGCAATAACTCTGAAACCGGTCATGCAATATACATGCTTTAAGAACTCTTCTGAGCTACCATCAGTATAAGCATGTTCACACAAAGTTGGAAATTGTTTACCTATACTTTTTGAGTTATCACAAGCGCAGCCAATCAGAAATATCAAAGGGTAAAAACTCATCTGAGATAGCGTCAATATAAGCATGCTGACGCGGACACAAGCCCAACCAATCAGAAAAATCAAAGGGCAATAACTCTGAAACTGGTCATGTGACATACATGGGCTAACAAAATCATCCGCGATATTGTCAATATAAGCATGTTGACGAAGTTTGGTGGAAATCAGTAGCCAATTTCAAAGAATACTTTGAGGGAGTAATCATTTATTTTTCCAAAATGCATTATTTCATATAGAACTAACCACTGCATATAGTTGATGATTAAAAGTATGCAGAATTATTATACTGAAGTTATTACATTATCACAGCCAAAATGGCTGTGATAATGTAATAAATTCAGTATAATAAAAATTAATAAATTTAACTTTAAATTGGAAATGTCTCCCTCAAAGTATACTTTGCTAGATAAGTATACTTTGCCATGTTGATGAAATAGGCTACAGAGTTCACAAGAATAGTGTGGATGCTGGAAGGACAAGGCAGTCACTATGTTGCCCCTTAAACAAATTGTGGAGCATAACAATCAATTAATTCATGTTTCCTATCACACAGGTGCCAAAGATCTGATCGAGCATCTGCTAGTGGTTGACAAGAAGCGACGATACAACGCCATCGACGTTCTCTGTCACCCGTGGATTCTGTGCGGAGGCGACATGTCGCGTATAAACGATAGTGCTAAACTACAGGAGCTGAAGGAGGTAACGAGAAGGGATTTTGAACAGCAGTCGAAGCTGAATCTCGAGTCGTACTTGAAGATGAAGGAAAAGCGGGCCCAGCAGACGGGATGAGTGTTGTTGTGTGTAGGGTATATCCCGGTCACCGGCTGGGGAAACGAATTTGCGGTGTTTGCGACATTGTGGACCCTTGTGTAACCAATATAGGCTGGATACAATTACAGTAGTATGAAAGAATTTTGATTTTTTTTTGGCTATTTTCTTTATTTCTTCTTGAAAGTATATGTTGTTACCACTCATCTGAACCGTCTCGATGAGACGGTTCAGATGAGTGGTAACAACATACACTTTTATGGAGAAATAAACAAAATAATCAGATTTCTTTCAATAAAAAGTATCGTTTCCATAGACTTATGTGGGATAAGAGAGTAGGATAAAGGCACTGGGTCTTGGGCAAGTGCAGAGATGTGATGAGATTAATAAATAATTTAATTGTCAATTTGGATAGTATTTCTGAACCAAAATGGATGTATATATGTATGAGTGGCCTGAAAAACATTTGGTGAAACATATGTATATTTACATGAAATTTAACTAGCATTGCAAATGCTAGCTTTTCCACAATAAATGGTGATCAATAAAACACAAACCCCTTGGAATTTGATCAAATAATATGGTCGCAAATGTCGTAAGCTCGGTTTTCCCTGCCGGGGATCATATTTATTGTAGATAGATAGAAACATTAGTAGACGGCACAATGAAACGGGGGACAGGAATAATTGGGCCTGGTATGAAATAATACGCCTTATCAAATTAAACTGTGTTTGGCTTATAGGGAGATAAAACATATGTACTATTTTCTGTTTGTCATGATGACAGATGACAATATTTGTTTCAAGGTATTTGCAATTTTCATATGCTAACATCAGAATTGGCAATTCCTAGACTTTATTGCACTCGTAAGTCATAATTTTACTTGCAATGAACGGTATGTACTATGCTGTCTGTTACTCGATAACCCCAATGAGTTAACTCGATAACGAAGGAATAGGACCCCAACATGTACTCTTTATAAATACTTTTGAAGTTTGGGAATATTTGTAAGTCCTACAAAGAAAATTAAGCTGAATTATAAAAAAAACTCTGGACCGAAATGTCGAACAGCCTAGGCCCCATGTCGGTATGAATGGGTCTGCTCTAGTCGCAAAGGTCTGCGGTGGCATTATTTTCACTTTACATTCTATCGCATTGGACCTATCACTCTTTGAGAATTTTTTTGAAAATGGCATCAAAGTTTAAAAATGCTCACAGCATACGCTGGAATAAATTTTGCATGAATTACTACATTTAGTTTTATTTAATGTGTTTATGTGATAAGGCGGAACATATCATATTCTGGCCCTATTTCTATCATGGACGGTTTTGGTATAGCGAGTTGAATTCATAAATGTTTTAGCAAACATCGAAGTGGACCAAATGTAAACTTACAGGTTAACCCTTTGAACACTAGACCTATAGCGGTGCTTGCAAACAGTGTAGATCCAGATGAGACGGCTCGTGACAGGATCTGCACTCTTTGCAAGTGATTTTCATATTTTTTACAGAAGAAAACACCCCCTTCTCATAAATGGACTTGTCTCATTTTGTAATGATTGGATTGGTCCTAACATCAACATATCAGTCAATTCCAGTTACTGAGGGTTGAAAGGGTTAATAAATTGATATTGTTAGTGACATGTACGGCAGGTTTAATTTCACAATATTAGCTGTTATGTTTTTAAAAAATGCATAAAAATCATCACATCATCAGATATCAGTATTTTAGTCAATATATTTAATGCACATAGTATGACATTCACAGTTATCGGTAACTACTGTCTGTTCCACGTTTTGCTGCCGATGACCTTTTGGCTATTAAAGACATTAAATCTAAAAAATATTTAAATGTAAGTACTTTTTCACCAATAACAAAAAAGTCACCCTCCCCAAAAAATGTTGTTTGATGAAATTGCATCAAATATTGATTTTATAGCGAAAAAACGATTTTACTATGGGAAATTAACATGGGAGAAAAAGAGGTGGAAACGCTGGGGGAGGAGTCAAGAAAATAATAAATGAAAATTGACTCTTTTGTTATTAATGAAAAACTACTTACATTTATATATTTTTAAGATTTTGAAAAACTACTTACATTTATATATTTTTAAGATTTAATGTGTTTAATGGCCAAAAGTTTGTCGGCAGCAAAACTTGGAACAGACAGTAGTTATTTCAATTGTAAACATAAACATTTGGGACAATATTTGACACGTGAACAGTTACTTAAACAATTTCAAAATTTTCTTGACATACAATATTTTGCAGTACTCACAAGATTTTTGTATTGGGTACTGGTAATTTTCATTACTTTTTGGTTTCTCATTAATGATATTTATAAGGTGTTTGACACTTTTAATTGATTAATTACACAAATATGCAACATATTGTGACCAGTGTCGTTTGACAAGTGTATCAATAAACCCATTTGCATGCGGTGTGGGGAATATACTACATGCACATATTTTGTGCAATCTTTACATGCACATCTTGTGAATGTCAAATTCTGTGGATTTTATAGCGCCTGATTATATTTAATCATGTGACAATTCTTCAATGCTTACAGTCTCGTTAGGTCATGTGATAATCTCGCGATATTCGATCACGTGACTTTACCATGTTTTGTTTCATCTTCTGATAAATTCCAGTATGTCCAGTAAGTCAGTAGTGTATTCAATGCACGCCTCGTGTTGTTTTCTTAACCCGTAGACCGCTACTCACAACAGTTGTTGTCTGCTGTTGCTTTTATATCTTGCCTTATTCATCAATAAAAACATGGTTTGACAGCACTTTAGAATCATTTCCAATGGAAATGATTCTGAAGTGATGTCAAAGCTTGTTGTAAATTATTCTAAAGTGCTGTCAAAGCATGTTTTTGATGATAAAAATGGAAAATAAAAAATAAACAGCAGACGACAAAAAAAATAAGATAGCGGTCTAAGGGTTAAAATAAGGCCATAGAACTTTCTTTCTATGTTAAACGTCCACGTGCGGGTAGGTTTTGAGAGTGGTTCTGTGAAAAAAACAAACACAATGTGTATGCTATTTTACACTTGGTGAAGTAATATGAAACTGATTGGGGGATTTGTACAAGTGGCTGAAATTTAAATTTATGCTAACATAAATTTATCGTCGTTTTTCACAAAGCCTTGTTTGTTTTTCCCGGATACGTAGGGAGGTTTTGGTCAACTGGGTGGATGCTTAACAAAGAAAAACTGATACAGCTATTATGAAGGTGTCATCGTCAAGTGATATAATATAATTTTCCAGGGCTATCTAAAAATAAATTTGCATCAAAATTACTAAGGAAACTATGGAGATATTTAGAAAAATGTAGGCATAAACTGTTAAGAAAATCAGGTGCACAGAACTCCTGTAGCCGATTTCACCAACATTGCAAAGTGTACTTTTCTAGCAAAGTATACTTTGAGGGAGTAATCATTTATTTTTCCTGAAATGCATTATTTCATATAGAACTAACCACTGCATATATTTGATAATTAAAAGTATGCAGAATTATTGTACTGAATTTATTACATTATCACAGCCAAAATGGCTGTGATAATGTAATAAATTCAGTATAATAAAAATTAATAAATTTATCTTAAAATTGAAAATTTCTCCCTCAAAGTATACTTTGCTAGACAAGTATACTTTGCAATGTTGGTGAAATAGGCTACAGATAAACCTTGTATCTAAAGAGTACACGCATGTATTTCCGATATAACACGGGGAACAAGTGAGCTAAAAAATACAGGAAGTTGAAAATTCACTTATTTGAGCTGCAAAAAAGCAAACACTGTGTTTCAGCTCAAATAAATGAAGTTTAATTTTATTAGAGCACTTTTACTCCTCAATTATTAAATCAGTGAGTATTTTCAAATTGTTGCGAGTACTTTGTACTCCAACTTTTAATGTAATAGATGAGCAAACTGGAGCAAACTGGAGCCCTGCACCACAGGTTGAAGTAACGGACCGAGGTCTATAAATACATTAAATATGCCGAAAAGCATCAATAAATGAAACAAAAATAAGCTAAACATTTTTTTTTTTACCCCCTCCATATGATTCATTGAATCATATGGAGGGTGTAAAAAAAATAATTTTTTAGCTTATTTTTTTTTCATTTATTGATGCTTTTAGGCATATTTAATGTATTTATAGACCTCGGTCCGTTACTTCAACCTGTGCCCTGTACGTATGATGTACACCACCCACTGTGAATATTGGTCATGTGATAGTCTGTTGGCTTGCCATTGGTTGATGCTGCAGTCATTGTAATTATTCAGTGTAAATAGTGAATTATATTGTATTTATTTATGAATATTTACATTGCAAGTGTGCTCTGAATGTTAACCCTTTCACCCCTAAGTAACTGACACGGACTATTTCATGTTAAGTTTGAGACTGTTCCATTATGCAGAAAAGGGGGTCATTTTGTAAAAATGGTGCAGATCTTGATGAGACGGCTCATCATGATCTACACTGTTTGCAAATATTAGGAAAGAGGTCTCTAGTGTTGAAAGGGTTGTATCACTTTTAATGCTTTGTGTCTAAAGCTTACTATACCCCCTGATTTCAAAATCATTGCGTATTTTACTTTTACAAATGGGTTATTGATTTTCTTCATTACTAAATAGGGAACAAATGATAAAAAATAGAACAAATTTAAACATTAATTTATTTAACCTAAGCTCAACTAAGTGAATTTTCAACTTTATGACAGTATTTGCACTACTCAATTTGAAAATCAATGCGTATTTTCACATTGCTGTGCGTATTGTGTACTCCCACTTTTGATAATCAATGCGTATTCAGCTAAAATAATTGCGTAATACGCACCTTATTTGGAGCTCTGAGATAGTACGATGATTGCCAGATTGGACACATGGGCTTTCGCAACAAAATCAGTTATGCAAATTCTATCACGCTTGTGAAATAAATTCTACGAATTGATTAGTAAATTAATAATTAAATTTCACATTAATTTTCATGACCCCGGCGGATTCAATATAGCTGGGAGGCACTGATATAGTGTTTGTATGTCTGCGTGTTTGTCTGTGTGTGTTCATCAGTCCGCATGCATCTCCGTGGGTGTGGCTTCTCCAATCTACCAAGGGGGGTGGGGGGGGGGGGGGGGGTGTGCTGATAGGAACATTTCTTGTACATTTACTTACTACATCATTTGTGAGGAATATTATAAATTTTCAAAAAGGTAGATGCAAATTTCTGGCTATATGTCACAACATACACGTAGAAGTAAACACTATAGGGACCAGGGGCCCGTTTCACTAAACTTTGTACGACTAAAATGTTCGTAAGCGCAAATTTAGGATCGTCTGGAAATTTCAATTGATAGATTTACATTTATTGAGCATAGGCTGCATATGCAGCCTATGCTCAATAAATGTAAATTCAATAAATGTGATATTTACAGACTATCATAATTTTGCACTTACAAACATTTTAGTCTTACGAAGTTTAGTGAAACGGCCGCCAGAATGATCTCGATGATAAAACTCATCTTGTGTTGTTTTAACGAGTACATGTTTAATGTGCTGTTGTATTGTTTGATCTTGTGTTGTATATATTTGTACAGAAACAGCAAAGTAACTGTGATATTTGTTCTGTGTCTAACAATTTGTTACATGGTAACTGTCTCTTAGACCAAGCAAAATTAATTTGCAGATTCTCTACCCCACCCACCATAAAATAAATTGCAGAATTGTTGTTTATGTGCATACATTTTAATTTGTTTTTGAATACAGTGGAACTCCTCTAAACCGAACACCCTGGGGACCCATTGTGTCTGATTTAGATGGGTTTCAATGTAATTTGTGGGATTGTCCTGTCTGTTCATAACAGAAAATGACAAAAAAAAAAATGCCATCGACTGCTTAATTACAGTGTATATTGTTTTTAACACTAATTTTACACCAAATTCGATTTTATTTGGCTTATATTTAAGGGTGAGAATTGGCTTGAACACCTTACATACCCGGTCACACCAAATTCTATAAAATCACGCCCATATTTGGATGAGAATTTACATATTAATTTTGTAAGGTCTTCGCTATTGTCGTGATTAAATAGGGCTTATTGCCTTTGTTAACAATGTCCCAGATCAGCATGTGCACCCTGTAGCCTATTTCACCAACATTGCAAAGTATACTTTTCTAGCAAATTATACTTTGAGGGAGAAATTTTCAATTTTAGGATAAATCTATTAATTTTTATTACACTGAATTTATTCCATTATCACAGCCAAAATTTCAGTACAATAATTCTGCATACTTTTAATCATCAAATATATGCAGTCGTTTGTTCTATATGAAATATTGCATTTCAGGAAAAATAAATGATTTCTCCCTCAAAGTATACTTTGCTGGAAAAGTATACTTTGCAATGTTGGTGAAATATTTGTTTTCGACCTTTAAAGGTTAATTAGTGCATGTTATCATTATGTATAGAATGTTTTTATCCGTTTCCGTCCAATTAATTTATCGTTACAAGTTGTTATTCATGTATAGATTTATGTATAGATTCTGTGATTTACATGTTTTAGTGATTTCTAAGCAAGTTGATTGACACGCATGTATAATCTGGCACTTCGATCGCGCAGTCAGATCAGGGTCTACTATGTTTGCCATTTAGTCGATGAACCATACGTGAAATGTTTGTCGAACAATGTGTAATGTTTTGCGACCAGTGTAGATCCAGATCAGTCTGATCAGGAGCTCCATATATGTGGCTGTGACCGGAGGAACGGGGTTTATGGGTTTTGCGTCCAGTGTAGTTCCAGATCAGCCTGTGCATTCATTGAGTCCTGCTTCTAATAAGCAATATAGATCGTCGTCAAGCTACAGAAGTGCTGTTTGATCAGGAGCTACACTGGTCACAAATCCCGTAAACCCCATTTACTCCAGTCACAGAGACATGCCATGTGATTTTGTACGATTTGTGTAATTTCATTATATATAACTAAATTCAAAAGTTGACAAAATTTGTAGTACCGCATCCCAACTTTTGACATGTTTACGGAAAATATTGTAATTTGTAACATATTTCATGAAATTATGCAGATGTCCGAAGGTACAAAATCACATGGCGCGTCTCCTATGCGCCGGGCTCATGAATTACCTCCCTTATCGTATCACTGTCTTTGACAACATATTGATATTGAAAAAAAAGAGCAATATTTTCATTAACTTACGTCGAAATTTGACCAAAAAATCAAGAGCCCATGTGTCAATAATTCCACCACAAAAATATTTACACAATTCGCTAACATTTGATTGGCCCGTACCAAGTCTCTGTCCAAAATTTATGTCCCAGTAAACTCCCACGCTGAACTACTTTCCGTAACCGTGAGGCGCAGTTAAAATAATTCTTAAGAAAACGGAAAATAAACACATTTTCTTGATTAATTTATTTAAAATGCTGGAATTATAAGGAATGAATGGCATTTTTGTGGAATTTATCGGGGATATAGACTTGGAAAAGTCGCGGGGTTACTGGACGTGGCCTTCCGGCCTTCGTCCAGTATTCCCGCGACTTTTCCAAGTGTATACCCCGATAAATTCCACAAAAAGGCCATTCATTCCTATAATGGTTTCCGCATGAGCTCCGATTTAAATTGTCAAGTTTTGACGACATCTATGGAACAGACGACTGATTTTCGTGATAAAAATCGGCGAAAGACGGCAATAAATGGAAGGTAATTCCGTGTCCATATCGTAGAGATACGTGTACATCAATGTACATGACTGTGCACTGTATATGACCTTGCTCTTGAAAGGATGTAAAACCACATTCAATCAATCAGCCAGGCATCACTGTAGTCCTTGGTAAACCGGGTACCGTACACAATTTTGTGCTTCATGTATATACTTATGTAATCCTTCGAAAGTTGTCGTCTGCTGTTTTGTAAAAAAATTCTTTGTCAATAAAAACATGTTTAAGTGGGTGGCAGGTGGGAGCACGCGATGTGTAATTTAAGGATCGGGATTCATTCTTACCGGGATCCTGACCGGAGACCTGGGTTGGCCCTCAGATATGTCTTTGGCATTCTTGTGTGTGAGTTGAGTTATACCCCTTGTATGAGTAATACGATTATTTGTAATCCTATTACTTTTAGGCCCCGTGCAGGCACCGGGGCGGGATCAACTGATCCTGAGAATAGTGCTGCAGTAGCCATTGCTTGTCGTAAAAGGCGACTAAACTGGCTTAACGATTGGGTTCATACTTTCCGGAACCCACTATACCGGATTTGGCCCTCATGTACATTTTTGGCTTTCTTGTATGTGAGAGTTGAGTCGGGCTATGCCCCATATATAAAAGTAAGATTAGCGCTAATCCTATTACTTTTAGGGGATGGGATAAATGATGCTGGTGTGGCGAGGGCCTGGCACCAGATCAGGTTGTTCTAATTTCAGGACTGAATATATATTTTGATTGTAAATATTGAGTTCTGAAGTTGGGATTTACCCCCCTTGGACAGGTGGATATGGGACTCTACCCCGTTGACCCGTCTGCGTGTAGACTCCCTGAGGCTTGTACCTCTATGTCAGAAAAGCGGACGTTAAACCCTATTCACTCACTCACTCACTATTACTTTTAGGGGAAGGGGCCAAGTGACTTTGGTGTGGTATGGACCTGGCACATATTCAGCCCAGAACTTAGAATAACCTGACCTGGTGCCAGGTCCATACCACACCAAAGTTACTTGGCCCTTTCCCCTAAAACAGGATTACGATTAATCGTAATAATCCTATAAGGGGTATAACCAGATTCAACTGTCACATACAAAATACCAAAGACGTATATGAGGGCCGAACCAGGTCTCCAGTCGGAATTCCGGTAAGGATGAACCCCAATCGTTGAATTACCCGTCGTATGCTCCCGACCAACCACCCATAACAGCAGACGACAAAATTTAATTCCGCATTGTGAAGGTTAAGAATGTCTTGTCGTCTATATATAGATCATCTTTTAACAGGAGAAATGGTGTTTATTACATATAAAATGAGCGTTACCAACGTAATAACACGGTGTATTAACCCTTAGACCGCTACACACAACAAGTGTCGTCTGCTGTTGCATTTTTTTATATCTTGCCTTGTTTCTCAATAAAAAACATGGTTTGAGTGCTGTCGGAGCATGTCATAAATTATTCTAAAGTGCTGTAAAAGGCATGTTTTTGATGATAAAAATAGAAAATAAACAGCAGACGACAACAAAATTAAGATAGCGGTGTAAGGCCCTAGTGTAACAAATATGTAGACGAGACTGCTACAGAAAACACATTAGGTGACCAGTACGGCTTCACTGTATGGTGATGTGCTTATGCATTTGTGCTGATTTAATAATATTATTTAGACTTGTTGACTCATTTTATGAGAATCTATGACAGAAAACACATTAGGTGATGATGTGCTTATGCAATAAATAGAATTAACATTTGTGCAGATTCAATTTAAAAAAAAATGACGGATTTAATGAGAATCTCGGCATAGCCTCATTTCTTATGAAATCAGTAAACTTGTTTTCTCTCGTGTACAGTCGGTGGTGTATAGACACAATGTAAATCTTTATTTTTCACTGGTGGCCACGACTGCAGTTATTGCCCCTGATTTCAGGAATGGCAATTTAACAAATTACATACTGAGGCTACACATTTTTTTCGCACGAAAAATAATCATTCTTAATTTATATTTTGTTGTAATCACTCATTTGTTGTAATCGCTCATTTGAACCATCTCGCTGAGACGGTTCAAAGGAGAAATGTATTCATTTTTCCAGCCTTTTAAGGTTTTACTAACTGGTGGGTGAAACTTGGTAATTATACCGCAATAAGATCACAGAAAAGGGGAATTATTGAGTATAGCTCCCACATATCTTGCAAACTAAACAATTGACAAAACTTTCAGAGCTTGTACAGAATTTAATCTGTGAAATTTGTGTTAAGTTATATTGTGATGTTATTCCTATTACAATGTACCAGTACAGACATGTTATCAATATAAATGCAAGCCTTGAATATTGCTTCGTGAAAATACATTTTTCATTATTAAGTACATGTACATTTTGTAACGAAAACATTTTTGAAAAAAAAAACAACATGAAAATCTCCATCAACATTGTATGTTTTGTTTTTGTATCACGTGTATTTTTTAACTACATGTACAGGGTGTTAATTTGTACAAAACTAAAAAGTTTTAAACTTTATCTGTAAAACGCAGCTCGCAAAAAAATGTTGCTACTAATATTATTTGCTATCATGTTGATGTACAAGCAACTATTTGTATCTGTATTTTATTTTTATACTACACGTACTACAAGCAACCAATCAGCGATCAGTGTAGACAAATGTGACATTTATGCAGTATATAAAGAATACCAGTAGCCGATTTCATCAAAATTGCGAAGTACTTCTAGCAAAATATACTTCGAGGGAGTAATCATTTACTTTCCCCTGAAATGCATTATGTCATATAGAACTAACGACTGCATATATTTGATGATTTAAAGTTTGCAGAATTATTATACTGAATTTATTACATTATCACAGCCGAGCTTTATTTATTACATTATCACAGCTGTGATAATGTAATAAATTCAGTATACTAAAAATTAATAAATTTATCTTTAAATTGAAAATTTCTCCCTCAAAGTATACTTTGCGATTTTGATGAAACTTAATATCAATGGGCACCAGTAGCCTATTTCACCAACATTGCAAAGTATACTTATCTAGCAAAGTATACTTTGAGGGAGAAATTTTCAATTTAATGATACAATGCATACTTTTAATCATCAAATATATGCAGTCGTTAGTTCTATATGAAATAATGCATTTTGGGAAAATAAATGATTACTCCCTCAAAGTATACTTTGCTAGATAAGTATACTTTGCAATTTTGATGAAATCAGCTACTGGTATTCAATTTATCAGGTAACTTTTATTCTATGAATGTGTTGTGTGCGTCATTATTTTGACATCATTCGGTAATGATTTACCTTGCATCAGCGTCACTGTCCGTATCGGTTTATCGCTGTTTTTAGTTTACCATTGCATTTGGTTAACACATTTATGGAGGGATTTTCGGCCCATCACAACAAGTGAAATATAGGATTCGACCCCGTTAACTCGGCCTGAAATGACAGCTGTTTAACAGCCTGTCAACAGCTATGGTCATTTTAGGCCGGGTTAACGGGGACGAATCCCGTATTTCACCTGTACGGATTGGAGGAAAATCCCAAAATCAGACCATAATATTTACAAAATAATACATGTAAAGTTAGAATATCTTGATCTGGTGCCAGGTGCTAACCACACCAGAGTACCTGTTAAATGTGTATACTGATCACCAAAATCTTTACATTCCTTACAATGTGCTGGCTACAACCAACAGCTTTACATTCCATACAATGCGCTGGCTACGATTTTTATATTTTTGATTGTTTTCCTACATATATATATATAATATAATAATGTATACCGTATTTATTTCAGTAGTAGCCCCCTCTCTAATAGTAGCCCCCCGTCTAATAGTGGCCCCCCTCCCATATTTGCATTCTAAGTGTTGTTTTCACCGACAAAAGCCATTGTTTTAAATGACTTTTGTATGTGAAAATAACAATATATTGATCCTACTTTTCACGTTTTGATCCCCGCGGATTGCATAGCCCCGGGGCCGTTTATTAGAATAAATACGGTATATATACGTTCGTTGTTTTGTAGTTGCGGGTCAGATCGGTTGCCATTCCCAACACTGTGATAGTCCTTTGTTATGTATATACAATATGCTGTTTAGAGTTTTGTGTATCTTCTACTGGAATAAACTCATTACATTTGATTATTGTCTCTTTGTTATTGCCATCCATTATATAAGTAGTAAGAGTGGGTGGTGGTCGGGCGAATGAGACAGCGTAAATTAACGGTAGGGGTTCCTCCTTATAGGAATCACGATTTGCCTGGTTTGGCCCTCAGGTACGTTTTTATCTTTGGCTGTTTAGTTACCTGGGAGTTGAATTGGGTTATTGCCCATTATAAAAGTAGCAAGATTATTACTGATCCTACTGTTCTTGGGAGGGGGCCAAGTGATTCTGGTGTGGCGTGGACCTGGCATCCGATCAGGATCATTCTGATTTCAGGGCTGAATATATATTTTTTTTATTGTAAATATGTATTGTTCTGATTTTGGGATTTTCGCCCCATTTGTACATGTACTTGAACATGTACTTGAACATGTACTTGTACTTGAACATGTACTTGAACATGTACTTGTACAGGAGGTAATATATGGGATTTAGTACTGAACACATTGACCCGGCCTTAAATGACCTTAGCTGTTGATAAGCTTGCAAAGTATACTTTGAGGGAGAAATTTTCAATTTAAGGATAAATTTATTAATTTTTATTATACTGAATTTATTACATTATCACAGCCATTTTGGCTGTGATAATGTAAAAATTCAGTATAATAATTCTGCATACTTTTAATCTTCAAATATATACAGTCGTTAGTTCTATATGACATAATGCATTTCGGGAAAAATAAATTATTACTCCCTCAAAGTATCTTGACTTTGTGAGGCTTGACTACAGCTGCAGACACACTTTTTGCTATTAAACATATTAAATCTAAAACATATTTAAAGTCACCCTCCCAATCTTTCTTATTTCATGACATTCCATCAAATTTTGACTTTATTGCGAAAAAACAATTTTCCAATGGGAATTTATCATGGGACAAAAAGGAGGTGATCAAAAGGGTAAAAAATATTATTTTTTTAAATTGACTCTGAAACCTGGTGAGATAGCTTGGAAATGATGTAAATAAGGAAAACAAAAGTTAGATTTCGAAAATCGGTCCACAACTAAACAAGAAACGAGGCAAAGCCACGAAGGCCAGGTTTTTTCCAAACATAGACACTTGGATAACATAATTATACCCACTTTTTGTAGACTAGATGGCCATGGCCTGCATGTCGTGCCTTGGGGCGAGGCATGGACACTAAAAAAATAGATATAGTAGATGGAAAAACATTAACCAAAAAACTTTAACCGGACAGACGGACGTACGGACGGACGTACGTCAAAATGCCGACAATATCGCACTTTCCGCAAGCAGGCGCGACAATGATGATAAACACCCAAGTGAAGTATCAAGGTAATGGGTGAAGCAGTTGCAGAGATATAGTACACAAAAAAACTTTAACAAAAAAATTCAAAGTAATTTGACCTTGACATTGGGCATAGGGGCCGCACGGTTGGGGGGTAGAATGAAAATATGGATGCTGATAAACACCCATGTGAAGTTTCAAGGTAATGGGTGAAGCAGTTGCAGAAATATAGTATAACAAAAAACTTTTAACCAAAAAATTTAACCAGACGAACGTTAAAAAGTTAACGTTGAAAATGGCTAAGTCAATTACGTAGAAATAATAGGTGAAGGTAAAAAAAATGGTCACATGTTGGATAGTTGTATGTGGTGGGCACCCCTTGGTTATGAAGCTATGAAAGTTTGGTGGTCCTAGGTGGTACAGTACCAAAGAAATGGACTTAAACACGAAAACTTAACATTTTAAACGCGAAAAGTTAACATTGAAAATGGCTAAGTCGACTGCGCGGACAAAATGGGTCAAGTTAAAAAAAAGGTAACATGTTGGATAGTGATATGTGGTGGGCACCCCTTGGTTATGAAGCTGTGAAAGTTTGGTGGTCCTAGGTGGTACAGTACCAAAGAAATGGACTTAAACACGAAAACTTAACATTGTAAACGCGAACACTTAACATTGAAAATGGCTAAGTCGATTGCGCGGAAAAAATGGGTCAAGTTAAAAAAAAAGTAACATGTTGGATAGTGATATGTGGTGGGCACCCCTTGATTATGAAGCTGTGAAAGTTTGGTGGTCCTAGGTGGTACAGTAACAAAGAAATGGACTCAAACACGAAAACTTAATATTGATTGTGGACGCCGCCCGCCCGCCTGCCCGCCCAACCACCAATCCAATAGCCTGGATTTATTTCCCCAAAAAAACCTGGCTAAAAAGATTGAATGTGTTTAATAGCCAAAAGTTTGTCGGCAGCAAAACGTGGAACAGACAGTAGGCGTATTGCATAATTCTACGAAACTCAATGTTAGCTCTGGTTGATTTTGACATCTTGGAAAATGGTGCATGCTCTGCTGACTTGCCGGTACGGTTTCGCGTCAGAATTTAAGGTATTTTTCGCATATTTGTAGCGAAAATTTGAGGTGGTTATGACGCCACTTTGGAATCATTTTCAGGAAATGGTGTGGTGTTACATGTGATAGAACAAGTCAAAGAAAAGCCTCTGTGCCTCATATTTTCATTAAAACAATTCCAACAAATTCAGTCGTGTTGAAATGTTTGGCCAAAAATAGGTGGGTGGGGTAACATTCTAAAAAAATTAAATATACACAGCTGATGCGGT
Organism: Conchocele bisecta; assembly: GCA_029237695.1. NCBI lineage: Eukaryota > Metazoa > Mollusca > Bivalvia > Lucinida > Thyasiridae > Conchocele > Conchocele bisecta. The sequence continues at coordinate 24,051,108 of CM055270.1, read as the reverse complement.
TACTGCATTTTTATTGTGGCGCGCGATTTATACTTCATTTTCGAGTATTTTTCACTATTTGTCAAAAGAGCCTCCTTAACTGATTGCGACTGACGGTGCTTTTTATAAGTCACCCGCCGCCCTAAAAAAAGCGGTAAATTTTGGCTAATTTCAACCGTCCTGTGATGCCTGAACGCCGTGCTACAAATTTATAAGGTTGGAATGGGACTTTACATACTCAAATCAGAGATAACTTTCGATTATAATCGTTTGTGTACATGTTATTTTTGGTATCAATTGATTTATATTGATAAATATCTGCTGTTAAATTTATCAACATAGCTTTGTCTTATATTTATGTGCTGCTAAAAGTAAAAACAAAATCTTATAAGTTCAATTCCGAAGATTTACCCATCGAGGCACACATAATGGCAGGGGTACCTGGTCAATTCGTACCCACACCATTTCGTACCCATTATGGTAACTTAGTACCCAGTTTTTTTTTGTCAATTCGCACCATATATATCATCAATATAAATTGCATATGAAAATTACATATGTAATTCATAAGAAAACTTTTCATATGAATTGCATATGGAACATATGAATTTCATATGAAAATTTCATATGCAATTCATATGAAAAAAATTCATATGAATTGCATATGTAACATATGAAGTTCATATGAAGATTTTTCATATGAAATTCATATGCAAATTTTTCATATGAAATTCATATTAGCTCTTTTCATATGAATTTCATATGCAATTCATATGTTTTTCAGATGTTTTACATATCAAAATTTTCCATATGAATTGCATATGTGACACATTTTGCTGTGTAGCATTAATATTGAGTTTATTGATAAATATTGATTAATCGGCACTTGACACATGCATAGTTGATTCCAGTCAGTCGGAAATCTTGACAAATCTCCGGTTTATGACAAAGTTGTTACAGCAGACTCGTTATAACAACAAAGCTGGTAGCCACAGACTGTGCTGGTAAAACAAGAGCTGGCTGTAAAACTGCGGCTTGTCGAGCTAGTACATTTGAACAAGTGGGCCACATGTGAGCGCCATAGTGAAAATATGGATGATGATAGGCAAACATATCAAGTCAATACAATTAATGGTTGCAGAGATATAAGGTACATGTACTTAAAAATGTTGCAAAAGCTTGAACACCAATTTCCAAGTCTTTTGACCATGTGCGTGTGGGCGGCACAACTGGGCATTAGAATGAAAATATGGATGATGATAAACAAGCATATGAAGTTTCATGTCAAACCGACTTCTGCAGAGATATAGGTACTTAAAAAAAAAAATGCAAACCCAATTTTCTTTTAAAGTCAGTCGACCACGGGCATGCGGGCGGCACGGCTGGGCCATGGAATGAAAATATGGATGATGATAAACAAGCATTTGAAGTTTCAAAGTTTGAAACTTCAAATGCTTGTGTATCATCATCCATATTTTCATTCAAACCAATTCAACATGGTTTGTAAGTTGAAAACTTGAATGCAGATGTTGGATTGACAGGCGGATGGACACAAGCATGATGTGATCACTATGTCAGTAGCCCATTGCACCAACATTGCAAAGTATACTTTTCTAACAAAGTATACTTTGAGGGAGTAATTTTCAATTTTAGGATAAATTTATTAATTTTTATTATACTGAATTTATTACATTATCACAGCCATTTTGGCTGTGGTAATGTAGTAAATTCAGTATAATAATTCTGCATACTTTTAATCATGAAATATATGCATATGAAAAATAAATGATTACTCCCTCAAAGTATACTTTGCTAGAAAAGTATACCTTGCAATGTTGGTGAAATAGGCTACTGGCTTTCCTCAAGCAGCTCGACAAAAAATAATGTTTACTGTAGTGGTGGTGGTGTGTTTGTGGTGTGTCTTTGTTATACATACAGCAATATAATATAGTTTGTATAATACAGTAAATATTGCATCTCGGTATGGGTGACAGTAGATATCATTAACCCTATTAAGTAAACAAGGGCATCGTTATTACAAAGCTAATCCCCTCGCTGGCAAAACCAAAATATAATTCAACACATTTTCCTTACAAACAAGGTGATTAGAAGTCCTCAGTGACCTTGACCTTTGGTGTTCAGACGTGGGGGGTATGAAAATCAAAGCACCATCCCTAGACACACATCTGTAGCCTATTTCACCAACATTGCAAAGTATACTTTTCTAGCAAAGTATACATTGAGGGAGTAATCATTTATTTTTCCCGAAATGCATTTTTTCATATAGAAGTAACGACTGCATATATTTGATGATTAAAGGTATGCAGAATTATTATACTGAATTTATTACATTATCACAGCCAAAATGGCTGTGATAATGTTATAAATTCAGTATAATAAATCATAAAATTTCTCCCTCAAAGTATACTTTGCTAGATAAGTATACTTTGCAATGTTGGTGAAATAGGCTACGGGTGTGGCTAGGAAACACGTAGGAATTCCGAGGCTTGCCGAGCAGTCTGATACTAGACAAGTTTCCTAGCAGTCTGATAAATGTTGCCAAATATTATTAAAACTGGTGAAGTGATTCATAAGTTATTAGGAAAAGAAAGGCGTTACTAATGCTTGCAGGCCGCGACAACTTTTCGATTTGGACGATGGGAAGAAATAGCCACAAAAAAGGATAAACGAGAAAAGCACATTATCAAATTGGGTAGGTTTAATGTCAAATAAGTTGCAAGCACTTCAAGACAATCAAGCACATTATACATTTATACATATGCATAGATAATGACAATTGTACAACAACGCAGATCTATTTCATATGAACACAAATGGAAATCCTTCTTTCCTTCTTCCTTTTTCTCTTCATCATCTCACCTAACTTTACGCACTTCTAAACACTACTTTCTAATACATTTTGTATGTGACTTGTCTAGTATATAGAGAATAGTAGGTTAGTGCCGTGAATGGGAAAAAATATCTGGCAAGGCTTAGGAAACGGGATGGGCGAGGCTCTGCCGAGCACATCCCGTTTCCGTGCCGCGCCAGATATTTTTCCCATTCACGGCACTAACCTATTATTCTATTTATCCCGTCAACACCTACAAATGGCTTTAAAATACAAACAAGTAACCCCAGTCACCGCATATATTCATACGTGGTGATTAGGTCGTATTGACAGGATATCAAAAATGTTTCACGGCACCGTGTTTCATGGCACATATGCACTGTGTTGACGGGATAAAATTGGATACTATTATCAGGATTATGTTGAATTGCTATACAATGTACATGATATATTTAAAAGTGAAATAAAACATTTAATCACAAAATAAAATAAAAAAATAAACATTAATACATATAGGAGTATATATATGTCAGAGCTGAAATCTAATGAACGAGTGGAAACTAAGCATTTGTCGAGGCCTTGTACGTAACACATATGTACATGGACTAACGCTATATTCCCTCCTGCCTATCGGCACGGGGCTAATAATTTCAACATAAGCTACTGGCTCAGTGAACATATGTAATTTTTTGCTGATATTAATTCAGAAGAAAACGTTTTGTTAATTTGTAGCTGTGACTGGCGAAATAGGGCTAATGGGTTTTGCGACCAGTGTAGATCCTGATCAGCCTGTGCATCCGCAGTCTGATCAGGATCTGCACAGTTTGCCATTCAGTCAATGAAACACCCGTCATGCTTCTGACAAGCAATACAGATCGCGATATCAGGCTACGGGTGTGTGCTATTTGATCAGGAGCTACACACAGCTGGAACACTCAAACCTGTGACACAAAAGAAATGCCCATTAAAAAATCCCATAACCCCACATTTCTTTTATGTCACAGTTCTGAGCCTTCACCTGTGGAGCTACACTGGTCACAAATTCCATAAGACCCATTTCTCCAGTCACAGCCACGTAATAAAGGCACATAAAAGATTGATCTATGAGCTATGGCGGCGTCATATCTCAGTAAAACATCCGTCGTTGTATACGGCTGAGGCAGCTATGGAGGCACCATCCCGAGACAGGTCTGTCCGTCTTTCATCTTGGCTTGTATGGCTGTGATTACCTCTCTACAACAGGTGGCAAGATGGTTTTATGCCCCACCACGATAGGGAGGGGACATTTAATATTTATACCCCTTGCACATCCGTCCCATACTATACGTCTGTCACAAACCTTGTAGGTTATAAAACTGATCTAACCCTTTCAACGCCTATATAGTGATATTGTCAAATAGTGTAGTTCCAGATGAGCCGGCTCGTGACAAGCCGTCTCATCAGGATCTGCACATTTTGCAAGTAATGTTCACATTTTTGATAACAAAAACACCCCCTTTTCATAAATGGACTGGTCTGAAAATCATTTTGTGACGATTGTATTGGTCCGGAAATAAACGTATGAAAATCCATTCCAGTTAGGGGTGAAAGGGTTAAGTAGGTAGATTCTTGAAACTGGGTGTGTAGCTTCCTTATTGAATGTAGATGTGGGTAGCGACATTCAATTTTTTATTCAACCAGTGTCATGGATTATCTCTCCACCTTGAATTTTGTGTAACACCAAATGACAATTAGAGTTAAGTTACAGTGTAACCCAAACTTAGCTCTTTGCATGCTGGGAAATTTGTGGGCTATAAATAGTTAAAAAATAGCAGATGAAAATTCATTGTATTTTCTTTTATTTCTCCTTATAAATATAATGAATATGTCTTGTAATTTCATTAGAATTGCGTCCAGAGGACGCAATTCTAATGAAATTCCAAGACATATTTACAAAGAGAAATAAGAAACATACTCATAATTTGTTGGATATTATTTTCACCGCTAGCATGCAAAGAGTTAAAGGTTTCCCGGACGTCCCCGAGAGGTTCTATAACTTACTTGTTAGTGTCATCCTGCCCCTCTTCATCCGTCTGCTGCACCGACACTGTGTATTTTTCTGTCTCCTTATACACAGCCGTCCACAGTTCCTTTAAACCTTGGACACGATGTTTACCTGTGAACACACCGAAAAAAACTGAAATTATGGAAACAATTGTTTTTGTCTGCTAAAAATTATGGTCGTCTGCTATATTTCCTTATTTCCGTCCACAGGTCCTTTTTTTGTTTTACTTTTATTTTTGACAATTTGGAACCAAAGCCACTGTTTGACATAGCAAAGTGTACAAAAACACTGAACATGTTCAAAAGGTGTCTTAAGCACGAGCCCAAATCAATGTCACACAGGATAAGACTTACATTTACAGAGCGCGCCCATTAAATGTACAGCCCCGTGCATGTTGTGTACGTCTGTTATTGCCCCGGACTCCAGACATTCCGTCATCTCCTCCACAAAGAACCTGAAACAACGATTAGACAGGAATTATATATAAACAAGATTAGACAGGGATTATATATAAACAAGATTAGACAGGCATAAACAATATTAGACAGGGATGACATATAAACAAGATTAGACAGGGATTATATATGTAACAAGAATTAGACAGTGATTTACATTAGCAAACGAGGTTTGACAAGAAAGATACCACAAACAAATATGATACTCAGGAATATTTTTGTATATATACAACATACTTATTTTATTGCCAAGGACGGACGCTAGCTAGCATGCACAGCAACCAACGTAATATAGGAATGAATGGCCTTTTTGTGGAATTTATCGGGGTATAAACTTGGAAAAGTCGCGGGAATACTGGACGAAGGCCGGAAGGCCTCGTCCAGTATTCCCGCGACTTTTCAAAGTTTATATCCCCGATAAATTCCACAAAAATGCCATTCCTTCCTTATAATTCCAGCATTTGAAATAAATTCATCAAGAAAATGTGTTTATTTTCCGTTTTCTTAAGAATTATTTTAACTGCGCCTCACGGTTACGGAAAGTAGTTCGGCGTGGAAGTTTACTGGGATATAAATTTTGGACAGAGACTTGCTACGGGCCAATCAAATGTTAGGGAATTGTGTAAATATTTTTGTGCTGGAATTAATATCTTTTTGATACCGCTACAGTGGCAAATGCCATATTTTAGTACAATGAAATAATAAATGCAATATATGCTCGATAACATTTGATAACGCAACATTTAATTATACTCACTTGAGAATAGCTGCCCTCTTCTGTAGAATATCGAGTAACCATGACGACAGAGGAGGAAGCGTTGTCGGGTCACTGACATCTTCAAGGTCAAACTACAAGGTACATAGAGAATACGAAGCTAGTGTCTTTCCATATCAAGTTTTATCAGATACGGCTAGGAAACGCGTAGGAATTCCGAGGCAGCCTCGGAATTCCTACCGTTTCCGAGCCGTGCCTGATAAATAGAAATACCAGGATAGTGTCTTTTGTTATCAAGTTTATCAGTAGAGAAATTTTCAATTTTAGGATAAATTTATTATTTTTTATTATACTGAATTTATTACATTATCACAGCCATTTTGGCTGTGATAATGTAATAAATTCAGTATAATAATTCTACATACTTTTAATCATCAAATATATGCAGTCGTTAGTTCTAAATGAAATAAGGCATTTCAGGAAAAATAAATGATTACTCCCTCAAAGTAAACTTTGCTAGAAAAGTATACTTTGCAATGTTGGTGAAATCGGCTACAGGTGCGGCTAGGTAATTCGTAGAAATTGAGGCTTACTGAGGTATTCAGTTTATCAGGTGACATGGTGGGGCATAAAACTAAATAAATACCTGTTGGCTGTAGAAGACGAGCTCAGCCAATATGGTTGCCACGATGGTTGCCATGACGTCATGAAGGACGTCCGTGTCCAAGGACAGGCTTTGGAAGACGGCCTTCATCAACTCCAGTAGGTGACCTTTGACACTGCCGAGCAGCTGAAAACATTGGCGAGATCGGTCAGCACCTCAGAGGGTCCAGCGGCTAACAAAGATGACATCCAGTAATAACTCTAAATGTTCTGACACAATTTATTCTAGGAAACACATATAAATATCTGTAGCCTATTTCACCAACATTTCAAAGTATACTTAATATCTAGCAAAGTATCCTTTGAGGGAGAAATGTTCAATTTAATGATAAATTTATTATTTTTTATTATACTGAATTTATTACATTATCACAGCCATTTTGGCTGTGATAATGTAATAAATTCAGTAGAATAATTCTGCATACTTTTAATCATCAAATATATGCAACGGTTAGTTTTATATGAAATAATGCATTTCGGGAAAAATAAATGATTACTCCCTCAAAGTATACTTTGCTAGATAAGTATACTTTGCAATTTTGATGAAATCGGCTACTGATCTCCCACAACTAAGAATGTCTCGTTTATGTGAATTGGGTCTCTATCTCTGACAAATCCCGGCATATTGCATTAGCGGTCAGACCAGGCGGTGGATTCGCGTAGTCTGCCCATGGTCTACAATGTTCGCCAATCTCTGTGTTTAGGGTTAGTATGGTTGTCCTGCTTTATCGCAATAATAATGTTTATGGGAAACCAATATTTTATGGAGATAGGGCCAACGCGACAAAGTCGAGGTCCGTGTTAGTCTGGCTTTTTATATGTGAATGGTGAAATGTGACTTATGGCATTTGCGATCACTGTAGCCACAGATCAGCCTGATCAGGATCTACGCTGTTCTCCATTCAGACAGTGAAACACTCCTGCTTCTCACAACCGGTATAGATCCTTATCAGACATGCACTAGCAAACCAAAATCTCCACTGGCCCGAAATGTCAATAAGCCCCATTTCAACACTCACTACCACAAACTACCATAAATTCATGCTTCGAGCCGAGTGTGAATCCCACCCAGTAAGATTAACCGTTAACATATGAATACTTGTTTAACAAGTATTCATATGTTAACGGTTAATCTTACTGGGTGGGATTCATGTTAGATAGCAGGAATGAGCGAGCAAATCAAAACCTGCCCCGGGTACCAATGCTATATGCCTCATTTCTCCAGTCACAGCTACATCTTAATTAAAGAATGGCTTCAGGGTGAGTTGAAGGATTAGCAACTACCTTCATGCTTTGGCCCGGGTGGTGTTTCACGTAGGCAGCCACGCTGACAAACACGCGACTGAGAGCATTGGAGATAGCGCCACCGTGACAGCTTGTGTCTCCGTCCACGTCCGTGTTGTACTTTACAAACTCGGTCATCTGGTACAGGCATAGCATCACCGTGGTCAGCAGGCACAGCTGGTCATCTGGAAACGGTTATGTTTCGGATAATTTTACAATTACATAGGGAAAACAAAATCCATTATAACTACTGTCTGTTCCATGTTTTGCTGCTGACAAACATTTGGCTATTAAACATTAAATCTTAAAAAATATTTAAATGTACCGGTAAGTACTTTTATTATCAATAACAAAAGACACCCTCCCCAATTTATTTCATGAACTTCCATCAAATATATTGCGCAAAAACGATTTTCCTATGGGAATTTAACCTGGATTTTTTTTTAATATTTTTTTTATTTGTGGACCGATTTTCAAAATCTAACTTGTTTTCTTTGTTACATCATTTTCAAGCTATCTCGCCAGGTTTCGGAGTCAATGTATACACATGCCCATACATACCCATGGCAAGACAGGCGGTACAGAAGTCGATCAACTGAGTTGCCATCACACTGTTCCCTATGCCAACCAGCAACATATTGTTGAACACAGCTAACGTTTTCTGGAAATATATAAAACAATATTTAAAGCTGCTGTATGTGAAAATATTGTGTTTGCAAGGCCCAGAGTGCCGTTTCACTAAACTTTGTACAACTAAAATGTTCGATAGAGCAAAATTATGATTAAATTTCACATTAACAACGTTTTCTTGTATTAAACAATTATTGGATTTCCATTTATTGAGCAAATGTAAATCCATAATTTCCAGACGATCCTAAATTTGCACTTACAAATATACGCCGCAAATTTCAAAATTACAATGCGGTTAACCTATTTCTAATGCACTCCTTTACTACTGGCGTAGGAATACATATCAAAATAATTTGCGACCGTTCATCAACAATGATATACCTGTAATGAATGACCATCAGCCAATCAGATTGCGTGATATTTATAGAGTGCATTAGAAACACTAATTTTCACACACGGCCTAACAGAGGACAATCATACCTCAATAATCCCGACAGCCAGATCCCTATTGGAGGTGCGGGTTCCTCGCTTCCTGTTTGTAGCTCCAGTATCTTCATTTTTGACACTGAACACAGGCAGCACGTGTTTGTCTGTCCACGCCAGCACGTCCAACAGTTCCGGTATACAGTCATACTCGGTCTTGTTCTGAAATGAAGCATAATAGGTGATGAAAAGGGTATACCAGATGGCCGCGGCCCGCATGTCGAGCCCGCCGAGGCATTTGATGGTTTCAGAGTGTATTTATTTGAAGTTTGAATTAAGGGTTGTGGAGATATAAGGTACATAAAAGTTTTAATGCAAATTTTAAAGTCATTTGACCTTGATCTTGGGCATGTGGGCTGCATGAGTGGGGTATAGAATGAAAATATGGATGATAATAAAGAACTATTTGAAGTTTGAAGTAAATCGGAGTAAGTGTTGTGGAGATATAAGGTATGTAAACCCTTTAACACAAATTTCAAAGTCATTTGACCTTGACCTTGGGTATATGGACCACATGGGCAGGCTATGGAATGAAAATATGGATGATGAAAAGGAAGTATTGGAAGTTGGAGTAACAATTGTGGAGATATAAGGTGTGTAAAAACTTTAACGCAGATTTTATAATAACGCAAACTTCTAAGTCATTTATCCTTGACCTTGGGGCACACGGGCCACATGAGTGGGACACAGAATGAACATATGGATTATGCCCAATAAGCATACAAAGTTTCAAGTAAATCTAACTTCCGGTTACAGAGATAGTAGGTATGTGAAAACTTTAACGCAAATTTTGACAGAAACTTTAACGCAGTCATTTGATGGACGGACGGACGGACGGACGGACGGACGGACGGACGGACGAACATTTTGGGTTTATGGGCTATTTGTTCTTTAAAAGATCAAAAGGAATAGTCCCTAAACTACAATAGGTTTAGGGGCTAACGGAATAAATCTATTGTATTCTATTGTCTTAGGCTCCTCCCCCTAGTCCCTAAACCCCCAATGTTAGCCCGGACGGACGGATGGACGTCATTGTGATCACTACGTCTCGCTTTCCGCAAGCGGGCTCAACAAAAATGCAGTAACTATCCTGGATGCAAGGCTATAAACCATATTTTGCCAACATAAAACATTGAAGATATGTATTATGTACTTAACTAGTGTTTCACGAAAACTGCCCAAATTTTACGGCTATATAAACAATTCACACAATTATTTTTTTTTGATAATATTAAATTAAAGAATGAGCCTTCTTTTTATTTCGTGAAATTTGGTAAAATATTGATTTTATTGCGAAAAAACAATAGAGTGAAGATGTCTATGGGGATTTAAAATTGGGACATTGTTTGAATTTCAGAAATACTGGACCGATTTTCAAAATTTAACTTTTGTTTTCTTAGTTGGATCATTTCCAAGCTATCTAGCCAGGTTTCGGAGTAAATTTCCAATTTTTTCGTTTTCCGACTCCTCCCACAGCTCCTACACCTCCTTTCCCCCCCATGTTAAATTCCCATAGACAAATCAATTTTTCCTAATAAAATCAATATTTTCACCAAATTTCACGAAATAAAAAGAAGGCTCATTCTTAAACTTTGATAAAATTTAATATTATCGATTTTTTTTTTTTACAGTTTTTGCATTGTTTATATGGCCGTAAAATTTGGGCAGGTTTCGTGAAACAGACAGTAGGTGTGCAAAGCACTGTATGTTACTTGAAAGCCATAACATTGATCACATAAGATGATGCTTACCGTTGCATGCAGCAGAATGTTTATCTTGCAGCACAACGTGAATGCCGACTGCAGAACATCATCTGTGCAAGTATCAGCATACATGCCGTCCTCTGTCCCAGTCAGTCGGTCTTCAATCACAGTCTGTGAATAACAAGTTTAAACCTTAGCTATTGCTTGGATGTTAAACCCTTTCATCTGTATTAACCCCGAGACCGCTATCTTATTATTTTTTGTCGTCTGCTGTTTATTTTCTATTTTCCATTTTTATCATCAAAAACATGCTTTGAAAGCACTTTAGAATAACTCACAACATGCTTTGACAGCACTTCAGAATCATTTCCATTGGAAATGATTCTGAAGTGCTGTCAAACCATGTTTTTATTGAGAAATAAGGCCAGATATATAGAGAATGGTAGGTTAGTGCTGTGAATGGGAAAAAATATCTGGCAAGGCTTAGGAAACGGGATGGGCGAGGCTCTGCCGAGCACATCCCGTTTCCGAGCTGCGCAGGAGCTACACTGGTCACACATCCCGTAAGTCCCACAAATTAGCACACATCCAGAGCTCCAGATAAGGTGCGTATTGACGTATTTTACACAATGATTTTAGCTGAATACACATTGATTATCAAAAGTGGGAGTACACAATACGCACAGCAATGTGAAAATACGCATTGATTTTCAAACTGAGTAGTGAAACTACTGTCATAAAGTTAACAATTCACTTAGTTGAGCTGCAAAAAGCAAACAGTGTTTGCTTTTTGCAGCTCAAATAAGTGAATGTTTAAATTTGTTATATTTTTTTATCATTTGTTCCCTATTCAGTAATGAAGAAAATCAATAATTAATGTGTAAAAGTGAAATACACAATGATTTTGAAATCAGGGGGTATAGTACATTTTAGACACAAAGCTTATCTGGAGCACTGCACATGTGCATGATATTGCCTGTGGGGATATCAGCATATATCCCATCATTTGCTGCTGGCAAGTCTGTCTTCAATCACAGCAAACAAGTATGACGAGTGAATGTTTTATGCCATGGAAACATATCAACATCAGGGCGTCGTTTCACTAAACTTTGAACGACTAAACTGTTTGTAAGTGCAAAATTCTGATTTCATATTAACAATGTTTTCTTGCAAACAATTATTGGATTTACATTTATTGAGCATAGGCTGCATATGCAGCCTATGCTCAATAAATGTAAATCCATCAATTAAAATTTCCAGACGATCCTAATTTTGTACTTACGAACATTTTAGTCGTAAAAAGTTTAGTGAAACAGCCCCTAGCTGTGCAGGAGTTTGTGCATGTACCTGTATACAACCCATATTGTATTGATCAATTGATGTATTGGTGTTTAACGGCCTATCAACATCTAAGGTCATTTAAGGCCGGGCCAACGAGTTCGATCCCGCATTTAACCTGCTGCATTGGGGAGAAACTCCCAAAATCATAACGGAATATTTACATTGAAATAAATATATATTCAACACTGAAATTAGAATAATCTGACCTGGTGCCAGGTCCATACCTCATCAAAGTCACGTGGCCCCTTCCCCTAAATGTAATAGGATTACGATTAATCATATTACGCATATAAGGGATATAGCCAGATTCAACTCTGACATAGAAGAAAGCCAAAGACGTAAGTGAGGGCCAAACCAGGTCTCCGGTCGGGATTCCGGTAAGGATGAACCATGAAGTTACCCATCACATGCTCCCACCTGCCACCCACTGAACCCATATTTGATCTCTGTAAAGTATGCCTTCACTTACAGTCTGTGAACAAGTATATTGGCATGTCATGTTTTATCATGACAATGCATGAATGAATAAGAGAATTGGGTAAATTTTTCCAGTAATTACTGGAAAAATTTGTTGTTGTCAGTATATGCAATATATGCATAAATAGCGAGCAGGAAAATAGCCCTATTTTGGCCAATTTCTTTTTTTTTAAAATAAGTGCAAGTTTCAAATTACATGTATTAGTGAAAATAAATAGCCTGGAAATATTTAATTTCCAATTATGAAGAGGCCCATTACACACAGTTATAGTGGAAACACTGAGTACTGGGTCTCAGTCTGCGACATGTAACCTGATTTTGTTATCGGCAAACATTATGACAAAAAGTGTAGGGCCTGATCAGGAACTACACTGGTCACAAACTTAATAAATAAATCCTTTTTGTATTATCATTGGACAGGAGCACTGGGTCTGTCATTAACCCTTTCACCCCGAAGTAACTGGAATGGATTTTGATACGTTAATTTTGCAACCAATCCAATCGTAGCAAACTTATTTTCAGACTAGTCCATTTATGAAAACGGGGTGTTTTTGTTCTCAAACGTATGAAAATTACTTGCAAAAAGTGCAGATCCTGATGAGACGGCTCGTCACGAGCCGTGCTCATCAGGATCTACACTGTTTGCCAATACCCCTATACAGGTCTGTAGTGTTGAAAGGGTTAATATCAGATATTAACATCGCCATTGCACACTGTATGTTATGTCCATATGCCATCAAATGGGTTTTTAAGCTTCGATAAATACTTTGATCTACATTTTTTGCCAATACAATTATACCGGTGTTGTAAGGGTTAAGTAAAGTAATACCGTTGTACCTACCATGGATTGGTGAAGCAAGTCGCGGACCTCCACACACAGGGATAGGTGGTCGCGGAGCAGGATGTTCTGCGTAGTGGGATGGCGGAACAAAAACAGCAGGAAATCTATCGCCAGTTTTGGCTGTGGCGCCGTTGGATCAACAAACCCAACCTTTTTCTTGGACTTCTTTGTAGTTTTCGCAGCTGACGGCGTGCTGTTCGCTGTCTGTTTATCTGTTGATTACAGAATAAATTTTGAGGAACAAATTCCCTAATTTCTTTATTTCATGTCAGAAGTATATATTGTTACCACTAATTTGAACCGTATTGACGAGACGGTTCAAATGAGTGGTAACAACATATACCTATATGGATTAATAAAGATATTATTGAGATTTTTTCAATTAAAATTATTTTGTTCTTTGGGTGAAGTGGGTTAATAACTTCATCAAATATTAAAACAGGCCACAATAAATGTCTGAAAGGGGAGATAATTATTCACCTTGTCTATGCCCCTGAACTTGATTGGGCTCTACTCAGGCCAAATATATTGAAAAGTTATTTTTATCAGTCAGCCACCCAAATATGAGAAAATGGGGTGTACGGCTATTGTGACCCAGATCAGCTTGAACATCTGTACTGTATGATCAGTGTCCACATAGTACTGCATTCAGTCAGTCAAACACCTGCCATGCTTGTAACAATCATTGTATATTATCCTTGCAGGAGTATGCAAGAAATTTGCGTAGTCTGATCAGGTAGTTTGTTGGCTGAAGTAGTACAGTGATAATCTGGATCTACATCTGCCACCCACGCCATAAGCTCCATTTCATCAGTATTGTCAGTAATATTATCCACTTGTAGAGCTTATTGAGAGCCAATCAAATCATTTAGAGATGGTCACAGCCAATCAGAGCTTACCAAGAGACAGTCACAGCCAATCAGAGCTTACCGAGAGACAGTCACAACCAATCAGAGCTTACCGAGAGACAGTCACAACCAATCAGAGCTTACCGAGAGACAGTCACAGCCAATCACAGTTTACAGAGAGACAGTCACAGCCAATCAGCTTACCGAGAGACAGTCACAGCCAATTAAAGCTTACTGAGAGACAGTCACAGCCAATCTTACCGAGAGATGGTTTCAGCCAATCGGAGACGAGTTCCACCACCTCCGGAGCCCGCCCAGCAACAAGGAGTGAATCCAGGATAACGCTATAGTCGTCCTCCACATTATCGCCCGTCATATTCCGTAACTTTGGCACCCACGTCCGACTGAAACATGCAATGGCATCGTTTCATAAAGTGAATCTGCCAAATGCAGTTAAGGCACATAATTAATACACATGAAAGCATTAAATTTTTACATTTCATATGAGACACGCCATGTAATTTTGTACCTTCCGACATCTGTGTAATTTCATGAAATACGTTTACAAAATTTACAATATTTTCTGTAAATGCAGAATTATATTATCAACTAATGTTGTCAACTTTTGACTTTATTTATGAAAATTTATGTAAAAGTATTTAAAGTAATTATGCAGATGTCGCATGATCGTGTTTTTGGAAAATATCTTTGATTAGTCACTTGTTCATTTACATGCTAAAAAGAGTTTCTGTCTCAATTCGAGATAGGTATAGGTATATTTATTAAATGTATTGGTATATTCTGTTTAGTGTTGTCAAATGTCAGTATGAAAACCATTACAGTGAAACCTCTCTAAACCGGACACCCTGGGAAGTCCCCAGGGTGTCCGGTTTAGAGAGGTTTCACTGTAAATCGGGCATCTTAATTGCAGTTAATATATTGTTGTAGTTGTACAGTGGGACCTCTCTAAACCGGACGCCCTGGGAAGTCCCCAGGGTGTCCGGTTTAGAGAGGTTACACTGTAAA
The DNA here is from genome assembly GCA_029237695.1 of Conchocele bisecta. Classification (NCBI taxonomy): domain Eukaryota; kingdom Metazoa; phylum Mollusca; class Bivalvia; order Lucinida; family Thyasiridae; genus Conchocele; species Conchocele bisecta. The sequence goes on along the minus strand of CM055270.1, from coordinate 24,035,768 downwards.
ATAGACAGACAACTACTCCAAGACACGTGTGGGTGCTTGGTGATCATGCATAGACATACTCAGCGGAGATATATGGCAATGAACCCGACTACAATTAAGTATAACTAACTTTTATTTGTGTCCGGTTGAGAGGGGTTTGACTGTATTACATTATTGAGCTAGAAATGTGGCCTATCGGCACACGAATGCCCCCGCTGGCAGCCAAAGAAAACGAGGCATATTTGATTATAAGCCCTTTACCCGAGCGTTAAGGTTTCGAACTCACCAAGTCTGTGACCTTGACCCTGGGCATAGCGGGGGCGGGATGAATGTGGATTTGTCACAGAGTGGCAGAGGACCATTGGAGCAATGCGTGTGTGAAATGTGAAGCAGATCCGAGCAATGAAAATTATAAGCCATTTACCCGAGCGTTAAGGTTTCGGGACGTACGGACGGACGGAAGTACGAACGCCGGTAACACTATATGCCCCCCTCACCATTCAATGGCGGGGGCATAAACATGTGTTATTGCTATTAAATGGGATAAATTTAACATTTTCTGAACACTATGCATATATTGTACATGTCCGTACCTAACAGTGGGAATATACCCCGCGGGGAGAAAGGCGGCAATCTGGACGAGGACACACGATATCCGCGGGTCGGAGAACGCCTTCAACATCTCCGGGATCGCGTAGCTGAACTTCTTCTGTAGACCCTTCTTCAGGCTCGCGTTCGAACTCTGTAACGAAGACTCCAATCATGACAATTACACCTTATAGCAGAGCTCCAGATAAGGTGCGTATTGGGCATATTTTACGCAATTATTTTAGCTGAATACGCATTGATTATCAAAAGTGGGAGTTCAAAATATGCACAGCAATGTGAAAATACGCATTGATTTTCAAATTGAGTAGTGCAAATACTGTCATAAAGTTGAAAATTCACTTAGTTGAGCTGCAAATTTGTTTTTGCAACTCAAATAAGTGAATGTTTAAATGTTATATTTTTTTATCATTTGTTCCCTATTTAGTAATGAAGAAAATCAATAATACATTTGTAAAAGTTAAATACGCAATGATTTTGAAATCAGGGGGTATGGTACGCTTTAGACACAAAGCTTATCTGGAGCCGGTTATAGATTTGAACTCTGGTATTGGAGTCCAGTGTCATATCCCATAGGACACGGCTCATTACAATCGGGACAATTACAGACCGCCTTACACCATTCGTGGCTGTGACTGGAGAAACGGGGCTTATGGGTTTTGCGACCAGTGATCCGCACAGTCTGATCAGGATCTGCATTGTTCGCCATTCTATTAATGAAACACCCATCATGCTTCTAACAAGCAATAGATCGTTATCAGTCGACAGTAGTATGCTATTTGATCAGGAGCTACACTGATCACAAATCCCACAAGCCCCATTTCTCCAGTCACAGCCACACATGAACATGTTTCACTGTACCGGATTTACATTAGACACGCAGAACCTCTGACCGGTTTAGAGAGGTTCCACTGTACAAGGGAGATAATATACGAGACCTTTTGTAGAGCGTCGTCAACGAGCGTCCACATGATACAGATTGCCTCCAGTAGACCGAGCATCACCGGTGTATTGCCGATCTTCATGTCGTCCTCGTTGTCATCGTTATCGTGGTTCTGAATAAAAAACGAAGGTGAAATGGTTTAACGACCCAGCAACAGCTAACGTCATATGTGGCTGTGACTGGAGAAATAGGGCATACTGTGCATCCGCAATCTGTGGCTGTGACTGGAGTAATGGGGCTTATCGGTTTTGTGACCAGTTTAGATCCAGATCAGCCCGTGCATTCGCACGGTCTGATCAGGATTTACACTGTTCACTATTCAATCAATGGAACACCCGTCATGACCTTAACAAGCTAAATAGATCGATATCAGGAGCAGAGCTCCAGATAAGCTGTGTATTTGCTTAAATACCCAATTAAAATTGCAAAAACCCAATTGTAATCAGAAGTAGCGAGTATCAAAAAGCAATACAATTTTTATGGTACCTTTATCATGCTGCAGAAAACAATAAACAGACCACAAATATAGCATATTTTTATTATTTTCCATGAAAACAAATCTTGGTATTTCATTAGAATTGTCTGCAAGGAGACAATTCTAATGAAATACCAACACAGGTTTACATTTTGACGCAAACTATTCAATAATTGCTGTCTGTTGATGTGCAAACAGTAGTGTGATTTTATTTTACCCAATTACAATTTTGAAATACCCAATTGCTTCAGAAATGATGGAGTCCCAATACTCAATTACAAATTCCTTATATGGAGCCCTGGCCACATATAAACCTGTCATAAATGGGTTACAGAAGTTGGAAAACGCGTAACATTTCTGTGTATTAATTCTGGGGTATCAGTGGCGTTAAGATTGGCGCGAGTGTGTTGACATCACAAATTCTATTCCAATTCAATTCTAACGTGTGGATGCGCAGGCTGATCTCGGACTACACAGATCGCAAATGCGATAAGTAGATTTTTCTTGCACTAAACACACAAGTTAAACAGCTCACCTCCTTTTCATTTTCCTGACTATCCTCCGTCCCATGTCCGCTGTCTACGGAGCTGTTTGTCGCGCTGTGTTTGATTGCAATCAGGATTGACCGACACAGCGTCGACATGTAGTTCACTGAAGTATAGAGACGACTGTCGGTAATATTTAATGCAGTTAGCCATATTCAAACTGCATTAGTGTTCGTTATGAAAATGTTTATCAGATGGATGGCATGGTGAACAGTGCAGATCCTGATCAGACTGTGCGGCCACGGCGAGTGTGAGTATCACTGATAATAAAGAATTATTTGAAGTAAATCGGAGTAAGTGTTGTGGAGATATAATAAGGTATGTAAAAACTTTAACACAAATTTCAAAGTCATTTGACCTTGATCTTGGGCATGTGGACCACATGAGCAGGTTATAGAATGAAACTATGGATGATGAAAAGTAAGTATTTGAAGTTTGAAGTAAATTGGAGTAACACTTGTGGAGATAAAAGGTTTTGTTTGTTTGTTTATTGGGGTTTAACGGCCTATCAACAGCTAGGGTCATGTAAGGCCGGGCAAACAGGTTCGATCCCATTTTAACCTGCTGCATTGGGGGGGAAAATTCCAAAATCAGAACGGAATAGTTACATCGAGAACAAATATATTCAGCCCTGAAATTAGAATAACCTGACCTGGTGCCAGGTCCATACCACACCAAAGTCACTTGGACCCTTCCCCTAAAATAGGATTACGAATATTGTAATACTCACATAAGGGGTATAACCAGATTCAACTGTCACATACAAAATGCCAAAGACGTATGTGAGAGCCAAACCAGGTCTCCAGTCGGCATTCCGGTAAGGATGAACCGCGATTGTTAAATTACCCATCATGTTCTCCCACCTGCCACCCACGGAGATAAAAGGTATGTAAAAACTTTAACGCAGATTTTATAATATGAAAACTTCCAAGTCATTTGACCTTGACCTTGGGGCACAGGGGCCGCATGAGTGAGACACAGAATGAATATATGGATGATGACCAATACGCATATGAAGTTTCAAGCAAATCTGACTTACAGTTACAGAGATAGTAGGTATCTGAAAACTTTAACGCAAATTTTGACTAAAAATTTAACACAAACTTGTAAGTCATTTGACGTTGACCTTGGAGCACAGGGGCCGCATGAGTGGGATACAGCATGAATATATGTATGATAACTAATAAGCACATGAAGTTTCAAGTCAATGTGACTTAGGACTGCAGAGATATAAGGTATTTAAAAACGTCAACGCACGATTTTGGACGGACGGATGGACAGACTGACGCACAGAAGGACGTCATTATGATCACTTATGTCTCGCTTTCTGCAAGTGGGCTGGACAAAAAAAAAGACTAGACTTGGAAAAGTCGCGGGAATACTGGACAAAGGCCGGAATGGAAAAGTCGCGGGAATACTGGACGAAGGCCGGAATGGAAAAGTCGCGGGAATACTGGACGAGGCCTTCCGGCCTTCGTCCAGTATTCCCGCGACTTTTCCATAATGTGGTAGAGAGATGGGACCTCGATTTCATCAGAAAGACTAATTTTTATTTTATGGTGTCAACAGTAAGGTCATTATAGGCCGGGTTCACAGAGTCGAATCACGCATTTCACCTGTATGAATGGAGGAAAATGCCCAAGTCAGAATCGAATATTTACATAACTAGAGCTATCAAAAGAGCGATCATAATACAAAAAAATGCCAACAGACCAACGAGCTGACTGCTATATATAAAATATATACGCAGCCCTGCATTAGAATAATCTGAGATAAGACAAGGGAGACAACTCCAGAGGTGGGCCGATATCTTACCAACGTCCTCGAGGTTCATGGTGCGTGTGGCGTAGCGGAACACTTGCCTCGCCGCGGCCGGGTTGCTCTTTATCAGCGTGATACACCGATCTAGCTGCACGTCACCTGAACGGGTAAAAACAGTATTTATTTTGAGAATAATTTGCATCAGGTTTAATGTTTCTACACAAACTTTCTTGTTTGGTTTGATTTTTTACCTGAAGTATTGTCTGGAATGAACTGAAAAGTTGAAATTTAAGAGGTATTTCCAGACTGTGATAAGCTGCGTAGTTGCTTAAATACCCAATTAAAATTGCCAAAAACCCAATTGAAATCAGAAGTAGTGATAAAAAATTTGTGGTACCTTTATCATGCTGCAGAAAACAATAAATAGACCACAAATATAGCATATTGCTTACTGGGAGCGTCGGGAGGTATAAAGCTGGACAGTACAAGCTTCATTATGCGTCGGTTCACGGGGTCAGAATCAACGGCCAGCCGCGCCAACAGGTGCTCCATGGGGACCACCGTCCAGTACTGCAACGGTAATGCACGAGTGTTGTATGTGTGAAAAAAGTGAATGGGTTTAACAGCCCACCAACAGCTAGGGTCATATAGAGACAGGACCACAGCCGCCAACAGCTAGGGTCACATAGAGACAGGACCACAGTTTAAAGTCAGGTGTTCTAGCCCCTAGGCCACAATCCATCCCTGGTGTATGTGTGAGCAATATAATGAAAATATGGATGATGATAAACAAGGATATTAAGTTTCAAGTCAATCTGTGTTATGGTTGCATAAAAAAATTAACCATGTTGTTCTGTAGCAATATGCATAAACCTTTCGCATTGACAAACTATTAAAGACAAAGGACTCATATTTAATGGTGTTTAACAGCCTATCAAAAGCTCAGTTCATTTTAGGTTGGATTAACAAAGTTAAATCCCATATTTCACCTGTTTACAGATGGGAGAAAAATCTCAAAATCGGAACAGATCAGTTGTACTCTATTTCCCGAGGTACATTGAGAATATTTACCTTAATTGTCCTCAAGGTCTTCACCTTGATGAGAAGGTCCAACATGGCGATTCTCACTTTCTCCGCGACGTCGTGGAACGAGTTACGAATCTCGGGCAGAATTGGCTTCAAAAACATGTGGCTTACCGGGTTATCCAGCAACCTCGTGAAGCCCTGAATAGAAATGAGATGGTTCATACGAGTGGTGACAACATATACTAAAATGTGGCTGTGACTGGAGAAATAGCCCACTCCAGTAGTCTGATAACTGATCTATATTGCTTGTTAGCGGCATGACGGGTGTTTCATTGATGTAATGGCGAACGGTGCAAATCCTGATCACAATCTGACAATCAGTAGCCGATTTCACCAACATTGCAAAGTATACTTTAGTAGTAATCATATATTTTTCCTGAAATGCATTATTTCATATAGAACTAACTACTGCATATATTTGATGATTAAAAGAATGCAGAATTATTATACTGAATTTATTACATTATCACAGCCAAAATGGCTGTGATAATGTAATAAATTCAGTATAATAAAAATTAATAAATTTATCCTAAAATTGAAAATTTCTCCCTCAAAGTATACTTTGCTACAAAAGTATACTTTGCAATGTTGATGAAATCGGCTACAGACGCACAATCTGATCTGGATCTACACTGGTCGCAAAACACATAAGCCCCATTTCTCCAGCAGCAGAAATAAACAAAATAATTGTAATTTTCTGTCTGTCAGCATGTAACCACACATCATACCTTTTCTTGTTCATTTCTCAAAAACAGCATATGTTGTGACCACTCGTACGAGTGAGACGGTTCAAATGAGTGGTGACAACATCTACTTCTGCACAGAAATAAACAAGATAAATATAATTGTTTAATTTTCTGTCCGACACCAACATGGTGTATCCTCAGTTAACCACCACACACCATACCTTGTCAACACTCGTTTTAACATCATCAGAGTTAGTGATAATTTTATTCCCTTAATCCTATTTACCGTTGAATTCTTTAATAGCGTTTCCTATAGCAAAATCAAACAAAATTTAAAAATAAACTATTTTCTTAATTTTTCCACGAAAGAATATGTTGCGACCACTCATTTGAGACGGTTTAAATAGGCGATGACAACATATACTTCTACGCAAAACTGAACAAAAATGGCGTCTCAGTTAACCATGAATCAACTTCACAGTCAAATTCTGTAGGGATTTATCTAGCAAAATCAAAAAAGGTTTTCTTTTATTTCTCCACGAAAGTATATGTTGTCACCACTCATTTGAACGTCTCGGCGAGACAGTTCAAATGAGTGGTGACAACATATACTTTGACGCAATAAAAACAAACTGTCATACCTTAACAACACTCTCTCTAACATCGGCAGAGTTGGCGTCGACTAGCATTCCCTGAATCAACTTCACGGTCAAATTCTTGAGAGTTTTCTCTGGGATAACGTCCCAGAAATCTAGCATGACTTTCGTTACACCGAACACAGAGAGCATTCGAATCTTGGGGAACGGGTCATTTAGTAGCTCCTGCAATATTTCATACATACATGTAAGGAAAAACAAGAATTCCGCCACGGAAGCGGATGTCGCGCCTGCCGAGGCATTTGACCGCAACATGATCATGGGCATGTGCTCAATAAATGTAAATCCATCAATTGAAATTTACAGACGATCCTAAATTTGCACTTACGAAAATTTTAGTCGTACAAAGTTTAGTGAAACGCCACCCTCATAAATTTCTTATGATAGCACTCTATTTGTATATACATAGCATTTACACCATGAAATATAGTATTTAACCCTTACAATGCTGTTTATTTTTTAATTTCCAGTTTTCTCAACAACAAGAATTCCGCGGAATCAAATGTCTCGCCTTGTTCCGCCTTGACCTTCGGGCCCCAAGAATAGTCCTATATTCATCTACATATCATAGTAAAGGTATGTATAAATTTTGATGACTGTAGCTGATAAGGTGTTGAAGTAATGACCGTAACACAAAAACTTAACATTGAATGATGACGCCGCCGCCGCCGCCTACCTGGAAGAGTGAGTGATGTATTGGTGTTTAATGGCCTATCAACACCTACCTGGAAGATTGAGTGACGTATTGGTGTTTAATGGCCTATCAACACCTACCTGGAAGACCGAGTGATGTATTGGTGTTTAATGGCCTATCAACACCTACCTGGAAGAGTGAGTGATGTATTGGTGTGCAATGGCCTATCAACACCTACCTGGAAGATTGAGTGACGTATTGGCGTTTAATGGTATATCAACACCTACCTGGAAGATTGAGTGATGTATTGGCGTTTAATGGCATATCAACACCTACCTGGAAGAGATCAAACTGTTTCTGTAACAGCTGGTCCGCGTCCCGCACGTTCATATCAGGATTCTCCAGGGGGAAGACATCGAAGAACAGGGCGGACGCGTTGCTGCGCACCTGGCTACTCGCCACCTGTATTTAAGGATTGATTGATTGATTATTGGTGTATCAACAGCTACGGTCATTTAACCCTTAGAATGAGGGAACCGAAAATAGTCGTCTGCTGCTGTGTCATATTTTATCAATTCTCTCAGTAAAAACATGGTTTGTCAGCATTTTAGAATCATTTCCATTGGAAATGATTCTAAAGTGCTGTCAAACCGTGTTTTTTTATAAGAAAAATGGAACATTAAAAATAAACAGCAGACGTCAAATATTTATTCAGCATTGTTAAGGGTTAAGGCCATCCCGTATTTAACCTGTCCATAATGAGGGAAATTCCCAAAAGCAGAACTGAATATTTACAGAAAAATATATATTCAGCCCTGAAATTAGAACATCCTGACCTGGTTCCAGGTCCATACCACACCAGAGTCATTTAGCTTCAGTTCCAAAAGTAATATGATCAGTACTAATCTTATTATTTTTAATGGGGTATAACAGGATTTAGCTCTCAAATATCAGAACGCCGAAAAAGTACATGAGGGCCAAACCATGTAAGGCGGATTTCCGGTAAGGATAAACGCCGATCGTTAAATTACTCTTCGCGTGCTTCCGACTGTGGTACAAACAAATATTTGGTCTCTTTAAAGTGCGCGGTGTCCGAACGACGGCACGCAAACTTTAAACAGACCCAATAGTTTTTGTACCACAGTAAACGCAACTGCCCATGGTTATATTACTTATATTGACATTGCATTTTCGGATAATTTCAATGTGGTTTGAAATGTGGCTGTGAATGGAGAAATGGGGCATAATCTACCAAGACCAGTAGCCGATTTCATCAAAATTGCAAAGTATACTTTATATATCTAGCAAAGTATACTTTGAGGGAGTAATCATTTATTTTTCACCGAAATGCATTAATTCATATAGAACTAACGACTGGGTTTAGTACTAAATCCCATATATTACCTGTACAAGTACATGTACATGTACAAATGGGGGGAAATCCCAAAATCATAATTGAATATTTACAATAAAAAATCTATATATTCAGCCCTGAAATCAGAATAATCCTGATCTGATGACAGGTCCTCGCCACACCAGAATCACTTGGCCCCACCCAAAAGCAATAGGATCAGTAATAATCTTACTTTTATAATTGGCAATAACCCAATTCAACTCCCAGATAACAAAAGAGCCAAAGATAAAAACGTACCGGAGGGCCAAACCAGGCAAATCATGATTCCTATAAGGAGGAACCCCTACCGTTAATTTACGCCGTCGCATTCACCCAACCCTCACCCACTTGAGAACAATAACGCAAATCTTGGACAGACAAACAGACAGACAGGGTGCAGTCTCCGCGAAAGACGTTAGTCCGTCGGACCAAATGTCCAACAGCTTTGGTTTTTTTTTTACTTTTCTATTCTAAGCTTCAATGAAATCACCTTCCTTTGGTATGTGCTTCTGGTGGTAGCTAGTTTTTATTATATGACTTGATATACTTAAAAATTTTTAAGTTTACTAGACCGAATGTCCTGTAAAATGTTGGCAGTTTCGCGGAGACTACATATGTACCCTGAAATATAAATTTGAAGTACATTTGCACATAAACAATTTGAGAATTGGGGAAATTGGAATTAGTTGAAATTGAAAATTGACCGCATTCTCCGTTCTCATGCGCAAAACCAGTAAGTTTCATTGGTTGAGGTTGAGCTGTACAATTGTAATTGGTACCAGAAAAATAATTGTCAAAATGTGTAACATACCTTTAGGGAGCGCCACATAATTGGTTCATACAGTCGAAACAACATCTCGTTGACACCTCGCTGTTTCTTCTGCTTGTGAATGTATCCCAGCAGCTATTGGAACAGACCACAGGTTGAAGTAACGGACCAAGGTCTATGAATACATTAAATATGCCTAAAAAGCATCCATAAATGAAGAAAAAAAATAAGCTAAAAAAAATTGTTTACTCCCTCTGTAACACATATGTGTTATAGAGGGAGTAAAAAAATTTGTTTAGCTTGTTTTTTTTTCATTTATTTTTTTTCCGTTATTTCAACCCGAGGTACAGACATGTGCATATACAGTACAGCCTCTCTAAACACGATGTCCAGTAGCTGATTTCACCAAAATCGCTAAGTGCACTTTTGAAGGTGTCATTTTTAATTTAAGTACATTGCAGAATTAAATTTTGTCACCCGTTTTATTTTCCATTTTTCTCATCAAAAACAGGGTCTGATAGCACTTTAGAATAATTTCCAATGGAAATAATTCGAAAGGCCTGCCACACCATGTTTTTATTGAGAAAGTAGGTAAAATATAAAACAGAATATCAGTGCTCCAGATAAGCTGCGTACATGTATTTGTTTAAATACCCAATTAAAATTGCCAAAAACCCAATTGAAATCTGAAGTAGCGAGTACCAAAAAGCAATAAAAAATTTGTTGTACCTTTATAATGCTGCAATACAATAAACAGACCACAAATATAGCATATTTTTCTTATTTTCCATGAACACACATCTTGGTATTTCATTAGAATTGTCTCCAAGGAGACAATTCTAATGAAAATACCAAGATATGTTTTCATTTTGAAGCAAACTATTCAATAATTGCTGTCTGTTGATGTGTAAACAGTAGTGTGATTTTATTTTAGCCAATTAAAATTTTGAAATACCCAATTGCTTCAGAAATGATGGAGTGACAATACTCAAGTACTAATTCCTTATCTGGAGCCTGAGAATGTGACAATTTTTCTTCCAGCATTCTATGGGTTAATTATGAATATTTCAAATTCAATGTATATTTTACTTTTACGAATGTATTATTCAGGGGTGGATCTGGAGGGGGGGTTCCGGGGTTGCAACCCCCCCTCCCCCGTTCAGCCACAGAGAGTTTACATAGATCACAGTTTACCCCCAGCAGCCAATTGTATAAACCTTGGTTAAATTAACCACTGGTTAGCGCCTAACCACTGGTTAACATTTAACCAGGCTTCTGTAGGTCGGTTAAATTTAACCAGAAAAATCATGGTTAACATTTAACCAGAGTTTTATACAATCGCTAAGCAATTATTTTACCAAATATTTGATCTAACCACGGATGTAACCAGTGGTTAAAATTTAACCAAGGTTTATACAATTGGCTGCAGTTGGAGTCTGAATTTAAATGCTGTGAAACACAGGAAAGTGCTTTTCGAAGAGCTCGAAAATAGGACAACCCCCTAGTTGTGAACTAGATTGCAATTACTAGATTGCAAGAGTTACCTTCACAACTAGACACCCCCCCACCCGTTCTCCAAATGCTGGATCCGCCCCTGTTATTGTATTACAATGTATTGCTTGTATTGAAGAAATGATAAAAAAATTAAACTTGATGGTCGGTAAATCCGACAAATGCTACCCGATGACGCCTGGATTGAAATTCAAAGTCCCTGACCCTGGGTATTGGTGTAGTATGCTTATTAATCACAATAAATGGTGATCAATGTGTATATGAAGTTTCAAGTTGATATCGCAAGCGGTCACAGAGATATAGCAATTTGAAAAAGAATTAATGCAAGCTTTAACAAACAACATTATAAGTCATTTGACCATGACCTTGGGCACCTGGGCAGGCTATATAATGAAAATAGGGATGGTGATCAATGTGTATATGAAGTTTCAAGTTGATATCCCAAGCAGTCACAGAGATATAGCCATTTGAAAAATGTTAAAAATTGGGGAGCATAAAAATTAACTTATTTCAGCTGCAAAAAGCAAACACTGTTTGCTTTTTGCAGCTCAACAAAGTAAATTTTCAACTGTATTACAGTAGTTTCACTACTCAGTTTGAAAATCAAAGTGCGTAAACTACGCCAATACGCACCTTATCTGGGGCTCTGATGCATACCTTTTTGAGGGCGGGGAACAGGCATGCCTGGGCATGGCAGGCGTGGTACATCCAGTCCTGTATACATTTCTCCTCCAGCCACTGTAGCTGGGGCCCCGGGGTCAAACCCTGCCACGCTCGGAAATATATCTCCCCGTAGTGCTGGTGCCACGACCTGCATCGTGACGCATTGTGGGTAAATAAATTGATTGATTGGGGTTTAATTTATGTCCGTTTAAGGGGAAATATAAAATACCAGATTAGCGTCTTTGGGTGTCTATATCAGGAGAGGCTAGTAACACACAGATCACCAGATAAGCTGCGTATTTATAAATACCCAATTAAAATTGACAAAAACCCAATCGAAATCAGAAGTAGCGCGTATCAAAAAGCAATAACAATTTTGTGGTAACTTTATCATGCTGCAGAAATCCATAAACAGATCACAAATATAGCATATTTTTCTTACTGTCCATGAAAACAGATCTTGGTATTTCATTAGAATTGTCTCCAAGGAGACAATTCTAATGACATGCCAAGACATGTTTTAATTTTGAAGCAAACTGTTCAATAATTGCTGTCTATTGATATGTAAACAGTAATGTGATTTTATTTTACTCAATTAACATTTTGAAATACCCAATTGCTTCAGAAATGATGGGAGTGAAAATACTCAATTACTAATTCCTTATCTGGAGCCCTGAATACATGCATGAGGAAATAATAAGAATTTTCGATGAAAGAAATAGAAGTTATATAACATATTTCTGTGATGTTAAGTTTTGTAAAGAGACTAAGTATGTGACCTTCACCTTGGGATCAGCGGGGGTTGGACGGTCATAGATTTGTCACAGCATGATAGTAGAGCCTTAGAGGAATGCACAAGTGAAATATTAAGAATTTTCAATGAAGGAAATAGAAGTTATAACTGATTTCTCTGATGTTAAGTTTTGTAAAGAGACCAGGTATTTGACCTTGACCTTGGGATCGGCGGGGGTTGGACGGTCGTGGATTTTGCACAGCATGGTAGTAGAGCCTTACAGGAATGCATGTGTGAAATATTAAGCATTTTAGATGAAGGAGGAAATAGAAGTTATAACAATATTTCTCTGATGTTAAGTTTAGTAACGGACGGACACACGGACGGACAACCAGACTCCAGTATACCCTCCCCCCACAACTAGTTGCGGGGGTGTATAAGATAGCGGTCTAAGGGTTAATACAAATTGGGATCCTTACTTGGGTACGGTGAGCAGGTGGTTTTTGACGGTTCTATGCAAGACGTCTGTGAACTCTTCATCCAGGCTGAATACACAACCCAGGAACTTATGGCCCTGTAAGGTATGTATGTATACAGTTACTGTCACTTCTAATATGCAAATATGTTTAGCACAATGAAGCATATAAAATCTGATTAATATTTAAAAAAAATTCAAATAATAAAAAATATTTACATCTTAAAAAAAAAAATGATTTGATAAAAAATTGATGTTATTGTGATATTTAAAATTAAATTATCAACATAATTTAGTATTTGTGGACCAATCTGCTTTCTTAAGATTTTGAAACTGGTAGACGAAGTGTTTTGTAATACTCCTTGCAAACTCGCGACACAATAATTCCAGCACAAAAATATTTACACAATTCCCTAACATTTGATTGGCCCGTAGCAAGTATCTGTCCAAAATTTATATCCCAGTAAACTCCCACGCCGAACTACTTTCCATAATCGTGAGGCGCAGTTAAAATAATTCTTAAGAAAACAGAAAATAAACACATTTTCTTGATGAATTTATTTAAAATGCTGGAATTATAAGGAATGAATGGCCTTTTTGTGGAATTTATCGGGGATATAAACTTGGAAAAGTCGCGGGAATACTGGACGAGGCCTTAACAAAATTACAATTTTCGAAAAAAAAAAAAAAAATAAAAAAAAAAAAAAAAATAATAAAAAAAAAAAAAAAATTAAAAAAAAAAAAAATTATTATTTTTTTTTTTTTATCGAAAATTGCATTTTTTTTATGGCTTCGTCCAGTATTCCCGCGACTTTTCCAAGTTTATACCCTGATAAATTCCACAAAAAGGCCATTCATTCCTATAATGAAAACGCATGTATTACGTACATCCTTGTTGTTCATATAGAGCGGTGAGATGAAGCATCGCTGTAGCAGGTCTTTCAGGTCGGCACTGTCCTCATCATGGAGGTCAATCAACGACAACACCTCGTGTAGCGACCACACACGCTTCACATCCGCTACCTGCACAGGAGTGTGTGTTTGTTTGTTGGGGTTTAACGGCTATCAACAGGTATGGTCATTTAAGGCCGGGTCAATGGGTTTAGTACTAAATCCCATATATTACCTGTACAAGTACATGTACATGGTCAAGTACATGTACAAATGGGGGGAAAATCCCAAAATCAGAGTTGAATACGTACAATAAATGCCAGAATCACTTGGCACCCTCCCAAAAGCAGTAGGATCAGTACTAATCTTACTACTTTTATAATGGGCAATAACCCAATTCAACTCCCAGGTAACAAAAGAGCCAAAGATAAAAACATACCCGAGGGCCAAATCAGGCAAATCGTGATTCCTATAAGGAGGAACCCCTACCGTCAATTTACGCCGTCGCGTTCACCCGACCAACCACCCACACTGCACATGAGTGATCGGTTGGTTAGTTGATTTGTTGGTTGGATGATTGGATGGTTGGTTGATTGGAGCTTTACGTTTATTCAACGGCAAAGTCAGATATATAGACTAGTCTTATCTCTCCCTATTGTAATCACAATGATGTTCCCATGCAGACTTATTTACTGTCTGTTTCACGAAACCTGCCCAAATATTATGGCTATATAAACAATGGAAAAACTATTTAATAGTATTTTTTGGATAATATGAAATAATAGCAAAATTTAAGAATCAGCCTTCTTTTTCTTTTGTGAAAGTTGTTCCAATATTAATTTCATAATATTAACTCCTTGCATGCTAGCGGCGAAAATATCCGCCAAACAAATTAGGAGTATATGTTTTATTTCTCTCAGTAAATATGTCTTGAAATTTCATTAGAATTGTTTCCTCCGGACACAATTCTAATGAAATTCCAAGACATATTCATGACATTTATAAGGAGAAATAAAAGAAAATATAATGAATTGTCATCTGCTATTTTTTAACTATTTATAGCCCACAAATTTCCCAGCATGCAAAGAGTTAAATAGGGGTTTCCCAAAACAAACTAGAAATGGATGCTTGTCGACAAGCGCATGTGTATCCCCCTCCCCAGATACACAAGTAGTTTGAAAAAAGGGTGTTCGAGTTATGCTCCGGAGACAAAATCAGTGACGGAAAAACAAAGGGAGATAACTAAAAAATTAGTGATGCAAGAGTTGTCATTCTTGCGTGACACACCTTTAGGGTCGTGGTCTATGCATGTGTGAAGTTTCATGAAAATATTCCAAAGGGTGTTCGAGTTATGCTCCGGACACGAAATCAGTGCACGAAACAATAAAGGGAGATAACTAAGAAATTAACGACGCAAGAGTTGTCATTCTTACGTGCGACACACCTTTGGGTCGTCTTCTATGCATGTGTGAAGTTTAATAAACAAGAAAATGTGTTCATAGAACACGGATGTCCCACATATCCGCTATTTGATAATAAATGAGGCCAAATTCCAAGTCAAAATTTTCTTTTACCTGAGCGTTAAAGTTTTTGAAGCACCAAGTATGTGACCTTGACTCTGGGCTTGGCTGGGGCAGGACGAACGTGGATTTGGCACAGGGCGGTAGAGGACCATTAGAGCAATGCATATACGAAATATGAAGCTAATCCGTGAAAGAAAACAGAAATTATAAGATATGTACCGGAGCGTTAAAGTTTTTGAAGCACTAAGTATGTGATCTTAACCCTGGGCTTGGCGGGGGCAGGACGAACGTGGATTTGGCACACGGCGGTAGAGGACCATTAGAGCAACGCGTATATGAAATATGAAGTTGATCCGTGAATGGAAAGAAAAATTATAAGATATTTACCTGAGCGCTAAAGTTTTTGAAGCACCAAGTATGTAACCTTGACCCTGGGCTTGGTGGGGGCAGGACGAACGTGGATTTGGCACAGGGCAGTAGAGGACCATTAGAGCAATGCGTATATGAAATATGAAGATGATCCATGAAAGAAAACAGAAATTATAAGATATTTACCCGAGCGTTAAAGTTTTTGAAGCACTAAGTATGTGACCTTGACCCTGGGCTTGGCGGGGGCAGGACGAACGTGGATTTGGCACAGGGCGGTAGAGGACCATTAGAGCAATGCGTATATGAAATATGAAGCTGATCCGTGAAAGAAAAAAGAAAACAGAAATTATAAGATATTTACCTGAGCGTTAAAGTTTTTGAAGCACCAAGTATGTAACCTTGACCCTGGGCTTGGCGGGGGCAGGACAAATGTGGATTTGGCACAGGGCGGTAGAGGACCATTAGAGCAATGTGTATATAAAATATGAAGCTGATCCGTAAAAGAAAACAGAAATTATAAGATATTAACCTGAGCGTTAAAGTTTTTGAAGCACCAAGTATGTGACCTTGACCTTGGGCTTGGCGGGGGCAGGACGAACGTGGATTTGGCACAGGGCGGTAGAGGACCATTAGAGCAATGTGTATGTGAAATATGAAACTGATCCGTGAAAGAAAACAGAAATTATAAGATATTTACCTGAGCGTTAAAGTTTATAAAGCACCAAGTATGTGACCTTGACCCTGTGCTTGGCGGGGGCAGGACAAACGTGGATTTGACACAGGGCGGTAGTGAACCATTAGAGCAATGTGTATATGAAATATGGAGCAGATCGGTCGAAGGATGAAGAAACAAGAAATGGACGCTTGTCGACAAGCGCATGTGTATCCGCCTCCCCAGATACACAAGTAGTTTGAAAAAAGGGTGTTCGAGTTATGCTCCGGAGACAAAATCAGTGACGGAAAAACAAAGGGAGATAACTAAAAAATTAGTGATGCAAGAGTTGTCATTCTTGTGTGACACACCTTTAGGGTCGTGGTCTATGCATGTGTGAAGTTTCATGAAAATATTCCAAAGGGTGTTCGAGTTATGCTCCGGACACGAAATCAATGCACGAAACAACAAGAGATTATAACTAAGAAATTAACGACGCAATAGTTGTCATTCTTACGTGCGACACACCTTTGGGTCGTCTTCTATGCATGTGTGAAGTTTAATAAACTAGAAAATGTGTTCATAGAACACGGATGTCCCACATATCGCTTTGATAATAAATGAGGCCAAATTCCAAGTCAAAATTTTCTTTTACCTGAGCGTTAAAGTTTTTGAAGCACCAAGTATGTGACCTTGACCCTGGGCTTGGTGGGGGCAGGACGAACGTGGATTTGGCACAGGGCGGTAGAGGACCATTAGAGCAATGCATATATGAAATATGAAGCTGATCCGTGAAAGAAAACAGAAACTAGAAAAAGTCGATGGCGCGCCATCGCAATATACCCACTTTCCGAAAGGGGGAGATAATCCATGATGGAAGGTCGGATCAAAAATGCGAATTCACTTTGCGCATCATAACGAAGCTACATATCAAATATCAGAAATGTAGGTATTAAGGTGAGAATGTTTTTCGACTTACAATGAAAAATAGGGAAATTCTGAGTCCGAAAGGGGGAGATAATTCATGATGGAGGGTCGGATCAAAAATGCGAATTCACTTTGCGCATCTGCACATGATAACGAAGCTACATATCAAATATCAGGCGCGTAGGTATGAAGGTGAAAAAGTTTTTCGAGTTACAAGAAACGTGACGGACGTACGGACGGACACTCGTGACGAAAACAATATACCCATTTTTCCCCAAAAAAGTGGGTATAATTATAAGATATTTACCTGAGCGTTAATGTTTTTGAAGCACTAAGGATGTGATCTTAACCCTGGGCTTGGCGGGGGCAGGACGAACATGGCACAGGGCGGTAGAGGACCATTAGAGCAATGTGTATATGAAATATGAAGGAGATCGGTCGAAGGATGAAGAAATTATGAGACATTTACCCGAGTGTTAAAGTTTTGTGACGGACGGACGGGACGCACAAATATTCCAAAGGGTGTTCGAGTTATGCTCTGGATACAAAATCAGAGCACGAAACAACAAAGGGAGATAAGTAAACAAGAATTCCGCGGAATCAAATGCCTCGCCTTGTCCCGCCTTCACTTCGAGCCTGGGCCCGAAAGCAATTTTCACTGGCCCAAACATATTATACAATTATTGACTAGTGAGCTATAGAATATCAGATTATATTCTATGGCTCACTAGTCAATAATTGTTTTATTATATGATAATAGTCTGTATATAGCACTTACGACATTATGCCACTAGACAAAAATTGAAAAAGAATTTGAAAAAAAAAATGGAAAAAAAAAAATGGAAAAAAAAAAGTTTAAAAATTAAAAATAATAATGCAGAATTGAGCCCAGAATTGTTTTTTAATAGTCCTATATTTATCTACATATATCTGCACAGGTCCACATACTGCCACAATATTGTCAACACAGTTTACGGAAATGTAATAATGTACCTGTATAAATTCCTGTAATAAGTTAGTGGTCAGTTAAAAAATTGAAAAAGAATGTAAAAAAAAAATGTAAAAAAAAAATTAAATTTAAAAAAAAAAATAAAAAAAATAATGCTCCCTACTGGAGCCCAGAATGTTTTTTAATAGTCCTATATTTATCTACATATCATATATGCACAGGTCCACATATTGCCACAATATTTTCAACACAGTTTATGGAAATGTAATATAATCATTTACCTGTATAAATTACCTGTAAGTGGTCAGTGGTCAGTTGCACATGCTAGCACATGCACAGGTGAATAGTCTGTATATAGCACTTACGACCTTATTCTACTAGACAAAAATTGAAAAAGAATTTGAAAAAAAAAAATGAAAAAAAAAAAATGGAAGAAAAAAGATTAAAAATTAAAAATAATAATGCTTGCTACTGGAGCCCAGAAATTGTTTTAAAAAAAAACAACAATTTATCTATACATATATCTGCACAGGTCCACATAATGCCACAATATTTTCAACACAGTTTAAGGAAATGTAATATACAATGTAGTAATTTACCTGTATTTACCTGTGGTCAGAGTGGTCAAGACTGGACATTTGCACATGCTAGCACATGTACAGGTGAATGGTTCTCCCAGTCTCTATTGTTCAACCAGAGAAGGCTATTGTTCTCTCTACATGTAAGGTGTACAGAGCACACAAGAAAACGGGTCTTCATGCATTATTGTCCAGTTTGTAGAGTGCGTAAAACAAACAAGAGCTGTAGGAGAACAGCATAGCTCGACTACGAGGGTTGTCGATGTACACATAGCTTGACAAACAAGGTGGCTGCGGCCTGCATAAAAACCTTAACCAAGGTTCACTAAAAAACTTAACCAAGGGAAATTAAGTAAGTAATTCAAGGTTAAATGTAGGTCAATGACAGATATAGGTCAGGGGTTATTGATGTACATCACTAGGAGATGAAGTTTTCCAAGTATGGTTGCTGTAGGCACAGGAGTATTCCATATACAAGCTTGACTAAAAACCTTAACCAAGAGGAAATAACTAAGTAATCCAAGGATAAAAGTAGGTCAAGGTCAAATATAGGTCAGGGATTATTGATGTACATCACTAGATGAAGTTGTGCAAGTATGGTTGATGTAGGCCCAGGAGGTGATCCATTCCATACAAGCTTGACTATAAACATTAACCAAGTAATTCAAGGTTAAATGTAGGTGAAGGTAAAATATAGGTCAGGGGTTATTGATGTACATCCCTATGAGAAAAAGTTATCCAAGTATGGTGTCTGTATGCACAATAGTATTCCATCTACAAGCTTGACTAAAAACCTTAACCAAGGTTGACTAAAAACCTTAACCAAGGGGAATTAACTAGGTAATTCAAGGTTAAATGTAGGTCAAGGTCAAATATAGGTCAGGGGTTGTTGATGTACATCACTAGGAGATAAAGTTGTCCAAGTATGGTTGATGTAGGGCCAGGAGTATTCCATCTACAAGGTTGACTAAAAACCTTAACCAAAGAGAATTAACTAAGTAATTCAAGAGGAAATGTAGGTGAAGGTCAAATATAGATCAGGGGTTATTGATGTACATCCCTATGAGAAAAGGTTGTCCATGTATGGTGTCTGTATGTACAATAGTATTCCATGTACAAGCTGGACTAAAAACCTTAACCAAGGTTGACTAAAAACCTTAACCAAGGGGAATTAACTAAGTAATTCAAGAGGAAATGTAGGTCAAAGTCAAATATAGATCAGGGTTTATTGATGTACATTACTAGGAGATGAAGTTGTCCAAGTATGGTGGGTGTAGGGCCAGTAGTATTCCATATACAAGCTTGACTAAAAACCTTAACCAAGGAGAATTAACTAAGTAATTGAAGAGGAAATGTAGGTCAAGGTCAAAAATAGATCAGGGGTTATTCATGTACATCCCTATGAGAAAAGATTGTCCAAATATGGTGTCTGTATGCACAATAGTATTCCATGTACAAGCTTGACTAAAAACCTTAACCAAGGTTGACTAAAAACCTTAACCAAGGGGAATTAACTAGGTAATTCAAGGTTAAATGTAGGTCAAGGTCAAATATAGGTCAGGGGATGTTAATATACATCACTAGGAGATAAAGTTGTCCAAGTATGGTTGGTGTAGGGCCAGGAGTATTACATCTACAAGGTTGACTAAAAACCTTAACCAAAGAGAATTAACTAAGTAATTAAAGAGGAAATGTAGGTCAATGTCAAATATAGATCAGGGGTTACTGATGTACATCCCTAGGAGATGAAGTTGTCCAAGTATGGTGGGTGTAGGGCCAGGAATATTCCATATACAAGCTTGACTAAAAACCTTAACCAAGGGGAATTAACTAAGTAATTGAAGAGGAAATGTAGGTCAAGGTCAAATATAGACCAGGGGTTATTGATGTACATCCCTATGAGAAAAGGTTGTCCAAGTATGGTGTCTGTATGGACAATAGTATTCCATGTACAAGCTTGACTAAAAACCTTAACCAAGGTTGATTAAAAACCTTAACCAAGGGGAATTAACTAAGTAATTCAAGAGGAAATGTAGGTCAAGGTCAAATATAGATCAGGGGTTATTGATGTACATCACAAGGAGATGAAGTTGTCCAAGTATGGTGGGTGTAGGGCCAGTAGTATTCCATATACAAGCTTGACTAAAAACCTTAACCAAGGCGTGACGGTGACGCCGACGTGACAACATAAGCTCTACTTATTCTTCGAATAGTCGAGCTAAAAAGGGAGATAACTAAAAAAATTAGCTATGCAAGAGTTGTCATTATTGTGCGCGACACACCTTCGTGTCGTGGTCTATGCATGTGTGAAGTTTCATGAAAATATTCCAAAGGGTGTTCGAGTTATGCTCCGGACAAGAAGTGTCTGTGGCGGACGCGGCCCGCTGTTAAATCCATAGTATCCACCGACGGAGTATCCAAATACATTGTTATTGTGATTAGACCACTACTGCTATACTAACCATAAATAGTGGCACGCTCACTGTTGTGGTGATATCATATATGTGTTTCCCAGAATAAATACGGTCTGAATATTTAGGGTTCTTACGTTAGTTTAAGTTTAAGACTGGTGACACTGACTCAAGTCACACATACCAACGGTTTAGGCTGCAGATCGAGGCTACGTTCGACCAGAAAGACGAGCGACGTGACAATCAGCTGGTCTCTTCCTTGTAGGCCCTTCTTCCACCAATCCTCAAACACGTGTGCTAGGCTGTTCTTCAGCTTGTCCGCAGTTTCCGGGAGACTGGGTAACGCCGCTATGGAGAGGCAAACACACAAATTACACAGCTCCAGATACGGTGCATATTGGCATATTTTACGCACTTAATTTAGCAGAATACGCATTGATTATCAAAAGTGGGAGTACAAAATACGCATTGAGTTTCAAACTGAGTACCTAGTGAAAATACTCGTGCCTAGTGAAAATTTACTTTAAATAGTTGAGCTGCAAAAAGCAAACAGTTTTTGCTTTCTACAGCTCAAATAAGTGAATTTTTAAATTAGTTTTTATCATTTGTTCCCTATTTAAAATGGAAGAAAATCAATAATATATTTGCAAAGGTAAAATATGCATTGAATTTGAAAGCTGGGGGTATAATGCTCATTAGATACAAAACTTATCTGTAGCCAGTTTCATCAACATTGCAAAGTATATTTTTCTAGCAAAGTATACTTTGAGGGAGTAATCATTTATTTTTCCCGAAATGCATTATTTCATATTGAACTAACGACTGCATGTATTTGATGATTAAAAGTATGCATATTTATTATAATATGGCTGTGATAATGTAATAAATTCAGTATAATAACAAGAAACGAGGCAAAGCCACGAAGGCCAGGTTTTTTCCAAGCATAGACACTTGGATAACATAATTATACCCACTTTTTGTAGACTAGATGGCCGTGGCCTGCATGTCGCGCCTTGGGGCGAGGCATGGACACTAAAAAAATAGATATAGTAGATGGAAAAACTTTAACCAAAAAACTTTAACCAGACATACGGACGAACGTATGCCAAAATGCCGACGATATCGCGCTGACAATGATGATAAACACCCATGTGAAGTATCAAGGTAATGGGTGAAGCAGTTGCAGAGATATAGTACACAAAAAAACTTTAACAAAAAATTAAAAGTAATTTGACCTTGACATTGGGCATAGGGGCCGCACGGTTGGCGGGTAGAATGAAAATATGGATGATGATAAACACCCATGTGAAGTTTCAAGGTAATGGGCGAAGCAGTTGCAGAGATATAGTATAACGAAAAACTTTTAACCAAAAAACTTTAACCAGACGTACGTTAAAAAGTTAAAGTTGAAAATGGCTAAGTCAAGTACGTAGAAATAATAGGTGAAGGTAAAAAAAAATGGTCACATGTTGGATAGTTGTATGTGGTAGGCACCCCTTGGTTATGAAGCTGTGAAAGTTTGGTGGTCCTAGGTGGCACAGTAAAAATAAATGGACTTAAACACGAAAACTTAACATTGTAAACGTGAAAACTTAACATTGAAAATGGCTAAGTTGACTGCGCGGAAAAAATGGGTCAAGTTCAAAAAAAGGTAACATGTTGGATAGTGATATGTGGTGGGCACCCCTTGATTATGAAGATGTGAAAGTTTGGTGGTGCTAGGTGGTACAGTAACAAAGAAATGGACTCAAACACGAAAACTTAACATTGATTGTGGACGCCGCCCGCCGCCCACCCGGCTTTCGCCAATCCAATAGCCTGGATTTTTTTTTAAAAAACCTGGTTAAAAATTAATAAATGTATCCTAATTGAAAATTTCTCCCTCAAAGTATTCTTTGCTAGATAAGTATACTTTGCCATGTAGGTGAAATAGGCTACTGGAGCTCTGATAGAGTGATTAGAGGATCTAACTGGAGTGATGATTTAATATAGTATTTAGTATTAACGGGTTTACTGATTTCATAATAAACTAGAGCCAGTGAACAGAGGCTCACGGACATACCTCGGCCGCCGCCTTGTCCAACAAACAAAACGTGAAAGTAAATCTTACGGACGGAAATATGAAAACTATATACCCCTCGACATACTTCGAATTCCAGGCGTATAACGAGGCCATTGCCTGAGTTAGTATGGTTGTACTGGTTTATCATTACACTATATTTGGATATAATTGTTTTGGGAAAGGGTTTTCCAACAGAAATCATGTACAAATATTTAGGTTTATTACAATAGAAGAGAAGGAGATTTGATTAATTGGTGTTTAACGGCCTATCAACAGCTACGGTCATTTAAGGCCGGGTCAACAGGTTCAATTCCGTATTTAACCTGCTGCATTGGGGAGAAAATCCCAAAATCAGAACAGAATATTTACATCGAAATAAATATATATTCAGCCCTGAAATTAGAATAACCTATAAACCTGGTTTCACGTCCATAGAGGGGAGAATATTCGGGAAAAGGAAAATATTCTGAACACATACCTTGCATGATCACTGCCGTGTCAAACATGCTGCCAGGTACATACACTTCCTCCTGACTCAGCATAGCGGAAACCATGGCAACCAAACATGGAACTACATCAGCCATGTGGCTGTCACTCACGGCTTCCTACGAACAGAGAACACCCAGACACTTGATACACCAGTACATGTAGTATTAAAGAGGGTGATTTTGTTCTCAAAAATTACTTGCAAAAAGTGCAGATCCTGATGAAACACTTGATACACAAGTACATGTAAATGTAGTATTAATGTGCAGATGTTCATCGAAATCCGCAACTAAAATAAATTGTCAGATGATTGGTATATAGAGAATACCAGGCTAGTGTCTTTTGATATCAAGTTTATCAGGCAAGGCTAGGAAATGCGTAGGAATTCCGAGGCTTGCCGAGGAATTCCTACCGATTCCGAGCTGAGCCTGATAAACTTGATATCAAAAGACACTAGCCTGGTATTCTGTTTATCAGGTAACTTTTTATGCTAGAAAATTACCACATATGACGTCGTTATCTGTGGACAGAACGCGGACTTTACATTGCGTCATTACACTGACGTCATCTGACCAATGGAACGTCAATTTTCACTTCATTGTAACCCGGATGTTTGTATCAGGTCAATGCCTGATACAACAATATGTTATCAGTCAGTACGTATTCGGCCAATACAGGGCAGGTTACCTGATAAAGTTGTATGCTAGTATATATTGTATATTCAGCAAATCATTCCAGAATGAGTGCAAATACACAACAGTGACTGGATAAATTAGACGTACACAATTTGTGGCCTGTCTAATTCCTGTAGCCTATTTCACCAACATTGCAAAGTATACTTTTCTAGCAAAGTATACTTTGAGGGAGAAATTTTCAATTTTAGCATAAATTTATTAATTTTTATTATACTGAATTTATTACATTATCACAGCCATTTTGGCTGTGATAATGTAATACATTCAGTATAATAAATCTGCATAGTTTTAATCATCAAATATATGCAGTCGTTAGTTGTATATGAAATAATGCATTTCGGAAAAATCAATGATTACTCCCTCAAAGTATACTTTGCTAGATAAGTATACTTTGCAATTTTGATGAAATCGGCTACTGATCTGCTAGCACACTTGTGCAGGCAGACAATGATATGTACTGTTAGTTAGAAGGTGGACCACCAGTATAGACTTTTCCTATATAGCCTAACCATTTACCACATATTTGGCCATTCTCTGCTACATTCATTTTAGTATGGATATTGCGGGACCTATTTATGCTCGAAAATGATGTTTGTTTGTTTGTTTATTGGTGTTTAACGGCCTATCAACAGCTAGGGTCATGTAAGGCCGGGCAAACGGGTTCGATCCCGTTTTAACCTGCTGCATTGGGGGGAAAATTCCAAAATCAGAACTGAATATTTACATCGAGAAACAATATATTCAGCCCTGAAATTAGAATAACCTGACCTGGTGGCAGGTCCATACCACACCAAAGTCACTTGGCCCCTTCCCCTAAAATAGGATTACGAATAATCGTAATACTCACATAAGGGGTATAACCGGATTCAACTGTCACATACAAAATGCCAAAGACGTATGTGAGGGCCAAACCAGGTCTCCAGTCGGAATTCCGGTAAGGATGAACTCCGATCGTTAAATTACCCATCGCTTGCACCCACCTTCCACCCACTCGAAAATGATGTAGTAAAAGATACATTAACATGCCTCTGAAGCAGATTTGTACACACATTAATCAGGTTCTGCAAGCAAACAGTGTCAATGGCATTAAACATCTGGATTATTTTATTTACCCTACTACATTGGACTACACCACACTTGACTTGAATATCTGTTTATTTATTGTGGTTAACCCTTTCACCCCTAAGTAACTTGAATTTATTACACTCTTGCAAATTATTTGCACGGGTTTCGCTGTGAGAGAAAGCCTGTAATCAACTCCTTACAAATAATACACCATGAAGAGAACACACGTAATTGAGCGCCTGTTTTCTTGGAAACCACGAGCTACCATGCAAAATGTTTAATTTTTATTACAGTCAAAATAAAGTTATTTAAAAATTTGGAAAGGGTCTCGACTAATCTAGAATGTTAATGTGATTGAACACATTCCAAACATGCACTAAACTATATCTGGCTCATAGAAACAGCTGCGTAATTTATATTTCAAAAAGTTTACATGACGTCACACAACGTAACGTCAAAACGCGGGAAAACACGTCATTGTATAAATATTCATGCGCACATCACAATTCATTGATTATAATCTAAAAACGAGACTAAATGTGCATATATATCCGCCGTGGAAGTGTAATAAATATGATATTCCATCGTACATGTTTGAATAGCGGAAATAATACACTCATGTCCGTCGTCGTCCGTGCAGGCAACTCGTTCGCTACGCTCACTCGTTACTGACGCGCAAGCCGACGCACACTCGATGGAATATCCTCTATGTATTTTTATACCCACTTTTTTTGGGAAAAAATGGGTATATTGTTTTCGTCACGAGTGTCCGTCCGTCCGTACGTCCGTCACGTTTCTTGTAACTTGAAAAACGTTTTCACCTTCATACCTACGCGCCTGATATTTGGTATGTACCTTCGTTATCATGTGCAGATGCGCAAAGTGAATTCGGATTTTTTATCCAACCCTCCATCATCGATTATCTCCCCCTTTCGGACTCAGAATTTCCCATTTTTTCCTTGTAACTCGAAAAACTTTTTCACCTTCATACCTACGAGCCTGATATTTGATATGTAGCTTCGTTATCATGTGCACATGCGCAAAGTGAATTCGGATTTTCGATCCGACCCTCCATCATGGATTATCTCCCCCTTTCAGACTCAGTATTTCTCTATTTTTCATTGTAAGTCGAAAAACTTTCTCACCTTAATACCTACATTTCTGATATTTGATATGTAGCTTCGTTATGATGCGCAAAGTGAATTCGGATTTTTGATCCGACCTTCCATCATGGATTATCTCCCCCTTTCGGACTTAGAATTTCACTATTTTTCCTTGTAGGTCGAAAAACTTTTTCACCTTAATACCTACGCGTCTGATATTTGGTTCGTAGCTTCGTTTTGATGTGCTGATGCGCAAAGTGAATTCAGATTTTTTATCCGACCCTCCATCATGGATTACCTCCCCCTTTCGGACTTAGCATTTGGGGAAAGTGGGTATATTGCGATGGCGCGCCATCGACTTTTTGTAGTTATATGTTAATTTTCTAACCAATCCATTTGTCACAAAATAGTTTTCAGACTTGAAAAGAGGGTGTTTTAGTTCTCAAAAATATGAAAATTACTTGCAAAAAGTACAGATCCTGATGAGACGGCTCGTCACGAGCCGGCTCATCTGGATCTACACTGTTTGCAAACACAACAATAGAGGCCTGTAGTGTTGAAAGGATTCAACCTAGCATCATGACGGTGTACAAACCTGGTCAGATTCCACGCCATCCCGTGCACCGACAGCATGGAGAGTGGAGGAGAAAGTGGCGTGTATCTTGTCCCAGATTGTATCCAGCTGTTTCTTGCTGCAAGATGCCAGCGTCTCGGACAGACAATCGTCTCCTTGGGACTTACACTGGAAAAGTGAAAGTGTTTAACGTCCAAGCAACAGCTAATGTCATATAGAGACGGGACCACAGTTTAAAGTCTTATCCGAGAGACCAGTGGGATGGAAATACAATGTACTATGAAAGTATTTTTGATACCCTATGCAAGGTTTGAACCCACAACCTCCGTATAGGAAGTCGGGTGTTCTTACCCCTAGGCCACAACCCATCCCTGGACTTACACTGGAATATGTTTTACCATCAGACTGTGTACAAACACTTAGCTAAATAAATTAGTAACCATCCATTGAAAAACATGCTTACATGTATAATACTGAAAAATAACTAGCGTAGAAAACTATTTTTATACCAATCCCCATTTTTTTTCCAGGCGACAATTGGGTTCAGAAATACGATAAAAGTCTACATTTAAAACTATTTTTTTCCTAATCTGTTGCACCATTTACTATGCATATCTGAGACCATTGCCTTTATTGGTGGTGCGAGTGTGTTACATATGCATACATGTTTCAAATCTTTCAAGCTATATTGAAGAAATGTCATGAAAATGATTGATTGGAGTTGTACGTCCGTTCAACAGCAAAGACATATACGAGACACGCCATGTGATTTTGTACTTTGGACTTCTGTGTAATTTCATTAAATACGTTTACAAGATTTAACATATTTTTCATAAATAACGTCAAAAGTTGATAAAAAAAATTCAGCTTTTGACACCATTTACGGAAATGATTGTAAATTTTGTAAATGTATTTCATGAAATTACGCAGATGTCCGAAGGTACAAAATCACACAGCGTGTCTCGTATGTAGACAGAAATGTACCATACATTCACCACTTAAATTACAACAAAAAAAACATTGGAAGACAGTGTCATGATCTGCTGCCAGGCATCCCTACTACACCAGATTGCTTAGCTCCATGGCTCCAGCAGAGCTCCAGATAAGGTGCGTATTGGCGTATTTTACACACTTATTTTAACAGAAGAAGTATTGATTATCTAAAGTGGGAGTACAAAATACTCAAATTTTCAAATTGATTAGTGAAAATACCGTCATAAAGTTTAAAATTTACTTAGTTGAGTTGCAAAAAGCCACAGTGCTTGCTTTTTGCCGCTCAAATACCGGTACTAAGTGAATTTTCAATTGTTTTTATCATTTGTTCCCTATTTAATAAGGAAGAAAATCAATAATGCATTTCTAAATGTAAAATACGCATTGAATTTTAATATATGGGGGTATCTTTAGATACAAAACTTATCTGGAGCTCTGTATGCAGGTGCAAATCCCAGTCTGTACCACCTTCCCATCAAATGTGGCTGTGACTGGAGAAATTGGGCTTATGGGATTTGAGATCAGTGTAACTGGTGATCAATGTCCAGGGCTCTAGTTAAGGATTTATTCATTGAGTATTTTTACTCCATGATATTTTTTTCAGTTATCAATTGGGTACCTTACAACCGTTACCCCATTGTGTAAAATTGAATAGGGTATTTTCCAATTCTGGTATCAAAATGTGTATTAAACGTGGCTACACAAAACATTGAATACGTGCATGTGACATCTTTTAAGTGTTAGTTAAAACTAATTAGAAATTATGTTTGGGCCTTTGCTGCGTCTTTTTTCTCCACGTTTTGTTTGACATATTTACCGTGGTATGTCAAATCTTAAACAATAACATCCGAAGTATATCCGAATGAAAAGAAACTTAGTCTATTTGCACGAACTCGGACGTTTCGCATCACAAACGTTTCGGACCAGGGTCGAGTCAGCCATATCCTTATTTTTTCAGTCACATTTCAAAGCAATTACTTACGCGTCGTCACCTGCGAACACTGTGCGTATTAAATGGCGAATTACAAAAAGGAATCGCCATTATCAATCGTAATCGACCGACCGGAAATTCATATGAAGTGCTTTTCACAAATACCGTGATTACCGTCACTGTGTAATCTGCTAAAAAATAGTGACCGTGCATATCCTATTTATAAAACATCCATAGACACTTATTATATGTATAGTTGCATCATCGATATAGACGCTTATTGTAAACAAATAAGATAGATAGGCTAGCGGTGATTTTGTGACTGATTTTGCCATCGACATCTTTGGCATTTTTCAATAATTTTATTGAAAAGTGTCCTTGTAAAATTATCAGTATGCATATATTTTCAAGCCAATTGATTACTCAATGTTTTAATTGGGTTTTGGTACGCAGGGCTTTCAAAATGAATTGGGTTTTCAGATTTTTTGATTGCTTATCAATGCCTCTGAATATCTATATCGTTTCTTAGAAGCATCACGGGTGCTTCATTGATGAAATGGCGAACAGTGCAGATCCTGATCACACTGTGCGGATGCACAGGCTGATCTGGATCTACACTGATCGCAAACCCATAAGCCCCATTTGTCCAGTCGCAGCCACAAATGACAAAATCAAGTGATAAATACCGTCTTCACAAACGTAATTAAATCCCCTTCACTTGTGGATTCCACAACTGCCAGCAGCTCGTCTCTCTTCACCATGGTGACTAATGTGAGACAAACTGAAAATAGAGGATCTTGTACGAGTGATGACTACTGTGATATTTATTACACCAGTTCACTGATTTCAAAATAAACGAGGCTATTTCGAGGTGTGGTATCCAAACTAGAGAAAGTAGCAGGGGCTCACGTATACCCCAAGTGAAACTCCATTTCCTGCATTCTCAGGGTCGAGTCTTGAGGGTCCAAAGGGCCCGATGTTGGTAGCGAGGCCAAGGGGCATGTTCCCCCGGAATTATTTGAAATCTAAGTCATGAAATGCCATTTCCTGCATTCTCAGCAAGTTTGGGGATGAGAATATGTGATTTATTACAGAATTATTGAGGGGCCCAGGCCTCCCCAACACAATTATTAGGGATGGGTGGGGGGGGGGGATATACAATGAAATAAGAGACAATGTGCTAACAGAAGTATAGTTGGGGGGGGGGGTGGGGGGTGGGCACCGCACCAAACACAATCACTAGTAATTTAACTGGAGATCGTAATTTTAATTAAAACATTGTCCAGATGCTTTGTAACTTTATTAAGCGTTTCCAAGACAGATTCATTCTACAGTGGCTATGTATGCAGTGTCTTGGAAACTATTTTAATTCAGTATGTTTGCTGAATATTATTAGCGCAAGTGTACACTGACCGTCGTAAAAAGTTTGTAGTTAAAGCAAAGCAGTACACTTTCAGCGACACGCCCTGCACAAATTGCATCTGCTGATAAAGCCCTTACTAAAAAACATGAGGCACAATGTCAGCAGAACGAGACCGTGGTCTGTTTTAGGAGGGAGTAAAAACTATCCACCGAGCGGATAGCAACTGTCTAGACGTCCAATTGTCTAGTACAGGGATGGTGTGATTGATCAATATCCCGGCTTATAATGTAAACATTAAAAACATCATTTCAGGAATCGCGGAAAGCGTTAGAAAAAACAATAAAAGAATGGAACTTACGATGCGAATTTTGTCAGTTCCATAAATTTTCGGAAAATACAGAATGGCCTTTCCCGATTTGTCACTCGCCAAATTGGGCCAGTGACAAGAAAATCCTCTCGACAACACGAAAATTGACTCGCCATGGCGAGCGGGGCGAGTGAATTTTTAAGCCCTGCCCCAGGGTACCGGAATAACTCCATTGATCCGACCACTGGTAGTGTCGGTTATGGGTAAATATTTAACGATAAATATTTTAACAACTTCGCCATTGATTGTGGTTTCGTCAACATACCATCAAGTGAACTTACACAATTCAAAATTTAATTATCTCAGATAGAAACTATACAACTATCATTTCAATAATGGACGAGAAATTGCGAAATAGATTCGCTTTCGTGCTTTGAAAACTCCGCCAATTTGTTGTTGTTGTTGTTTTTGTTATATGTCCGTAATTCGGGATTAGTTTAAATGGCGACTGGACTGCGAGCTCCGAATATGGCGGCCCTATGTATAATTGAGATAAGTAGGCCGCCGATAAGCGAGGTGTGGACTGTTTGGCCGTGTGATTGATACATGTATACAAATTGCAGCAGAGGATTAGTGTCATATGTGTGCTTTCGACAGATATTAGATCGCTTGACAACTTTCTTACTGGCAGGAAAATTAGAATCAGAATAGGAACAGAGCACTCCGAATTCCAAAACATATATAATGGTTGCGTCCAGGGCAGCGTCGTTAGTCCAATATTATTCAACAGCATGATCGACACACTGTATACTGAACTTAACAATGCTAATAAGAATACACGTGACAAAGAAGACCTATCACAATTTACTGATGACAGCGCAATCTGGAATGCACATGCGCATCTAGATGTAGCCCTCGGGGTTGTACAGATAGCACTAGATATAAAATTACAATATGGTAAAATAAATGTGGGTTTAAAATCTCCCCACTTAAAACTGATGCGGACATATTTCATAATGGATGTATATTGAGCTATAAAGATGCGGAGCAGCGGTATACCGAGAGAACAACAATAAAGAATAAAAAATCTAGTGGTGAAAAAAATCAAGCAATCCCTTACAGTACATCATATGGAGCAGAGAAACCATATCTCTCCTACGATTCTAGAAAACATTAATACTATATAAAATGGACTACGGCTGTATTTTATACAAAGACGCTGCGGCCAGTCATCTAAATAAACTAGAAATATTTCAAAGAGCAAGCGACGTGAATGTAATTTACTAAAATACTGGGATCACACCCAGCCCCATGGTGCTAACCTACCACTTAACGAACCAATAAAACTCAAACGTGCATATTAATACAACAGGTGAAGAATTAAAAGAGTTCTCAGTAAACCAAATAAAAAATCTAAACAAAAATCATAGCCATCAACCTAATGCTAACAAGTTAATAAGTATCAATCTAACAAATAAAAACATGTTATGCATTGAACGCAATAAAATAAGAATTTAGACTAAATGACTGTAAAATGCAACCATTCTTGACACACATACCTTACTACCCATTTGAAATCACAGCAAGATCTGACCTTACAGAAATAATAACATATAACAATAGGAGCCAGCCATTAGCCTTAAAACGTAACAGATTGCATTCACCACAATTGGAAAGATATGCTACAAATATATACGGACGCTAGCAAAAACTCAAAACTAGGAATAGCACCAGCTGCTTTTGTGGTACCTCAGCTAGGTCATATAGAACAATATAAGTTGGCATCAACTCTAAGTGTATTTACACCAGAGCTTATTGCTATAGAAAAGGCCCGTATATACAACCTTACGCTAAATTCCATCTCAAACGAGACCCGACAAAATACATAACATTAATACACTAATAAGCAGAACAGTGGAACAGGGCAAACTTTTAAAGATATTGGAATACCCGGTAATGAAGAAGCAAATTGGGCGGCTGCTTCGGCACATTTGACAGGCACTGATGGATTAACACTGCCTACTCATAGATAAATATATATTCTGTCATTAGCAAACAAGTAAGTTACAAATGGCAAACACGTTTAACGTTTAAAACGTTTAACATTCATAAATGTTTGGGACGGGCTGTAACTGATGTTGCTAAAACTTGTAGCCCAACCCGTTTGCTCTTCTAAATTAACCTGTATTTATTAACTGTAAAGTTACATTGTAAATTTAGAGAGATAAAATATGTTTAAACTAAATTCATAAATGTGAACACGGTGGACACATACTTCAATCAATGATTCACACAATACCAGTTACATGTAAATTATACAGTAAGGATAGGTGGGCATACAGAACAATCACACGTACGACGTAGATTATACTGAAGTGGTATAAAGGCAAATCGTTATCCACAGGGCAGCACTATTGGTATAGATATCAATTGTAGCCAGTGCGATGAAGACTAAATTGAAGAACTGGACCACTATTTCTTCTTCTCCCCAACGCATGAATCAAGGCCGCGTCAGCTTGTCACAACACTGCACAGATAATACAAATTCAAATTGATTATTGTGTTTTAACGAATTCACGTATTTCGATCTAACGCATTACAGTTCGTTGTAACGCATTCGAATTCGTGGTAACGTATTAAAATTCGTTCTAACCAATTCAATTATTCCGTTCTAACGAATTCAAATTCGTGTTCTAACCAATTAAATTATTAATTTCTCACCTCCCACATGTTTGTCATTTCGCGTTTCTGTCAGCCGTGCGGCGGTACCTCCCTCTGCCTCATATAGGTATGTACACATGCCGGCCGGCGGTACCTCTATCCGCCTCCCATATGTCTTTCCACATGTTCGCAATTTCGCGTTTTTGTCAGCCGGCCGGCGGTACCTGCCTCCGCCTAATATAGGTCTGTCCACATAGATCCGCATTCACACAGGCTCATCTGAGTCTGCACTGTAGGAGATTCAGTCGTTGGTCTGTCTACATATCATGCAATCCACATGTCGCGTCTCTCCTTTCACCTCCCATACATCTGACTACATGTTCGCGCTTTTGTCTGCCGTCCGGTGATATATCCATCCGCCTCATATATGTATGTACATATATCTGTCTGTTCGCGTTTCATGTGCCCGCCGGCCGGTGGTATCTCCCTCCACCTCCCTTAATACGTCTGTCCACATGTTCGCCATTTCGCGTTTTTGTCTGCCGGCAGGCGGTACCTCTCTCCGCCTAATATAGGTATGTCCATATATCTGTCTGTTCGCGTTTCATGTGCCCGCCGGCCGGCGGTATCTCCCTCCACCTCCCATACGTCTGTCCACATGTTCGCCATTTCGCCAGGCGATACATCCCTCCGCCTCATATAGGTCTGTCCACATATCCGTCTGTTCGCGTTTCACTTGTACGCCGGCCGGAGGTATCTCGATCCCTCCACCTCATATAGGTCTGTCCATATATCCGTCTGTTCGCGTTTCACTTGTCCGCCGGCTGGCGGTATCTCCCTCCACCGCCCATATATCTGTCTACATATTCGTCATTTCTCGTTGTTTTCTTTTTTTGCGGTTTGTTGTGTATTTTCCAGTTCAGGGCACACCGTATTTTATTAGCGAGATAGTTGTGACTATGAAATGGATAATTGGGGCTCGTGTACAATGTGACCAGCGTAGACTTAGACCAGCCTGCACATTTGCACAGTCTGATCTGAGTCTGCCCATACGTCTGTCCACATGTTCGCATTTCGCGTTTTTGTCCGACCGTGCGGCGGTACCTCACTCGATCGGCTATAGGTCTGTCCACATTCCGTCTGTTCGCGCGTTTGTCCGCGGTATCTCCCCCCACCGCCCATATGTCTGTCCACATGTTCGGTACTTCGCACCCCACCTCCCATACGTTTGTCCACACTTCGCGTGTTTGTCCGCCGTGCGGCGGTACCTCCCCCGATCGACTATAGGTATGTCCACATTTCCGTCTGTTCGCGCGTATGTCCGCCGGCCAGCGCTATCTCCCTCCACCTAATATATTTTTTCCTTTGTCCGTCTGTTCGCGTTTCACTTGCCTCCCTCCAGTTCAATGCACACCCTATTTTATTAGCGATATAATTGTCCTTGCTTATGTGACTGTCTGGCCGGCGGTATCCCCCTCCACCTCCCATATGTCTGTCCATGTGTTCGTCATTTCGAATCCATGCGCCGGCCGGCGGTACCACCCTCTGCCTCATATAGGTATGTCCACATATCCGCCTGTTCCCGTTTCACGTGCCCGCGGCCGGACGTGTCTCCTTCCATCTCCCACATGTTCGTCATTTCGCGTTTCTGTCCACCGTGCGGATGTACGGACGGACGGACGGACGGACGGACAGACACACGAACACACGGACACACAGTGCAAACATTATATGCCTCCGGCTCTGTCGAGACCGGGGGCATAACAAATATTTTCCCATGGGTTTAACATGGGGGCTAAACATATATTTTTTTTAATCATTTTTTATTTGTCGACCGATTTTCAAAATCTAACTTTTGTTTTCTTATTTACATCATTTCCAAGCTATCTCGCAAGGTTTCGGAGTCAATTAAAAAAAAATTAATTGTTCGACCCTCAAGTCACCGTCCTCCTCCTTTTTACCCCATATTAAATTCCCAAAGGAAAATCATGTTTTCGCAATTAAATCATTATTTGATGGAATTTCATCAAATAAAAAAAAATGGGGAGGGTGACTTTGTTTGTTATTGATGAAAAAGTACTGACATTTAAATATTTTTTAGAGTGTATATGTTTAAGAGCCAGTATCAAGTTTTTGGTGAAATTTCATCTTATTTATCTCGTCTCTCCTAACCAATTAGTAAGTCGTCTTGAGGCGATAATTATCTTTTTTAAGACGACTTACGAGATATATAAGAACTTAGCGATCACGTTATCACGTTAAGTAGATGGCAGAAACTGTTCAAACCAGTACATTCCGCTAATGTTAAAGGTACATGCCCGCTCAGTCGGCTCAAAATGTTCTTTATGGGAATTAAATAAGTGCATAATTGTGTCACTAATCCACCAGTTCTAAATTTTACGAGTGCCCGCTATACAGATGTAATCATTTAGTAATATTTATTTTACGAATTGTCATTTCGTGGGAACGAATTGTTAATTCGAGGGAACGAATTGATAAAAACAAATCTATGTCCCCTGCGGGGCTCAGTACATAGGTGCGTAAATGTGTGTCCATAAAAACTGAAGGATGGGGATCATGCTACATGTGTTGGTTCAGATCTGGATTCGATATACAGTGGAACCTCTCTAAACCGGACACCCTGGGAGGTCCCCAGGGTGTCCGGTTTAGAGAGGTTTCACTGTAAACCAGTCATTTCATCATTCTGAGCCATAGTTGTGTGCTATGCGATCACGAACAGACATGATCACCTGAGATAAATGACCAAGAAACTCATCACAAATAAGATCAAAGGTGTTTTCTTTGTGTCCGGTTTAGATCACAGGTGTTCCACAGTAGCACACTCCTATGACCTGGCAATGAGTTGTAGTATTTGGTAGAAGCATGCCGGTTGCTCCATTGCTTGAATGGTGACAAACTGCAGAACTTGAACAGACTGCACGAATTCTCAGGCTGATCTTGGTCTACACTGGTTGCAAAGGCCATATGCAGTGTTTCTTCAGTTTAACCCTTTCACCCCTAAGTAACTGGAATGGATTTTGATATGTTAATTTTGAAACCAATTCAACAGTCACAAAATGATTTTCAGACTAGTCCATTTATGAAAAGGGGGTGTTTTTCTTCTCAAAAATATGAAAAATACTTGAAAAAAGTACAGATCCTGATGAGACGGCTCGTCACGAGCCGGCTCATCTGGATCTGTACTGTTTGACAATACCACTATATACAGAAGGGGCTAAGCTAAATATGCCAAGCTCGAAAGCCATCTCTATTATTTAGCGATTAATAACTATTACATGCTAATTATGGCAGCTTGGTTAATTTAATATGGATATAGTTAATAGGTTTTGGATCACTAGGTGACAAAATGGACCTTACGAAGTTTGCTGTCAATATAGCACCAGCTCAGATCTATGGAACGCCAAATCTACATAAACTCAAATAATTAATGCTAGCTTCAAATAATTTGTGCTCTCTCTAATTAGGTTTGAGGGATTTGATTCCTCTAACCTTTTGTTTTCGTTGTTTTTTTTTTTCTTTTTCTTTTTAGGTTTGAGGAATTTGATTCCTCAAACCTTTTGTTTTCGTTGGTTTTTTTTTTTTATTCAGCCGTCGAGACTACAGCCCAAACCGTTGGTCGGATCGACTTCAAATTTTGTATACCGATTCGCATCAACAGTGAGACGAGAATAACTCAATTTTCAGAATTCTCATGACGTCACTTTTTACGAAACCGGAAGTGACGTCATATATCATATAATACCCTATAACTTCCTTATTTTCCAACCGATTTCAAAAATTCTTTTTGAATTGTAAAGCTGCGAGAATTCTCTATCTTCGCTTCGCTAACAATGTTTGGCTATCTGCTCAAATGAGAGAGCTATAGACATGTGAAATTGAGAAAAATGAAAAAAATCAACAATTTCAGATTTTTATTTTATTTTAACGGGTGGTCTTTGAAAACAGTTTCCAATTTGTACAGTAATCTCAGCAACATAATTTTTTGACAGCGTCATGCGGGACATTCATCCGCACAGAAGATGATATTTTTTCAGAGCAATGGCTTGAATAGTTCTGATTCATTGTCTTTCAAACTTGGACGTTTTTTTTCAAATTTTTAAAATTTGAAATGGTCATAACTTTTTTATTATCTAACCGATTTCAAATATTTTTTTTGCATTAAAAAGCCAACAAAATTCTCTATCTCCGTTTCACTGGTAGTTTTTGGCTATCTGCCAAATGAGAGAGTTCTAGGCATTTGAAGTTTTTAAAAAAAATTGAAATGGTCATAACTTCCTTATTATTCAACCGATTTCAAATATTTTTTTTGCATTAAAAAGCCAATAAAAAAAATTCTCTATCTCCAATTCGCTGGTAGTTTTAGCTATCTGCTCAAATGCGCGAGCTACATGCATTTGAAGTTTGAGAACGAGCATATAAACTTAGCCGCCTAGAACAGTGTGTACAGCTGACAAACTTCGAGGTGGAGGCCAGACAGGTATGGTGGGCTGTATCAGACACTGGTTTTATATACGAACTGACATGCTGTGAGTGCTTTAGAATCGTCTTAACTTCAATGTCAGACTAGGGGGTTAACGGTACACATTTCGTAGAACGTTATATAATGAAAAATGCTTAGAATAGTCAAGCGATTCTGAAAATACAAAACTTTTTTTTTCAATTTCATTTTCGTTGGGTTTTTTTTTCTTTTTATTCAGCCGTCGGGACTACAGCCCAAACCGCTTGTCAGATCGACTTCAAATTTTGTATGCCGATTTGTATCAACTGTGAGACGAGAATAACGCAATTTTCAGAATTCTCATGACGTCACTTTCCACGAAACCGGAAGTGACGTCATATATCATATAATGTCCTATAACTTCCACATTTTTCAACCGATTTCAAAAATTCTTTTTGTATTCGAAAGCTGCGAGAAATCTCTATCTTCGTTTGCCTGGCCGTTATTGGCTATCTGCTCAAATGAGAGAGCTATTGACATGTGAAGTTGAGAAAAATTAAAAAAATCAACAATTTCGGATTTTCTTTTTTTATTTTAACGGTGGTCTTCGAAAACAGTTTCCAATTTGTACAGTAATCTCAGCAACATAATTTTTTAACAGCGTGACGCGGGACATTCATCCGCACAAAAGATGATACTTTTCAGTGCTATAGCTTGAAGAGTTCCGATTCTATTGCCTTTCAAACTTGGACGTTTTTTTTTCAATTTTTCAAATTTGAAATGTTCATAACTTTGTTATTATCTAACCGATTTCAAATATTTTTGGTAGTTTTTGGCTATCTGCCCAAATGAGAGAGTTGTAGGCATTTGAAGTTTGGTTCTTTCATTTTTTTTAATTTGAAATGGTCATAACTTTTTTATTATTCAACCGATTTCAAATATTTTTTTTCCATTAAAAAGGCAATAAAATTCTCTATCTCCGCATCGCTGGTAGTTTTAGCTATCTGCTCAAATGAGAGAGCTACATGCATTTGAAGTTTGACAGCGTCACGTTAAATCACACAGTAACAATATAAACAATTTTCATTTTACATACGAACTGACATGCTGTGAGTGCTTTAGAATCGTCTCAACTTCAATGTCAGACTAGGGGGTTAACGGTACACATTTCGTAGAATGTTATATAATGAAAAATGCTTAGGATAGTCAAGCGATTCTGAAAATACAAAACTTTATTTTTTCAATTTCATTGGAATTGCATCAATTTTTTTTGAGTTTCATATGTTTTCGTCATTGGCAATGTCTTCTAATCACTTTGCCAGTGTACGTTTGTCAGTACATCAAGCCTCAAACCGTTGATGCAGCTTCAGCTGCTCTAGTTCAATTTGTGCTCTCTCTAATTCAATTAGTGCTCTCTCTAATTGAATTTGTGCTCTCTCTAATTCAATTTGTGCTCTCTCAAATTCAATTTGTGCTCTCTTTAATTCAATTAGTGCTAGCTGTACTGATAATTAATAAAGAGAGCACAAATTGAATTAGAGAGAGCACAAATTGAATTAGAGAGAGCACTAATTGAATTAGAGAGAGCACAAATTGAATTAGAGAGAGCACAAATTGAATTAAAGAGATCATAAATTGAATGAGAGAGAGCACAAATTCAATTAGAGAGAGAGCACAAATTCAATTAGAGAGAGCACTAATAGAATTAGAGAGAGCACTAATTATTTGAAGCTAGCATTAATTATTTGAGTTTATGTAGATTTGGCGTTCCATACAGATCAGGGATATGCTACGTAAGTGTGCAGAATGGACATGATATGCGATTGTAGCATATGTCGTAATGGCAGTTTTGTCAACCGGCGGTTCATTTGTCATGCACAGCAGTTGCAGTGTGACAAATGAGGCACAACAACAACAATAACGAGCGAGTATGTGCACCAAAACATTATATGAAAAGAAGTGACCGTTTATGGAGTTTTGGAAGCTGAATCTGACCAGATAAAACCAGTTGCTTTGCATCTACGAATATTATTGACAACCACAAGGAAAGTACGCTTACAGTTTGTGAAGGTTCATCATGAATGCGGAATAATAATAGCTCGGAAATGTGAATATTACAGTGTAATTTAAATGAAATATTAATGCATGTGCTGTTGTAATACGATATACATGTACATATTATATTTAATTTTCAGCTATGATTATTTTTTTTAATTAATTATCGGCTAGTTCCATACTAGTAATAACGATTTTGTAGATTTTTTAATAAAAAATGTAAAGTTCGTGTGTAAAATTGTATTTCCTTTACTGAACCTTCCACGGCGATACGCCATTGTACCGTACACCGTGTGGTTTTATGCGTAATTCCTTGGACTGGGGCCGGTTTCACTAAACTTCGTACGACTAAGAAGGTCGTAAGTACAAAATTGAAATTCACAATAACATTTGTTCTGCCGATCGATTTTTGAAAACCTGTCGTGGATGTGACACTTTTAATGAATAAAACACTTAGGTACACATTGGTAGCATTAGAGAAACACGTTAATTTTAGAAACTAATTCATAGAAATCTTTGTACGAACTTTTTTATAATACGAAGTTTAGTGAAACGGGCCCATGTGGGGCCGTTATATTAAACTTCGTACGACTAAAATGTTCG
Source organism: Conchocele bisecta (assembly GCA_029237695.1). Classification (NCBI taxonomy): domain Eukaryota; kingdom Metazoa; phylum Mollusca; class Bivalvia; order Lucinida; family Thyasiridae; genus Conchocele; species Conchocele bisecta. Next base: position 23,995,195 of record CM055270.1, on the reverse strand, counting down.
TAAGTGCAAAATTGTCACTATTGACAATTTAGTTGTTAGCGTAGGAATTGTTTCTTCGCCGGAAATGACGTGACGTCAATTATGTCTCGCTGACTTCTAGGAGGAAATATTTCCCTCAAGGAAATAAAACCCTCCAGACTCACGGTAAATCACTGGGTAGCATGTAATATATAGAGGATGTTCCATCGTACATTTTGAATAGCGGGAAATAATACACGAGTGTGTGTCGGCTTCCGCGTAAGCAACGAGAGAGCGTAGCGAACGAGTTGCTTGCACGGTCGCCGACAGACACGAGTGTATTATTTCCCGCTATTCAGACATGTACGATGGAATATCCTATTTATTACACTTCCACGGCGGATACATATGCACATTTAGTCTATTTTTGAGATTATATTCAATGAATTGTGATGTGTGCCTGAATAGTTATACAATGACGTGTTTTCCCGCGTTTTGACGTTACGTTGTGTGACGTTAAATGTAACGTAATGTAAACTTTTTGAAATCCAAATTACGCAGCTGTTTCTATGCACCAGATATAATTGCATGTTTAGAATGTGTTCAATCTCATTAACATTCAAGATTAGTCGAGACCCTTTCCAAATTTTCCAATTACATTATTTTTACTGTAATACAGATTAAACATTTTGCATGATAGCTCCTGGTTTCCAAGAAAACAGGCGCGCAATTACGGATGTTCTCTTCACGGTTTATTATTTGTAAGGAGTTGATTACGAGTTTTCTCTCACAGCGAAACCCGTGCAATTAATAGTAGGGGGGCAAGCACACATACAATGAATTCTGTTCAACCCGAGAGAGCAAAAGCAACGACTACTTTAAATCAATGTATTATATCTTCCTGAACACGAATCCGGTGTCGGTCAATCAAATCAGGTGGGACAAGGTCATTTTTGGGGTCATTAAGTGCACATGGGTGAAATGAGTGCAAAACGCACTCTATTTTGATAATGCAATATGTACTTGCATAACATTACAGAACAATCCGATAAAGTATGTTTTATTGCTGAGTATTGTTTTATGGGGCATATACTAAGCAATTCGGTTTGCTCGGACGTCTCTATCATTAAGAGTATCCACATATTCAAGATGGCATCTTATCAATATTTAGCCTGAAATGTGTACTGATTTGATGAATGAAAACAAATAGGTACTTGTGTCTTGATCGGACGGACGCATAAAAACCTTTGGATACCATGCATTAATTTTAAACATAGATGGAGGCTATCAAATCCATATGAATACAAGATGGATGCCAAATATTCATCAAGATCAGGCAGCATTATCTACGCTGTGGTGGACCATATCTTGGTACTAAGCTAGATATGAACATATTAGTTTGATTTTCATCTGAGATACGATATTAAACATATAGATACATTGTTATGCTCTTCTTAAAGAGCGTGCTTAATTCAAAATGGCCGCCATATTTTCCAAAAACTCAAAAGTTATTGAATATAATGTTTACTTTTGCTTTACTTATGTATACTACTGCATTTTGTTAGGCGGTTAAATAAGTCAATTGTAATTTTGTTTATTGAAAATGGGCGACTCATTTAGGCTATTTTAATATAGTGTGGTACTGGCAATTGCGCGTTGCTTTTCATTTATTTTTAAAAATCTTTATATGACAGATTCACATGTGTTCAGACTAGTAGAACGCTGATAATACACTTGGTGATGGTCGAATTAGGTTACACTCGTTGTAGAGTCAGACTATTAAAATATATGTACTGTTTGTTTTACATATTGTATTTGATTGAGTCTTCCGTTATCATATACGTTGTACATTGCACTATACTACCATATATGTATACACGATGTATTGCGATTGGTGGATATGCTATCGTTCGGCCGGCCATGTTCGCATTACAGTCAAATATTGAACAGTTATATGCTGGTGTGCGGCTAAGTACCATGACATTTCAATCACCTTAGACTTAATTATAACGAAAATATAACAATTCTTGTAAAATACAACACTTATCGAATAGTATGTATTACAGTTTCTGTTTCCGTGAATATTCATGCATTCACAAGTGGATATACCCATATGCATACATTTAAATTACACTGAAATATTTAATAATTTTCCCATATAACAATACGTCTGTGTAAGGCAGATCAGCATATTCTATTTCCGCAAAACTTTCCGCATGACTGCTTGTATAATCATCGCTGATAAATGGAAATATATTCTCAATTAACATATATTCTCATCAACAAAAGTCCCGTCTTTTGCACTGAAATCAGTATTGACAGCGTCTATGCGTGTCACATATATGTTTAAAGTGACATATAGGCCCATCGGGCCGGGTGTACTTTACGTCAGAATTACTATTGTTAACTGTTTATTGGTTACACATGTCACTATAATAAATAATTTACTTACTTACTTACTTACTTACTTACTTACTTACAACACAATATGCTATAACGAATGCGCATGATTTAGAGGCCTCATACTAGCTATGTGTCAATGTTTAGCTTTACATGTTTCGCTTCCAGGTTAGACGATGGAACTTTCTGATATACTTCTAGATTAGCATAGAATAATCAACCATGTTCATTTTAATGCATTTAAAGTATTATATATTACATTACACATATGGTTGTGATATTATAATACACAGTTCTGACACTTACACATACCATGTAAGGACATTATATGACTACAACATATATGATTACAGTGTATGGTATTCCCCAGAAACAGTGCCCATCAAAACTGTGAGACATATACATACATATGCATTCAATATAGATTGCATTATGACCGCATAATACATTTTTATAACTTGTATTAATTCTATATACCAAACAATCTCATGAATGACCTCAACATACGTTCCATCATGAATTCACAACATATTGATCTCGATCGCATTATAGTTTAATATCCATACTTATGTGACTCACACATACTGAATCATTAAATCCTTCATATTTACATAGTACATGCCTACCTGTGTATGACTTCTTGATATTATAGGTCATCATTCGTAGAATATAGAGTAATGTAAATATGGCTCACATATACTGGTTATTAACTTATTCCTACATGTACTTACATGTCCTAGTACATGGCTATCGGCATATGACTACTGAAATGATACGCCATCCAAAGGTTATTTTATTTTGGGCAACAACAACATCATATGTCGTATATCAACTGAGATTCGATGACCATGATCACACCATTGACTCTACATATATACGATATGTATATGTTATATAATTCCGCAATTTTCAAGTAATTGATTATGTCTCTTGCTACACCGACAAGCACACTCGCAGTGTCCATGTGCAGTGTTTCGAAGCTATCAGTATTCCATGTTCATGTTGCTGACGTCAATATTACGACTTTGTTAAAATAATAAATGTGTCGATAAATACTTTTCAAGTATAAATGGTGAGAATATAACGTATGCAAATGCATGTCAGTGTCTCATATAGCGCACTAATGGGGACATTAGCATAATACTTATATAGCTCAAGTTGCGATGGCGTGGTTTTCGTTTGTATATCCAAAAAGCTAAGCATACCTCTTCGCTATGACAAAAAACGCTGCTTTCATTATGTGGGAAATGAATAATGGTAGTTGTTACGTAGCCAGTCAAGTTCAGGATTCGTCAACTTCCCTTTGATATGTCAATCGTTGTGCCTACCCTGTCGTGTACCGCATTAATACATTGATTATCGTTTTTCATAGATAGATAGTAGGCTTCGTTATAATGGAAAACGACACAATATCCGCATCCACATGGAATTACCGGTATCTCATGATTTCGATGTATGCAACAGACCCGAAACCAGACTTTTATGAAGCAATGAGTCTTTTCGAGGGCTTGAATGGCCCGATGCAGCTATGGGGTACGAGGCCATGCTCTCCCAGACAATTGTGAAATCCAATACTATCCAATACTATAGTAACTTGGCCTCCCTCCCCATAAACGTAGTAGGATTATCACTGATCGTATTACTCTTATAACGGGGATAGCCGGATTCGACTCTCGCCTACAAGAAAGCTGAACATGCGAATAAGGGCGAAGCCAGGGATATCGCGCTCCCCGGCAATTATCAACCCACCATCGTTAATTATATAATAAATTACCATTCACATGCTCCCAACCTGCCACTGTATTTTATTTCTATCAGAATACAGGTATTATACGCGGACATTATCTTGATTCATTCAAATGAATGAATACCTAGATGTAAGTATAAATATGTTCCTGTTTCCTTTGACATTGTCAATATGTATTCAGAATCATGTTCACTTGAAATCCAAGATCGTGACTATGTAGTCGTTTACTATTCATTACCATGTTACAGCTATGCACTATTGTTATCCATGAGTTGCACCAATATTTTGTTGATAGCTCATATTATAAAACTACGCAATATAGTAGCCACCTTGGTAATTAAAATGGCGGTCATAAACTATTATTCTTGATGTTGTCATCGGAAACACTAAAACATTGATTTTATGCTGTGGCATATGCTATGTCATTGATGACTACCCTACTTAATATAGATGTGTCAGAATTGTATCCATGTTGGCGGCCATCTTTGATATACCTTTGTTTTGGAACACAAGCCTCGCACTTTTAAAATATTACAAATATGATTTCCAATTATGTTTAATTTCTTTACTACTTTGTCGATCAACAGCGCCTAAGAGCTTAATCGATACTTAGCGACCATCTTGAATATTCCAACATGGTCAAATAATAACTATATTAGATGGACTCATTCATGTTTGCAAAGAACACATTCAATAATAACAAAAAGGCAAACAACTGAAATATAAATGTGCATGAAAGTGTAGCTATATATTTATGTAATTCGAATTCCTCACGCATTTACTGCACGTCTGTGTGAATATTTGTATATGAACTTGTCAGTGGTGAATTGTTTTTATAAGTTATCAAAACGTATTTCTATGTATGTAAACGCAAAATGTAAGTATCAAACGCCATATAATTATCAAGTCAGAATATATTTAAAACAAAATGTTGATACCTGGCGGCCATCTTGAAAATCGCAAAATACACACCGGTCTGAACCACCATAGAAACGAATCGTCTCATATATGTCCTAAGGAAGAATATTCAACAATTTAAACAACTTTATCTGATATTTGAAGCATGATATGCACGTACATGTCCATCTCCTGATATAAAATATGTTTTTGAACTCATTTGACCTCTTTGCACTTAATGACCTCAAAAGTGACCTTGTCCCACCTAATTTGATTGACCGACACCGGATTCATGTTCAGGAATGTATGATGTACCAATCTAGCATAGTCGTTGCTTTTGCTCTCTTGTGTTGAACAGAAATCGCTTTTAAGCCATTTCTCTTCAAAGTGCCCCTCCACTATAATATGCAAGAGTGTAATAAAACCATATACACGTGTACGGTTTGTTCGAAACGTGATGCTGTTTCACAACTGCATCTCGAATAATATTCTGGGATTGCACAAGTCAGTCGCCTGTGCCAACGCCAGCAAATGTGTACTATATCGCGAACAGTGAAGAGCCGGATGAGATTACGCGGGTACAAGGTCAGTAGCCTATTTCACCAACATTGCAAAGTATACTTTCCTAGCAAAGTATACTTTCCTAGCAAAGTATACTTTGAGGGAGAAATTTTCAATTTTATGATAAATTTATTATTTTTTATTATACTGAATTTATTACATTATCACAGCCAGTATGGCTGTGATAATGTAATACATTCAGTATAATAATTATGCATACTTTTAATCATCAAATATATGCAGTTGTTAGTTCTATATGAAATAATGCATTTTAGGAAACATAAATGATTGCTCCCTCAAAGTATACTTTGCTAGATAAGTATACTTTGCAAGTTTGATGAAATCGGCTACTGGTATGGGTCTACAGTGGTTCATTTTGTTGAATATAGTGCTAAATATGGACTCCCGGCTGAGAAAGTGTACATTACAACGTATGTGATCAGTCTAAAATATGACACAAATGTGACACGCCATGTGAGTTTATATCTTTGGTCATCTGCGTATTAAATTTCATGAAATACGATTACAAAATTTACAATATTCCGTAAATGGCATCAAAGGTTGATAACATTGTCAGAGTACATGTGGAATATAACTTTTTTTGTCAACTTTTAACTTTATTTATGAAACATAGTGCAAATTTTGTAAACGTTTTTTTAATTACGCAAAATCACATGGCGTGTTTCATTAATGTCCTAGGGGACATTTTCCCAGCCGGCGGCCCATTTACAGTTCACATTTCAGTTTCTGACGTCCACGTGATGTGAGCGGGCTCCATTATACGTACACATTGGCACACATCCCAGTATATTACGACTCGTATATGGGCGCCGATGGAGGCAGGTGTGAGTACAAGTTCACCAGGCCCGTACACAGAGGGGGTGTGACGGGTGCGTACGCACCCCCTCTCTCTTAACCCATTCAACACCACAGGCATGTATAGTGCATGGTATTGTCAAAAAGTGTAGATCCAGATGAGCCGGCTCGTGACGAGCCGTCTCATCAGGATCTGCACTTTTTGCAAGCCATTTTCATAATTTTGAGAACAAAAACACCTCATCTTTCATAAATGGACTGGTCTGAAAATCATTGTCTGATGATTAGAATGGGTTGCAAAATTAACATATCAAAATCCGTCTGTCCGTGAATGTGCAAACAAAAACAATGTTTAGCCCTTCGCGCCGTCGATAACGCACCCCCCTAAATTAATTCCTGCGTACGGGACTGTAATCACTGATAGTGCACACTAACGTCCACTCCATGTATACCCCTAGTGCACTAGGAGTGTACCTTGTGTCAAGTTGTTTATTAACCCTTAGAACGCGGGAAACGTAAATTGTCGTCAGCTGTCGATTTATGTTTTGTATTTTTTCTCAATAAAACACGGTACATGGAACTGATTCTAAAGTGTTGTCAAAACATGGTTTTGATGAGAAAAATGGGAGAAAAAAAACAAACAGCAGACGACATTTTAATTCAGCAGTGTAAGGGTTAAAGGTTGCAAATGATCAAAGTCCTCAAGTTAAGCTTTTTCTAAACATTTGATCAGGGTTTATATATTTGGTCAGGGTCTGTTTTGTCACATATCAAATCGAATATCTCCGATGTATTTTGTACCGTAAAAGTTGAAAATAATTTTTCATGCACACACAGAATTTTTACCACGTGCGGTCTGACATGTTAGTCAGGACTGGATCTCAGACATGCGCAGAAAATGATCATTTCACAACAAAAAATAAATACATTTCACAATTTTTGTTCGGTACTAGCATATCTAAAATCAAATTATCTCGCCTGTTTATCAGTTTTCTGATTGTATGTTCTTCTGCATATATTAGTTCGGCCTAAAACGACTGTGGAGCGTACCGAGGCAAAACGCGCAACATTCTGTGACAGACGATCTTATATAGGCATATTTATATGCAACTCAAAAATGAGCATTGTACGGCCCCGCAGGGAACGTAGCATTATTTGTTTTTATTAATTCCCACGAAATAACAATTTGTTCCCACGAATTAACAATTCGTTCCCACGAATTAACAATTCGTTCCCGCAATTTAACAATTCGTTCCCACGAAATAACAATTCGTTCCCACGGGAACGAATTGTTATATCGTGGGAACGAATTGTTAATTCGAGGGAACAAATTGTTAAATTGATGGAACGAATTGTCATTTCGTGGGAACGAATTGTTAAGTCGAGGGAACGAATTGTTATATCGTGGGAACGAATTGTTAATTCGAGGGAACGAATTGTTGTTGGGAACGAATTAATAAAAAAAAAATCCAGGGGTTCCGTAGCATCGAGACACGCACCTCGGTGAGTGTTATATGTTATAGTGCGCTACTACATAAACTCAACTAATTAATGCCTAGCTCTAAATAATTAAAGCCAACATTAAATGTGTATAGCTAGATCCAATCATTTGAAGAGCTCTCTAAATAATTTGGAGCTAGCTCTAAATATGCAATGCTAGCTCTAATTATTTAGAACTACCACTAATTATTTGAGTTGATGTAGATTTGGCGTTCCAGGAACGCCAAATGTACATAAACTGAACTAATTAATGCTAGCTCTAAATATTTAACAATAGCTGTAACTATTTAATGCTAATTATTTAGAGCTAGCAATAATTAGTTGAGTTCATGCAGATTTGGCGTTCCATACAATCATGGCCGGCCACCTACCGCCATGGAATATGATAGAAACTAGACGTCAACATACAACCACGACGGAACAATGTAAAGGACGAAATGACATCACCGTTGTTGTTTTTTATTGACTGGAAGCAATATTTTCTACTGGGTATACACCACAATAAAGAAAAAAAAATCATTTTATGTCTCCAATTAACAGGTTACGGTTCTGTCACTTCAATGCATTCAATGGTGAATTCAAATCCATATTGATTAGGCGATTGTCCCGGAGTTGGAAGCTAACAGGAATGCGACAACAAGCGTGTCGAGTACATTGATTAATACTTTCTGAATCAATGGCTACCAGTCACCGGAAAAGTCACGTGTTGTCATAAAACGGTCCAACAGCGTTTACCTGTCCACCATTAGTATTTCAGAACCATAAATCCATCGCTACAGCCTGGTATTTTATAGTTTTTGAGACAGAGGAAACGATTACACCGCGCTGTACTTTAGATATATACAACGATGTGAGTAATTGAATAGAAACCTACATAATTTCATTGGGCATTGGGTGCTATCTCTTCTATCAAATCATCTATTTTTTTCTGACAGAAGCGTCACAGATGATGTGTCCATATTTATTTCAATAAGAAGCTGCCGGGGTCTGGAATGGGAAAATAATTTAGAGAATATGTGACCAGAGGTGGTATTAGATGTAAATAACCTGTGACAGAGCAGTAACACATAAGGTAAGTGGGAGAAAGGCTTTTGTTACGTTTGTAAGCTTGTCTATTGATATACAGTATTGGAATAGGAGAGATAATTAAAGGTTGCATACTAGATATTATACTCCCTCTCGTTGGTAGCATACAGACGACGCCATGAGAGTTAAATACCCGCATCTAAGGAAACCAACGACTGCAGAGAATTAATAAAACCAAGCTATGTGGACTATATGAGACACGCCATGGGATTTTGTACCTTCGGACATCTGCGTAATTTAATCAAATACGTTTACAACATTTTTCTTAAATTAAGTCAAAAGTTGACAAAAAATATCAGAGTACATGCGGAATAATGTACTCTGCGATTTGTGTCAACTTCTGGCGTCATTTACGGAACATATGACATTTTCTGTAAATATATTTCAATGAAATATCGCAGATGTTCGAAGGTACAAAATCACATTGCGTGTCTCATATAGCTATATAGTAGCTTGTCATAAACTTGATATATCACTCATTTAATTAACATTCTGACTTGTATAATGCAATATAAATTTCAATGTGAATAGGATCACAGATTACCATCAGTTGGAGTCTGAATTTAAATGCCGTAAAACACAGGAAAGTGCATTTCGAAGAGCTCGAAAATAGGACAACCCCTTAGTTGCGAACGGTAACTCTTGCAATTATTCCCGTCCCGTACTGGAGTAGATTGCAAGAGTTACCTTCGCAACTAGACATACCCCCTCCCCACCCCCACCCCGTTCCCCAAATGCTGGATCCGCCCCTGACTGTTAAACGACATGTTCGTCAGAAATAGACGGGTCTTTATTATTTAAATAATCCGGGAAAACGTGACGTGCCTATTCCAACATTTTTCAACTGCACATGTTCAATAATTATACTGAATCCCCCATAGACATTATAAATACAATCACTAGTTTAAATGTCAATGAGTACTTCCGAGGCATCAATTAAACTTGAACGACATGTTGGATAATTATTAGAAAAAACTGGCGTCAAATTATTCGGTTGTAAACGTCTGGTAAATATAATAATTCTGTGTCAGTACGTATTTAATATTCTAGCGTATCTTGATGTAAATATGCATACATACTTAATATGATGTAATATGATACGCAAGTATATTAAATAGTTAAATGAAACCACTACAGAAAGCACGTAAGTTTGTCCAATAGAGGGGATATTGGGGCATACGCAGACCACCCCCCCCCCACCCCCTTCCCTCGACACATTTAGCATTTCCTTCATGCGGTCTGGTATATTATAGAGCAGTACTTTCGACATCATGTTTTAACACTTGTTTGATAGGAAACAGTACACCCAGGGATTTTCTAGACAGTATATGCTATAGAAACCCCTGCTGCACATAACCCAGTATATATGGCGTTGAAATGCTACGCGACACACCCTCGGGAAAAATAATATGTAAACGGACAATGCTGCAATTTGGTGAATATCGTATATATATATATATATATATATGGGCCGCGCTCTGTGAAAACCAGCCTTAATGACAAAAAGTTCAATTTGCACGTTATTACATTTGTTGATGCGGACATTTTTCAAAAACAATATGCTGAAAAGAAAATGCAAATATGTTTCTTAGTTTTTATTTTATCTCACTTTTTGTAGCACCATGTGAATCACGCAAGGAAAAATAAGTAACGTCATCGACAAAATGACGTTATTGAAACGCTGACGTTTATACAATGCAACACAATAGCCTACAGTGAAAAAGCGTGTTCATAGACTCATTGACAGAGCTTTCTGAAAATTGTATTTGCTGATAAGATGCACTAAATGTATATACACGTGTTAGTATATTTACTATTGAACTGAATAAAACTATGATATGTACATGTAGTGAACAAACCATACGCACCACTATCAATGTTAAATCTATAATTAGCCGACATGTGACTTCGTAATTTGCTACTATCGCCAACTATCACAGATTATGCATAAACATGTACCGTCAGAAAGATACATTGTAATTATTTGAGAATTTACTTCAGAATCTAATTGACGTTATGTACGCAACAGTTTATTGTGACGTCATTTATTGATGTAGACATTACATCACTCACCAAAGACCAAACACAAACAACTAAACGACATTTCTGGTGTTTGAAATTGAAACAATCTGTGATTGAAACAAATTTCACAATTATCCATTATTGTGTATTTTTAAATGTGTGTGGGTTTGTATTTTTGATAATGTGTTTACCATTTGAAAACAAATATATATACATAAACCTGTCAATATCGGGAAAATATGTCGATGTGACATACCTGATTGTATAATTGTTACAAAATGTTCTGATAAAAATACAGGCAGTAAGCATAATAGTACTGGTGCATGTATATGTATACACTGTATCCTCTAGACGGGAATAATTAATTTGAAAACGAATTTTGCAATTTAATTGTGTTGCGTTTCAGAAAAATTACATTCAACGCCTTTGTAAACAAAGAAATGAGTGGCCATAACGCAGCAAAATGGGGTGTAGATATCAAACATACTCCGGAGGGCATACCGCCGGACCCACCTAGCAATCTCCCGAGCTCCGCTTTGTCGACGAACAAACGGTGCTAGTTCGAAAATATAGTAAACTACTTCAATGAAGAAGTACCGAACAGCCCCCCCCCACCTGAAATCCTGGATCCGCCCCTGGTATTAGCTTTCTGTTATTTTCACGCCTCCGATTAGAACGTCCCTTTGATAAAAACAACAACAAAGCACACAGACATCCAGTGTTTAGTAGTAAGTAAATTAACAACGATATAAAGTAGGACTTCTTAAATGTGTAAATTAAACCTGTGCATCAGCGCAGCCTGATCAGGGTATGTATTGATTGCAAAACTACTAGTAAAATATATGCCCTACATTCATATAACCATATTTACAAGTGGTCAATTAAAATAATAGTTAACAGTTATCAAACGGCAATCGCACAGTTGGTGCAATGTGATATTTTTGAAAGTCGATAAAATTACGTGACATTAGAAGGTACATGCAAGTGGTTGCAGATACAGATACAAATCAGTAGGCTACGTCCCTGGGGCCCGTTTCACTAAACTTCGTACGACTAAAATGTTCGTAAGTACAACATTAAGATCTGTCTGTAAATTCCACATTAACAACGTTTTCCTGTAAACAATTATTGGATTTACATTTATTTATTAAACAGCCTATGCTCAATAAATGTAAATCCGTCAATTGAAATTTCCAGACGATCCTAGATTTGCACTTACGAACATTTTAGTCGTACGAAATTTAGTGAAACGGGCTACAATTATGTCCGCACTAAATATGCCTGTGACACAATACCAACACACTAAATACTAAATACTAAAACATGTTTGGCTCAGTGTCAACATGATGCGATATGCCAGCAGCCGCGTAATTAGCACTACCATATTTTTTATCTGTGATACGATTATTTTCCTGAATATTTCCAAATTTTAATTTATGTTCATTTTCGAAATATTCGACGGTGAACCAGTAAATGCGACAAACAGTGCAGAAAGTATTGCCAATACGAATTAAATCGTTTTCCATAGAACGACATCTGTAAACCAAGACCTTTTCATAAATATGATAATTCAATATGTAGATCTACGTAGACACATGATTAAGTCATGAATACATGAACTCAGATGTACCCGAGTGTGTCTACATATTTCGAAAATTGATATTATATTAAGGCTTGTCACGTTCAAATGAAAGTTAGTGTTACTCATCAAAATGCGTAATGCAGTCTAATCTATAAATAAATCCCAAAATCGGAACTGGGTATGCAAAACACCCGACCCCGCTGTAATCTGAACGGGACCGTATACCATAATTAGTAAATTATCTGAACTACTAACCCGGGGCGCATGTGTGAGCTCATTACTAATTAGTAAAGAGCTCACACATGCGCCCCGGGTTCGATCGTCAAGTTGTAAGTACATGTATATCTGATGGTGGTCGCCAGACAGGATAAGTTTGTTTTCTTTGAGTATTCCGATTTCAACCAAAATTAATACGCCGACTACCAATTGTTCTCGCGTTTGTTTGTAATTGTTATATAAATAAAGTTTAAAAGAAATATTAGCGTTATGATTACATAATACTGATTTTGTTATGTGTTATCTAAAAATACCGGTCGTATGGTTATTTACTTTCAAATGTCGTTTCACAAGTCGTCCATATAATATATTATAAAAATCATAAACGTAATATGCCCATTTGTATAAAAATAATAAAAAAAGAAATACTACTTATTTCCTTGAAGGAAACCGAATAAAAAAACTATCTGAACCACTATGAAAACAACTGTACAATTCTGCCACGCATATCCAACATTAACATATCTGTGAGCCGTAAAGCGTACGGCTATAAATACATGTAGGAGAACTTATTGCAATGACGCAACAATTCCAAGTGTCAAAATCCGGCGTGACGTTGGTATTTATGCGTAACTTTGTGACGTCATTTTCAGCCTTTCATGACGTTGTCATTAAGGCTGGTTTTCACAGAGCGCGGCCCATAAGAAAATCGGCAACGGCGAATTTAAGTTTGGGAGGGTGGTGGGGGGGGGGGGGGGGGGGGTGTTCGCCGGGTCCGAATCACCACTGAATCGCCATTTTTTTTACTCTAGCAATATATATGTACTAGTAAACAGTTATCACGGGACATTGCTAGTTCAGCAACAACTCCGATTAACGGCACTGCCAGATCAGTCCGATTTTGTATAGAGGCGTCTTGGGTAGATCCTTAAGCACCCTTTGTTATGTATCCCGTCAGCACAGTGCGTATGTGCCGCGAAACACGGTGCTGTGAAACATTTTTGATATCCTGTCAATACGACATAATCACTGCGTATGAATATGTGCGGTGACTGTTTTTTTTTTTGCATTTTAAAGCCATTTGTAGGTGTTGTCGGGATAAATAGAATAGTAGATTAATGCCGTGTACAGTGGGGTCAGCGTGTAAGTGCACACACGAACGAACACGACAGGTTGGTTCCAACCTGTCGTGTTCGTTCGTGTGTGCACTTACACGCTGACCCCAGTGTATGGGAACATATTTGGCGCGGCACGGAAACGGGATGTGCTCGGCAGAGCCTCGCCCATCCCGTTTCCTAAGCCTTGCCAGATATTTTTCCCATTCACGGCACTAACCTAGCTACTATTCTCTATGTATTCACTTTCTGTAAACCCCTCATCGTCTCCCCAGAACAAAACGTGTGTCTGGGTCCTATGAATGTATTCTAACCAGCGTGCGCCCAGTGCCGTAGGTGGACACATAATAACGTCAGACAGGACCATGCAGCTATGGTGGGCTATATGAGCCCACCATAGCTACATGATGCTGTCTGGCATTTTTTATGCTGTTTCACATGAACGTTTATTACAGACTGCCAAAGCATAACTAGACATTAAAGGTACATGCCCAATCATAGGCACAACATATTATTTATATCAGTGACTTCATTTGAGATATTTTCGGGCAAAATAAACACTCATTCACCATTACCCCACGTATTGATTGACAGTATTATACATTTAACATCCGACCTAATTTCCACACTGATATCAGGGGCGATAACCGTGTATCCTTAAAATGCTAACGGACATTACTATTCATTGTCTGTATTTATTTTTTGATGTGCATGATCATACTTCATGGTCTGTCCAAAATATTATTTTTTTCAGGTGACGCATTTAATACGGAGCTTTATAAGGGACATGAGTAGAGAAAAAAATGTTGTGACAAATTTGATTTCGTTCTAACGAATTATAATTCGTTAGAACGTATTCCAATTCGTTGTAACGTTTTCCAATTCGTTCTAACGCATTCCAATTCGTTCTAACCAATTCGAATTCGTTAGAACGCATTCCAATTCGTTCTAACGCATTCAATTCGTTCTAGATAACTATTTGCAATTCGTTCTAACGATTTCCAATTCGTTCTAACGATTTCCAATTCGTTCTAACGAATTCTAATTCGTTCTAACGATTTCAAATATTTCGTTCTAACGAATTCCAATTCGTTCTTACGCATTCCAATTCGTTCTAACGCATTCCAATTCGTTCTAACCAATTCGAATTCGTTAGAACGCATTCCAATTCGTTAGAACGCATTCCAATTCGTTCTAATTAGAATTCGTTCTAACGCATTCCTATTCGTTCTAACGCATTCCAATTCGTTCTAACGAATTCAATTATTTCGTTCTAACGCATTCCAATTCGTTCTAACGAATTCCAATTCGTTCTAACGCATTCTAACGCATTCCAATTCGTTCTAACGAATTCCAATTCGTTCTAACGCATTCCAATTCGTTCTAACCAATTCGAATCGCAGTAAAATAAATATTACTAAATGAGCATATCTGTATGGCGGGCACTCGCAATATGAAATCGAATTGGAAATCGTTAGAACGAATTGGAATACGTTAGAACGAATTCGAATTCGTTAGAACGAATTGGAAATGGTTAGAACGAATTGGAATGCGTTAGAACGAATTGGAATTCGTTAGAACGAATTGGAAATCGTTAGAACGAATTGGTATGCGTTAGAACTAATTCGAAAATGTTATAACTAATTGGAATACGTTCTAACGAATGGGAATGCGTTCTAACGAATTCGAATTGGTTAGAACGAATTGGAATGCTTTAGAACGAATTGGAATGCGTTAGAACGAATTGGAAATCGTTAGCTAGAACGAATTGGAATGCGTTAGAACGAATTGGAATGCGTTCTAACGAATTAGAATTGGTTAGAACGAATTCGAATGCGTTAGAACGAATTGGAAAGCGTTAGAACGAATTGGAATACGTTCTAACTAATTAGAATTCGTTAGAACGAAATCAAATTTGTCAGAACATTTTTTTCTCTTCTCATGTCCCTTATAAAGCTCCGTAATTTAATTAGCATAAATAATTAAAAAAAATGTCATGCCTCATTTGCATATGATACTAGTATGATACCACTGTCACTAACAGTAAAATAAATATTACTAAATGAGTATATATGTATGGCGGGCACTCGCAATTTGGAGAACTGGTGGAATAGTGACACAATTATACACTTATTTAATTCCTATAAAGAACAATGTGTGCCTACTGACTGGGCATGAACCCTTAACATGTATGTTCGTAAAACATGGATATGCTCCATTATATCACAGAGCCTACATACTTATTTCCATGGCGAAGATACTGGTATCAACTTTAAACAAAGAATGGTGATGTTAGTATGTATATGTATAGTGTTTCAGTGGCATTATCAATAAATGCGATGTTAATGATGACATGAAAGTGCGTTGGTCGGTCGCATGTGTCCACGTGTTCGAAATGTACGAAAAACTAAAGACTAAACTGATATAGTGCGATTTTTAATGAAATATATTTACAGAAACTGTGATATTTTATGTAAATGACGTCCGAAAGATGACGAAATTGTCATAGCAAATTATTCTCGATTTATGGAATGGGCCGAGGGTTCCCGAGTGACAATTGCTAAATCATTCACGCGGAATATGTTGGTGAAGGGCAATGATAGGACCATACAAATCAGGAAAACAAGCGAAACAAAAAAGTATCCGAAACATCCTCTGAGAGACCGTGCGATTAAATTCTCACCCACGGGACAAGTGTATCCCGCGGTTTTTGGATACGTCTCTCATGTAACTCGTGCAAATGACACGCCGTTCCACAATTCAAAATCCATGACCATCAAATCAAATGAAATAGGTTGTATGTGTGTGTGTTGTTTGCATGTGTGCTGGGATTGGAATGTTAACGGTAGAAATGTGAACAGTCAGTCTCACGTCATAGCAACGAAAATGACGTTACGTGGCACTTGAAATAACGTCATATTCACTGGTGTTCCCATGTAAATGAATTTGATGGTCAAGTACAGAGCTTTTTTTTTTCGCATTTTACAGCATTCCCGATGATGTGTGAGCAAATTAATCAATGACAGGGTTGTGACTGAGGCGGGGAATCCCAGTCTCGATCCACGATATCGTCTCGGGCTCAAGAGAAACTCGCCCGAGACATCGCGATGTTCGACTGGGATTCCCCTGTCTCCACCCGAACCCTGCCATATATTCTATTAAACCCTTCAACTCTAAACAACTGAAACGGGCTGTGTTAAGTTAATTGCCAATCCAATGGTCACAAAAAGATTTTCAGACTAGTCCATTTATCTGCAAAAAGTGCAGATCCTGATGAGCCGTTACGAGCCGCCTCATCTGGATCTACACTGTTTGCAAACACTGCCAAAGAGGTATGTAATGTAATGTTGAAAGAGTTCTTCTCGTTACAGGTGATGCCCGCGCCATTAACCGGGTGTTGCTGGATGAATACGGCATGGACTTTGTAAACGCCAAAAAGGTTATAGACACCAAGATGAAACTGAAGCGCCCGAACCCGGACGGTCTGACGCTGGCAGAGAGGATCCTCGTGAACAGACGCAGCAAAGTAGGTGTATGGCGGTCCCCGTGTACGGTATTATAGAGGGTCTATTATATGGTGTTAGAGAGGGTATATTATATGGTGTTTGAGAGGGTATATTATATGGTGTTTGAGAGGGTATATTGTATGGTGTTTGAGAGGGTATATTGTATGGTGTTAGAGAGGGTCTATTGTTCGGTGTTATAGAGGGTCTATTGTATGATGTTAGATAGGGTCTATTGTACGCTGTTATAGAGGGTCTATTGTATGGTGTTAGAGAGGGTCTATTGTACGGTGTTAGAGAGGGTCTATTGTACGGTGTTAGAGAGGATCAATTGTACGGTGTTAGAGAGGGTATAGTATATGGTGTTATAGAGGGTCTATTGTACGGTGTTAGAGAGGGTATATTATATGGTGTTTGAGAGGGTATATTGTATGGTGTTTGAGAGGGTATATTGTATGGTGTTTGAGAGGGTATATTGTATGGTGTTAGAGAGGGTCTATTGTACGGTGTTAGAGAGGGTATATTATATGGTGTTAGAGAGGGTCTGTTGTACGGTGTTAGAGAGGGTCTATTGTACGGTGTTAGAGAGGGTCTATTGTACGGTGTTACAGAGGGTATAGTATATGGTGTTAGAGAGGGTCTATTGTACGGTGTTAGAGAGGGCATATTGTATGATGTTAGTGTGGCAGTTGGAATTTGTGGGGGTTGGAATAAATATACAAAACCTGTGTTTGTTATGTATTTAATCTCATCCACTTCCTAACCATTTCTGTTGTGCATGTATTTGGGATTTGCGGTGATGAAGTAAAATATATAAAACTTGTCTTTGTGATATATTGTAATTCCTTCCACTCATTGACTAATGTAGCCTAATGTGTATACACCCCCTTTGTAGTCTAGTAGCGGTACCTTTAGGTCCAGTCAATGTAGCACTTTCAGATTTACCTGTAGTGTACTGGACTATTACAGTCCAGAATAGGCATTTGTTGACTGGACTAGTGCAGTTCTTTTGTTAGGAAGTCATCTGACTAACATATGCATGTTGCATGCGCACTCAGCTTTTCCGTTCACTGTTTTCCCGACGCCATATTGATTAGTTCATACATTTTGTACATGTCAATAATAATAATATGTCATGGTAAATATTGTATTTACAGTCTATATCCACCTCCCACGTATCTACACCCGTCCAAACCAGATAGAGAACCCCCGATTTACTCTACCGGCCTTGGGAATCGCTAAGACAGAGCGACCAGCCCGGCCACATTAGAGAGAGTATATTGTAGTGTTAGAGGGTCTATTGTACGGTGTTAGAGAGGGTCCATTTCATGGTGTTAGTGACGGTCTATTGTATGGTGTTAGAGAGTGTCTATTGTACGGTGTTAGAGAGGGCATATTGTACGATGTTAGAGAGGGTCTATATTTATGGTGTTAGAGAGGGTATATTGTACGGTTAGAGAGGGTCCATTCCATGGTGTTAGTGATGATCTATTGTATGGTGTTAGAGGGGGCATATTGTACGGTGTTAGAGAGGGCATATTGTATGGTGCTAGAGAGGGCCTATTGTATGGTGCTAGAGAAGGTCTATTGTACGGTGTTAGATAAGGTATATTGTACGGTGTTAGAGAGGGTCCATTGCATGGTGTTATAGAGGGTCTATTGTACGGTGTTAGAGAGGGTGTTAGAAAGGGTCCATTGCATTATGTTAGAGATGGTATAGTGTATGGCGTTAGAGAGGGTATATTGCATGGTGTTAGAGAGGGACTATTGCATGATGTTAGAGAGGGTCCATTGCATGATGTTAGAGAGGGTCTATTGTACGGTGTTAGAGAGGGTATATTGTACGGTGTTATATGGGGTGTTAGAGAGGGTCCATTGCATGCTGTTAGAGATGGTCTATTGTATGGTGTTAGAGAGGGTCCATTGCATGGTGTTAGAGAGGGGCCATTGCATGATGTTAGAGAGGGTCCATTGCATGATGTTAGAGAGGGTATATTGCATGGTGTTAGAGAGGGTCAATATGCATGATGTTAGAGAGGGTATGTTGTATGCTGTTATAGAGGGTCCATTGCATGATGTGAGAGAGGGTCTGTTGTATGCTGTTAGAGAGAGGGTCTACTGTATGCTGTTAGAGAGAGGGTCTACTGTATGCTGTTAGAGAGAGGGTCTACTGTATGCTGTTAGAGAGAGGGTCTACTGTATGGTGTGAGAGAAGGTCTATCGAAAGTACTAGTATCTAAGACAGCCTCGGAGAGACGGTGGCAGTGAGGATCCTGATGAACAGACGTAAAGTAGGTTTAGTGGACGTCTCCATATATGTCAGTGTCAGCGAAACTACCAAAATTTTACAGGACATTCGGTCTGGTAAACTTGAAATTTTTACCTGACCGGACAAAAATTTACCAGACGGCGAATTTTGTTTATAAAAAATAAAATTGATTTTGTTTGATATATAAGAGCTTTTTAGCTTTTTAAGTATATCAGTCATATAAGAAAAGCTAGCTAGCACCAGAAGCGCATACCAAAGGAAGGTGATTTCATTGAAGGTTAGAATAAAAAAGTAAAACAATTTACTTTTTTTATAGTCGGATATTCGGTCCGGCGACTTCCGGTTTACCGTCGGACGGCGGCAAGTTTAACGGACATGTCCGGCGGACCGACGAATTTCGCGGAGACTGATATGGTGTTAGAGAGTGTCTATTGTAGTCAGACACCTTAGCACCATTCTAAAACAGACGATCCGAGATCATGCATATGGTATTGTCCAAATATCTGGCTGTGACGGAGAAATGTGGCTTTAGTGATTTGTGACCAGTGTAGCTCCTGACCAAATAGCGCACGTCTGTAGCATGATACATATATAATATATATGGCTTGTTAGAAGCATGGTGGTGTTTCTGAACTTTCATTGAAGGAATGGCGAACAGTGCAGATCCTGATAAGACTGTGTGGTTGCACAAACTGATCTGGATATACACTGGTCACACAATTCATAAGCTCCATTTCTCCAGTTAGAGCCACATAAAACCAGTCCAGTATGCATATAATAATGGCAGATCACGCTGAGGTCAAATATTCAGCATAAATTTGGCGGCCAGATGTGTAACTTGTTTCCTTATTTTTCTCCAACATGTGAATGGGTTCAACGTCAAAGCAACAGATAAGGTAATTTATGGACAGTTTCTTTCTCATCCGAAATACCATTGGATGGAAATATTATGAAAGTAATTCTGATGCCTAAGGCGATGGTTGAACCCACAACCTCTGGTATTGAAATCCAGTGCTCTATGGTTCGTGACGTATGGTTTCGCCATACTTTATTTTATCCCGTCAACACAGTGCGTATGTGCCGTGAAACACGGTGCCGTGAAACATTTTTGATATCCTGTCTATACGACCTAACCACTGCGTATGCATATGTGCGGTTGTCATACTAGTCGATTCTCCGATTTTGACGATGCGGCTGGGGTTAGTTTTTGCATCTTAAAGCTCCATTGTAATTGTAGGTGTTGACGGGATAAATAGAATAGTAGGTTAGTGCCGTGAATGGAAAAAATATCTGGCGCGGCACGGAAACGGGATGTGCTCGGCAGAGCCTCGCCCATCCCGTTTCCTAAGCCTTGCCAGATATTTTCCCATTCACGGCACTAACCTACTATTCTCTATAACTCGATTAAAACCTACCCAAACCATATTCCTTAAATCGTTTGCCCGCTACGGGCATATGCAAACAATGTCTATTCAGCTATTGGCAATAACAAGGCATTGACTTTCTGAAGAAAAAAACTGTTATCAATGCCAATATTGTCCCGTAACTATTGACAACCAAACACACGAGATACTTCAGTTCCGTCTAGCATCGATACAGGTGACGTTTCCCAGCGAATATCAGCCATGAGGTATGACGGCGCGTAGTTCCCATACATGACCTATGACACTTACACGTCCATGCCTGTGGCTGTTCCTTGAACGCAAATTGTATTTGTGCATTTTGGTACCCACTTGGTCCATTCGTCACAAATTTCCGCACGCTTGTCGGAAATGTGCCGTCTATACTGGACGACGATAGTTCCTGGAAATACCATGTACCGACGGTTCCACGTCTGCTTAGATCGATTTCCAACATGTTATGTATTATGGAGATTGGTTTTCAAAGTGTCCTGCTCCCACAGGTATTGACTATTGACGTCAGGTGTCGGAACTTTGAATAGGCAGGTATATATCGTCCTGTTGGAGTTTATAAACGCTCTACCAGCCAAGAATGCGCCGCAAGTGTCTAACTCAACGTGTTTTGGATCTGCTATTACACACAGTTTCTGAAAATCTGGTTAGACATTTTGATAATTGATCGATCACTTAATAGATATAGCGATATTTTTATAGCGATAATGGCGCTGCTAGACCAACGAGTTTGATACTTCAAACTCGTTGGTCAAGCAGCGCCATTATCATAACTTGTTTCCTTTGGTTATGCTTTTCGATCCAATCCATCGTTAATGGACCTATTATTAATACTCCAAACTGGTAATGAATGATAGGTTGTTATTTAAAGGAGTTATATCCCTGCTGAAAACATGTACTCTAGGTGAATGCCTTTGACATCATCAATCTACGTACGTAGGAATAATCGGTATATAGCAAACAATGTACATCGTAACGAACAATGGACATCATCAGTATATAATTAGAGAATGTTTATACTACACGTAGTTCAATTTATAATGCTTATAAATGATGATTTCAATGAAGTATTTAATAACTAAGCATAATAAACGTGTATTTGTTTGTTTATTGGTGTTTAACGGCCTATCAACAGCTAAGGTCATATAAGGCCGGGCAAACGGGTTCGATCCCGTTTTAACCTGCTGAATTGGGGTGGGGGTCCCAAAATCAGAACGGAATATTTACATCGAGAACAAATATATTCAGCCCAGAAATTAGAATAACCTGACCCGGTGCCAGGTCCATACCACACCAAGTCACTTGGCCCCTTCCCCTGAAAATAGGATTACGGATGATTGCAAAAGCATAGTAAATGTGAAAACTTTATTTAATACACATTACAAAACAAACCAGCACAATCACATTACATATGCTTTAGTGTGCGTGGCCGTGGGCGTACGGTGAGTCTTAATTGGCAGAGTACTCGGCGAACATTCACTTACCCATCCTAAGGATCTGGGGCCCGTTTCACTAAACTTCGTACGACTAACATTTTCGTAAGCGCAAATTTAGAATCGTCTGGAAATTTTAATTGATGTATTTACATTTATTGAGCATAGGCTGCATATGCAGCCTATGCTCAATAAATGTGAATCCAATAATTGTTTACAGGAAAACATTGTTCATGTGATATTTACAGATATTTACATTTTAGTCGTACGAAGTTTAGTGAAGCGGCCCCCAGATACCTTATATAATACTACCATTTCTAGGAATCGAACCCGGGTCGACTTTACATAAGGCATAGATCAGATAATAATAAATAATTACAGTCAGTTGTGTGTGCTTCAGTCCGTAATCTACAACCGTTTGCAAGGGCTAACATAGCATGTATCTCTGCTGTGTGTTTCTGGACCAGTCGGAAACCAGAATGATGAATTTGCCTAAGTTACTTTGAAAGTCCTGAGAAAAAATGAACAATGGCGCAATAAAGGCAGTATACATGTGTAGTAGTTCACAACTCGGTTATTGTGTCGCTGGTCGCATTCGTCTACTGTCTGTTCCACGAAACCTGCCCAACTTTTACGGCTATATGCAAAAGCAATATACATGTACAATGCAATATTAAATATTAAAGCAATATTTTGTTTCGATAATATTAAATGATAGTACAAATTAGGAAAGAGCCTTCTTTTTATTTCGTGAAATTTGGTCCAATATGGATTTTATTGCGAAAATTTCCACATGTTAAATCCCTACAGACATCTTCACGATTTTGTTTTCTAATTTCAGAAGTAGTGGACCGATTTTCAAAATTCAACTTTTGTTTTCTTAGACCATTTCCAAGCTATCTACCCATGTTTCAGAGTCAATTTACAATTTTTTTCGTTTTTCGACTCCTTCTGCAGCTTCTCCAGCTCATTTCCCCAATGTTAAATTCCTATAGGTTAGAAGACACCAAATGGTGCGAAACCGCCCAGGGTGTATGCAAAAGTAGTCCGGTATAAAAAAATAGTGCGGGTGTTTTGAGGTCACAGACACCGTTTGCTTGCAAATCTTGATCCATTACTACCCAGTTTCACTTGAGGAACATTTTGGGGTGCCTTTAACACCAGTTTTCAGCATATTTGTAGCATTTAAAAGAAAACACTGAACCTGTTGGTCACTTGATGTACACGGAGTTTCCGTGGCCAACAAATGTACACAATATTGGAGTATATGACAAGGTTGGATTTTTCTTTCTTAGGAGTAAGTGAACCTATTGTTTAGTTCATGCAGAACCAGTACAGACTGGCTGCAGGTCATGTACAAGTGGGTCCCACAACATCCATACGAATAGTGAAAGTAGGAGAGACTGGCCTTATTGGATGGCATTCGGTTAAATTATATAGTAAAACTATTTGGTGGTGTCTAACCTATAGAGAAATATTTTTTCGTAATGATATCATTATTTGACCAAATTTCGCGAAATAAAAAGAAGACTCATTCTTAAAGTGTGCTAGAATTTAATATTATCGAAACAAAAAATTGTTTTTGCATTGTTTATATAGCCGTACAATTTGGGCAGGTTTCGTGAAACAGACAGTAGGCAATAAGCTGCATGTTATGTCTCTACCATGAATGCTATAACGAATAACCAATGCATATGTTATTACTTCCAGAGTTAACGGTTGCCACTTCATTGTCTGTATGATTGTATTTGTCTGTACCATGATATTATTTCCAGAGCCGAGGTCAAGCCGAGCAAAATCCTGACTCCGCCTCCGGAAGTGTCGACATTTCGGATCTGACCAATCAAAGGGAAGACAGGCGTACGCCAACGCCGGAGCCAACCGTAAATAATCGACGAAAATCTCCGGTAATTAGCGCGATGCGCAGGCGCAGTACATCTGACATTGACCAATACATGTTAGAACACCAAATTGCGCCAAAACTCGAACCTGCTTATTCAGAATGTCCATTTCCAATATTACAAGAAGCGAACATGTATTATCTGCACGTTGACTCATACACACGGTCACCTACGCGAAATTCTTCTATCAGTTACCATGACAACAAGTCTGACACGGGGATGGAACTCGGAAAACGACGCCCAAATTCCGGAGGCGGACGACGGTACAGTCGGAAGGATAGACGGCCCACTCGGAATCCTAACGAACTGACGCTGGCACAGAAACTATTGCTTCATAAACGCGTGATGGCGTACAGAGAGTCTCTTGACGACGCATAGAAGGACATAAATATAATGTATTTAAAAACAAATCAATATAATGTGTCGGTGGCTTTGTTGTGAAATCATGGACCCTGTGTGGGTCGTGTACCTTAGATCTTTATAATTCCAGCACAAAAATATTTACACAATTCCCTAACATGTGATTGGCCCGTAGCAAGTTTCGGTCCAAAATGTATATCCTAGTAAACTCCCACGCCGAACTACTTTCCGTAACCGTGAGGCGCAGTTAAAATAATTCTTAAGAAAACTGAAAATAAACACATTTTTTTTATGAATTTCTTTCAAATGCTGGAATTATAAGGAATAAGGAATGAATGGCCTTTTTGTGGAATTTATCGGGGATATAAACTTGGAGAAGTCGCGGGAATACTGGACGAGGCCTTCCGGCCTTCGTCCAGTATTCCCGCGACTTTTCAAAGTTCATACCCCGATACATTCCACAACAATGTCATTCATTCCTATAGTAACAATTGAAGATATCGGTCCTCAAGTACATTCACTCAGTAAGATAAGAATCCAATTGTGTTGCTGATAAAGTTAGCTTACTTGACTGACTGGATGGAGAACACACATCGTAATGTCCTTTTCTCAGCCGAGGGCCCAATTATGAAGGTGTAAATCAGTAACAAAGAGACAACAGATGAAAACGACACAGAAACTGTAAGATTAAACAGGCCCGTACGCAGAGGGGGTGCGACGGGTGCGTACGCACCCCCCCCCCCCCCCCCCCCCCCCCCCCCCCCCCCCCCCATTAACCCGTTCAACACCACAGGCCTGTATAGTGGTATTGGCAAAAAGTGTAGATCCAGATGAGCCGGCTCGTGACGAGCTGTCTCATCAGGATCTGCACATTTTGCAAGTAATTTTCACAATTTTGAGAACCAAAACACCTCATGTTCATAAATGGACTGGTCTAAAAATCATTTTGTGATGATTGGAATGGGTTAACATATCAAAATCCATTCCAGTTATTTAGGGGTGAAATGGTTAATCTGCCGAGGTATGTCCGTGAATGTGCAAACAAAACAATGTATAGCCCTTCGCGCCGTCGATAACGCACCCCCCCCCCCCCCCCACCTAAATTAATTCCTGCGTACGGGCCTGATTATACAATTTACTAAATTAAACTGGATGCATATAATCTGACTGGGAAGGTTACCAGCAGACCCCATCATATCACTAACGATAATCGACACGAAATTGTCGAACTGTGAAAATAGGTAATTTTAATAGCCATGAAGGACAGCTGGTTTACACGAGTTTCACAAACCGTTCACCGAGATGTGCTCACCTTATATATACAGCTGTCGCGTGAGTGAAATTTCAGTGCCTTAAATTATTTTAAAAAGTGACCTTAAACACTTGTTAAATGATTAACACATACTGTTTACGTCAAAATACGTTTCCAGCAGCCGTATTCATTATCGTGAAAACGATTCCACTTTGTATATAGTATGTCAGACGTTAGCTCAATTGTGAACTTAACTTGATATATGTGTTTCTTTAACTATGCCCGTTAGATACTGGTGGAATGAAGTCGAAGTTTTCCGAATGACAATCGACGTGTCAGACTTGTTGACTAGAGAATGCTCAGCATGTACATCATGGTTAAAAGTCCGAGCGAGCATACGACGTTCTGGCAACGTGAGAAACCGCCGACTGTATTTGAAGAGTGTATCATAATACAGCCTAACCATGATACATAATATGGGTCGCTGACTGTAAATGGTACATGCATATTGTGATATTCGGAACAAGAAGTCAGTGGAAGAATGGGCCTCCTTATGCCTCTGACCCATCCAATTCAATATCCTGATCATCTTGCAGTCATACACTATGATTATGGTCCAATAGAGTTGCTGATTACACCATATCTTTATGACAAGTAACTGAATATCGAACAGAATTGCCCATGATCTCAGAGTTTGGCTACACATGCTGACCTAGGATCGCACTGATCTCAAACGCTGTAATATCATTACAACCATTTTTTCTTAGCCGGGTCCATCTATGGTATCACGGAGAGGCTTTTGGAAGACCTTTCGAAACTTCCAGAATAATACATATTTAAATACGGGTATGGGTTATATAATAGGTTTCTGTAAATGTTAAAATCGTCTGCAGCTGCTAGATAACTTGTACAAGATAATAACTCGTACATATATGACGTTCATCAAATCGGTTGTGGCTTGCATTGCCAATGCCAGTATTTGAATAAAGAGTTTATGTTTAAATGGCACGGAAGTATAATCATATGCGTTATTATTCAGTGATCATCAAACATGCTATATATACTAGAAGCACACCAACATGACATCATGTAATAATTACCTTTCAGCCCAAGCGACAAAACACGTACAGGAATTTAGCGAACGAGCCTGGACCATCAAACCAAAAAACGCCAACACCATTGCCGCCGATAAAGTCGGTCAGTCCGAAGCCGGAACCAAAACACAACGCTCCCAAGAAACAAAATAGTTTTGATTCAAGGCGCGACACCCCTGTGTTACCGCCGATCGCACGAAAGGAGACGCCCCAGAATCGCCCTGCCCGACTCACACGGCGCAATCCATCTCAAATTTCAAAGCAAACAGACGATGGAATAGACGAAGTTCGACCGCCGAAGGACAGACGAGAATTCGACCCCAACCTTGGAGTCGGTGACGATCCGAAATACAGTTCATCGCCTCGCGAGTCCCCAAAATACGAACGCAGACAGTCTCCTGAACAAGCCGCGGAAGTCCCTCCTGCTCGAGCGAAATCAAAAACGCCAATTATAGAAAGACGAAGAACACCAATAAAGGAAGAGCTTAAAGCAGAGACGCCAAAGCCAGTCAGAGCCGAGACCCCAAAACAAAGTTCACCTGACGTCACAACTGTAGTCCCGGTGGTGGCTGCCGCTGCGGCGACAACGTCGAGACCGCGTTCAAGGTCACGCTCAAGGTCAAGAGAAAGAGCGAAGTCGCGCTCTCGATCCAGAGAAAAAAGGAAATCGCGCTCGAGACGGTCACGATCCCGCAGCCGTTCGAGAAGACGTTCTAGATCACGTCGATCGCGATCCAGAAAACGACACCGCTCTACGTCATACTCGGACAGTTCGTCTCCACGGCGACGAAGGCGGAGCTACTCGCCATCGCCAAGACGACACCGTAGTCGGAGAAGGTCGCAGTCACGTCGCAACAGCTTCGAGTATGATTTTAACCGGGCGAAGTCATTAGTCAGGAGCCTATCCTGTATGCGATCTGTGTCACGTCCGAGGTACAGGTCCCCTTCGGTTGAATATAAGATAGTAGGCGGTCCCAGACCAAGATCAGCGTCACCAAGGAGAAAGAAGCAAATCATCATCGTCCAGAACGACGGAGGCTTGACACACAAGAAACGCCGGAATCGGAGTACCTCGGACTCGGACGTGAATGTAATAGTAACGAGTTCAAAACGCCATGGAAGAAAGGGTCGATCGAGGAAAGTGTCTGAAACTGAGTCTGACAGCAGCGAGAGTAGGTCGCGTTCAAAAAGTAAGAAACGGAGGAGTAAGAAGGCCGCCACTCGAAAGACGCATAGAAAGAAAAGTGAAACTGAGAGTGATGAGAGTGATTCTGACTCAAAAGTAAAGGTTTCTAAATCAAAAGGCAAAAAGAAATCGAAAACAAAGCAGAAAGCGAGGAAAGAAATAAATAAAGATTCCGAATCAGAAGCATCCGCCGACGAAACACAGAAAACGAAAAGTCTTCGTTTTAATCTAGACAATGTTCAAAATAGACGCTTCAGTAATATGAAACCAGTTAAAGTTGAACCTGCCGATACACCGGAACCAGAAGTTGATACACCAACAAATCCAACGTTCGCAAACGCACCAATAAAAGGAGAACAACGAAGAGAAGCATTGGCCGATGCAAGCGTCCAGACGAATTCAGGAACACCTACAGCAATGTCCAGTAGGGCCTCCAGTAGAAACAAAACTCCGTCATCAGTTGCGGCGACACCGCAGGCGACACAATCCATAAACAATACCCCAACCCCACGAAACAATCCTATAAACAAAGAAAACAGAGTTAATAATGATGAAACAGATTTACTGGACGCGTTACAACAGTTAGAGAAACGATCCGACTTTGAACTGGAGCAACTGAAAGGCGGCAATCAAAGGAAACTACCACCAGACGTCAATCTGAAAATGAAGAAGAAAATATTCAGCAAAGATTTTCAGAGAAGCATTGACCATTTTCTAGAGACGTGAACATATGCAATAGAAAATGTGTTTGATTTAGTAAAGATGAGTAAAGCGTATGTCAGATCTGTCTTTGGCAGTTAGTATGCAAGAACGAATGTAACATTACAACGTACACGAGAACCAATAATAACTGAAGGATATACAAAAGGCTTGCAGATGAGACTACGAATAACTGGTATTAACAAGTTAAATATTAACCCTTAGACCGCTACTCACAACAATTGTCGTCTGCTGTTGCTTTTATATATTGCCTTATTTCTAAATAAAAAACATGGTTCGACAGCACTTCAGAATCATTTGCAATGGAAATGATTCTGAAGTGCTGTCAAAGCATGTTGTAAATTATTCTAAAGTGCTGTCAAAGCATGTTTTTGATGATAAAAATGGAAAATAGAAAATAAACAGCAGACGACAAAAAAATAAGATAGCGGTCTAAGGGTTAATATAACTTCAGATAGAAATAAACAGCAGACGACAACAAATTATGATAGCGGTCTAAGCGTTAATATGACTACTGATACATACAAAAGTGATAGTGAAAGTGAATGAATTTAACGTCCTAACAACAGCTAAGGTCATAATAGAGACGGGACCACAGTTTAAAGTCTCACCCGACAGACCAGTGGGATGCCTAGTGTGAGGATGGAACTCGCAACCTCCAGTATTGAAGTCCAATGCCATATTCCATAGGCATGGCCGATCCCTCTGATACATAAAAACATACAAACAAATGTAATTATGAGTGTGTTTGTTTGTTGGGGTTTAGCGGCCTATCAACAGCTAAGGTCATTTAAGGCCGGGTCAATGGGGTTAGTACTAAATCCCATATATTACCTCAACAAGTACATGTACATGTTAAAGTACATGTACACATGGGGGGGGGGGGGCAGGTGGGATTCCAAAATCATAACTGACTATTTACAATAAAAAAAACTTTATATTCAGCCCTGAAATCAGAATAATCCTGATCTGATGCCAGGTCCTCGCCACACCAGAATCACTTGGTCCCTCCCAAAAGCAGTAGGATCAGTAATAATCTTACTACTTTTATAATGGGCAATAACCCAATTTAACTCCCAGGTAACAAAAGAGCCAAAGATAATAATGTACATGAAGGCCAAACCAGGCAAATCGTGATTCCTATAATGAGGACCCCATACCGTTAATTTACGACGTCGCGTAATTATGAGTGTGATAGTGACTTACATATACGTTGTAGACAGTTACAGTATGCGTAGACTAGCCTACAAACATGCCTACCAGGGAAATTGTCATGGTTTCTTGCCGTATATGAAGTTCAACCTACCTACTGCTTTAAACTATTGCATATTTGTATCATTGAGTTATGTGGGTGTGTTATGGCGAATACATTATATTACTTTCACAGAGCAAACTTTGTTGTTTGCATTCTTGATCTAGAACGAGTTTGCCAAGTTTTAGAATGGGTGGACCTTTGTTCAACGTCTGGACTTGTGTTCATCGTCGTGAGCATGCATGGTGCTCGCAATCAGAAAGTTTGATTGGTCAATGCTGATCTGTGCTCCTTTTCTAGAATGTGTTCAGAAAGTTTTATAATCACTGTAGGAGTCGGTAAACGTAATTCCTATCTGGGTCATAAGAATGGCCCAGTTGCCATGTATGATATCATCGTGAACATAAATAACGGGTGTAATGTTCTTATGATCACTGCCTCCACACTGCGATATCGGCATCTCGTGTCTCCTGTAGCCTACGTGATCATACACCTTGTACAAGGGGTTTCAGTAGCCTCTCGTGTCTCCTATTTTTTTGCTAGTGTATCAGTAGCCGGTTTCATGAAAATTGCAAAGTATACTTTCCTAGCAAAGTATACTTTGAGGGAGCAATCATTGATTTTTCCGAAATGCATTATTTCATGCAGAACTAACGATTGCATATATTTGATGATTAAAACTATGCAGAATTATTATACTGAATTTATTACATTATCACAGCCAAAATTGGCTGTGATAATGTAATAAATTCAGTATAATAAAAATTAATAAATTTATTCTAAAATTGAAAATTTCTCCCTCAAAGTGTACTTTGCTAGATAAGTATACTTTGCAATGTTGGTGAAATAGGCTACTGTTATTTCATCAACATTGCAAAGTATACTTTAGTAGCAAAGTATACTTTGAGGGAGAAATTTTCATTTTTTTTTTTAATTTATTAATTTTTATTATACGGAATTTATTACATTATCACAGCCATTTAATGGCTGTGATAATGTAATAAATTCAGTATAATAATTCTGCATACTTTTAATCATGAAATATATGCAGTCGTTAGTTTTATATGAAATAATGCATTTCGGGAAGAATAAATGATTACTCCCTCAAAGTATACTTTGCTAGTAAAGTATACTTTGCAATGTTGATGAAATAGGCTACTGAAACCCCTTGTACAAGGTGTATGATCACGTGGTACTAACAACAACAACAAGTACTGACATTTCCAGAATCAATCTGATTCAAAGTACAGTGGGGTCAGCGTGTAAGTGCACACACGAACGAACACCACAGGTTGGTTCCAACCTGTCGTGTTCGTTCGTGTGTGCACTTACACGCTGACCCCACTGTACGTATTATTGTATAGTGTCCTTATTACGTAACGGATTTTGATGAAATATGGCGCATCAAACGCGTCTTGTTAAGCTGCATTTGGTGGTCTCTGTATTTTCGCCCAAACTTCTGTTTTTTTTCGAAGAATCGAGTTCCGTGCGACACGGAAATCGATTTTTCGCAAAAACGACATAAGTCTGTGCCAAACTCCCTGGACCACCAAATGCAGCTCATGAAGACACGTTTGCTGCGCCATATTTCATCAAAATCCGTTTCATATTAAGGAAAATATCAAATAATACTTTCAAGATTTCAACACTTTCAGCCACTGTTGTTGTTGTTATAACCACGTGATCATGCACCTTGTTGTAGACGAACACGATGGCCGATAGTACACATCTGTAATAGCGTGCACATGATCGTATAGCTGATGTCCGAAACAACGGCTAAAATCTAGAGTCCCATGTCGGCATCCAGACTTCAAGACAGGCCAAAAACCACTTAATTATCATTAGCGCCAGCATTGGACACACTGCGGACTGAATTAACGCCGGAGATTACATACCATTTTTATGCAATATTGATCATTTGATCATTGCCGGATTTGAGTAATGTGTTCTGTCAAAGCCTTTGATAGCGTGCGAGTAACCGACACCAAAAAGAGCAAGCAACGTAATGTAGTTACACATCGCTCTCAATTCTTAGCTCCTGGTCAAATGCACTCATGTAGCCTGATAATGATCTATATTACTTGCTAGAAGCATAACGGTTGTTTCATTGATGAAATGTCGAGCAGTGCATATCCTGATCAGGCTGTATGGATTCACAGGCTGATCTATACCGGTAGCAAAATCCATAAGCCTTATGAAATTTGTTACCCGTATATCTTTTGATAAAATCGCACACTCCTGTA
The DNA here is from genome assembly GCA_029237695.1 of Conchocele bisecta. Classification (NCBI taxonomy): domain Eukaryota; kingdom Metazoa; phylum Mollusca; class Bivalvia; order Lucinida; family Thyasiridae; genus Conchocele; species Conchocele bisecta. The sequence continues at coordinate 23,962,670 of CM055270.1, read as the reverse complement.
GCCTGATAATGATCTAGATTGTTAGAAGCATAACGGGTGTTTCATTGATGGCATGTCGAGCATTGCAGATCCTGATCAGACTGCGGATTCACAGGCTGATGTGGATCTACATCGGTGGTAAAAGCCATAAGCCCCATTTCTCCAGTAACCGTAATTGGCGAAATGAGGATTATGGGATTTGTGATCAGTGCAGCTCCTGATCAAATATCACACTCCTGTAGCCTATTTCACCAACATTGCAAAGCATACTTTTCTAGCAAAGTATACTTTGAGGGAGAATTTTTTAATTTTAGGATAAATTTATTATTTTTTATTATTACACTGAATTTATTACATTATCACAGCCATTATGGCTGTGATAATGTAATAAATTCAGTATAATAATTCTGCATACTTTTTTTAATCATGAAATACATGCATTTGTTAGTTCTATTTGAAATAATGCATTTCAGGAAAAACAAGAAATGCGTCTGTCGAACGCGGATGCCACCTGCAGCATATTTGAGAAACTGTGACAAATTGGTTAACCGAAAAGTGTGACGGACGGACGGACAGACGGACGTTCCAACATTTTGGGTTTATGGGGTATTTCCATTGTTTGAAGAACAATGAAAAAGCCCCTAAACAACAATAGAGTTTATGAGCTTACGGAATATTACAAAGGAATCTTTTGTTCCTAACCACGCCCCTAAGCTCTCAAACCCCCGGACGTTGGCCCGGACAGACAGACGGACAGACAGACAGACGGACGGTCCAAACACTATATGCCACCAGTTTCTTCGAAACCCGGTGGCATAATAAATGATTACTCCCTCAAAGTATACTTTGCTAGAAAAGTATACTTTGCAATTTTGATGAAATCGGCTACTGTAGCCTGCAGACAAACTATATTGCTTGTTAGAAGCATGGCAGATGCTTCATTTATGGAATGGCGAATAGTGCATATCCTGATAAGACTGCGGATGCACATACTGATCTGGATCTACACTGGTGGCAAAACCCATAAGCCCCATTGCTCCAGTAACAATCACATTATACATCTTCAACGAATGACAAATTGTCATTCATTGAAGATGTATACGTGACTGTTACTACGGTCATAACGCACAATTCATTGACATTTCAGTTGCCAGTCCGCAGTCTGATCAGCATCTGCACTCTGTCATCTGTATTGGTACTACTGTCTGTTCCACGTTTTGCTGCCGATGAACATTTGGCCATTAAACACATTACATCTTAAAAATATTTAAATGCAAGCACTTTTTCATCACTAACAAAAAAGTCACGCTCCCCAAAAAAAAATATTTTATGAAATTCCACCAAATATTGATTTTATTGCGAAAAAACGATTTTCCTATGGGAATTTAACATAGGGGCTAAAAATAGATTGTTTTTAAATATATATCTCGCTAGGTTCAGGGGTCAATTTCCAAAACATTTCATGGAAGTTTTGTGGAAATGGACTCCCCATGTTAAATTCCCATAGGAAAATCGTTTTTTTCGCAATAAAATCAATATTTGGTGGAATTTCATAAAATAATTTTTTTTGGGGAGCGTGACTTTTTTGTTATTGATGAAAAAGTACTTACTTTTAAATATTTTTTAGATTTAATGTGTTTAATAGCCAAAAGTTCGTCGGCAGCAAAACGTGGAACAGAATGTAGTCTTTACAAATTCAGTCTGTAAAATAGCCGCCATGCCTCTTAACAAACAGGAAAAATTATTATAAAGAAACAATACAAAAGTGTGTTAATCAGTAAAGAAGGGCAAACAAATGGTCTTTATCTGGCGAAAGGGACCACAGGCATGCGACCAGCATAGCCCCAGATCAGCCTGCGCATCTTCAGAGTCTGATCAGACCCTATGCCATTCACTATTTGTGGTTATGACTGGAGAAATGGCGCTTATTTGTCGGATGCAATTCTAATGAAATTCCAAGACATATTGAGAGAGTGAAATAAGAAACATACTCGCAATGTGTTGGATGATACAGTGCAACCTCTCTACAACAGCCACCCATGGGAAGACGCAAAACTGGCTGTTGTAGAGAGGTGGCTGTTGTAGGGAGGTTAATGCTGAATTAAATTTTGTCGTCCGCTGTTTATATATTTTCTTCGATAATTCTCATCAAAAACATGCTTTGGCAACATTTTAGAATCATTTCCAATGGAAATGATTCTAAAATGCTGCCAAAACATGTTTTTTATTGAGAAAGAAGGCAAAAGCAACAACAGACAACAATTTTCGTGCTCAGCAGTCTAAGGGTTAAATACAGAGGAAATCATCCATTTAGGATATAAAACAGTGGCTGTTATAGAGAGGGTGTTGTTGTAGAGAGGTGGCCGCTCAGGGAGGTTCGACTGTACATCCACCGCTAGCATGCAGAGATAATCAGTGGGGACCTAATTTTTATCAGATAACTTCCCAGGTATCGACTGAATCCATGATGTCCGATAACAATATACTGTATCAGGCAATGATGCCGATGCAATGTATCAAGGTCAATCAAAATTTGAAAACTATTATCACTGACTATTCATTGGTCGAATGATATCATATGACATAACCAAATGACATCAGTGTAATGATGCAACGTTCACAAGTCTGCATTCTTTTTAACAAATACTTCAAATTACTTGCGTATTGCATGGCATAAAATGTTACTTGATTGGTAGAAGAATAGAGCAGTGTCTTCTGATATCCCGTTTATAGACTTTAGAATTCCTACGGTCTGTTTCACGAAACCTGCCCATATTTTACGGCTATATAAACAACGCAAAAACATTTTTTTTTTAAATTAAATTTTGATATGAGCCTTCGTTTTATTTCGTGGAATTTGGTCGAATATTGATTTTATTCCGAAAAAATAATTTGGCAATGTTAAATTCCCATAGAGTGAAGATATTTTTGGGGATTTAATATTGGAAATTTTTTTTATTTCAGAAATAGTTAACCAATCTTCAAAATTTAACTTTTGTTTTCTTAGTTGGATCTAGTCAGGTCAATTTCCAAAAGAATTCCCGCATGTTAAATTCCCGTAGACAAATAAATTTTTCTTAATAAAATCAATATTGGACCAAATTTCACAAAATAAAAAGAAGGCTCATTCTAAAATTTTGCTGAAATTTAATACAAATGTAACATTAAAAAAAAGAAGTTTTTTTCCATTGTTTATATACATGTACATAGCCATACAATTTGGGCAGGTTTCGTTAAACAGACAGAATGTATTTCCTAGCTTCGTCAGAAGAACTCGATATCAAAAGTCATTATCCAGGTATTCTCTACATATTCGACATATCGTGGTATTATTTCTATGAACGGTGTCCGGGAATAATAAGGAGAATGCAAATAAATTTATATTAAACATATATTTAATAGTGTAAATACTTGATTTCAATACATTTTCAACGACAGATCATTTGTAGCGACAAGTTGATGTCATTAATTACATACATGTGGTCTGCCTTCTGAGAGAAGGGACATTATGGCATTTGCAACCAGCATAGCCCCAGATCAGTCTGCAGCCGCGCAGACTGATCAGGGGCTATGCTGGTTGCCATTCAGTCAGTCTAACATTAGTTATTTCACTGAATAAATAATTTTTTACCAGATTAGAAACCGATGGTCAGTTTTCACTGGTACAATAACATGAATGTATACAAGGAACTGATACTTCTTCTAGACAGATAGGGATGGGGTTAGAACACCTGATTTCCAATCCGGAGGTTGTCGGTTCAAATCTCGTTTTCCATCACTCTGGTCTTTCGGATGAGACTTGTAACCGAGTCCCTACATGATCTTAGCTCTAGCTGGGACGTTAAACCTATTCAGTTTCACTTTTCCTTGACAGGAGCCAGAGTTTCAGATAAGCTGTGAATTTGCATTTATAAGGTAACAAGATTTGCATTGGCCTATAATACATACAGACTGATAACATATTGTTGTGTCCTACATCGACATTGGCAAGATTCTTACATCCTGCGCATTCGTCGACGTCTAATTAGGCTCCATGGCCTCTGTGGACGTATTTGAAACACGCCATGTGATGTGTACCTAAAAACATTTGATATCTCGTTAAAATTATTTAAAACACTTTTGATATTTTCTGTCAATGATGTCGAAATTTGCTATGAAATTTTTGTAATCCTTCAACATCATTTACAGTAAATATTAGTTTCTGTAAATATATTTCATGAAAAATCACACGTTTTTAAGTACATAATCACATGGCGTGTCTCATTTGCTGTCGTTTCATAAGAGACATTTATGTTGACTTTACTTTTGCAACATGACTATCAAATGCCTTGGCAGACTCAATGTACAAAAATCCCATTGATTTCAGACGTCCAAAAAAATGTCACCCATGATGAGTGTTGAAAATCTATTTGGCACTTTAAAATCTGCACTGCTACCGGTGTTAACCCAGACCAGTAGCCTATTTCACCAACATTGCAAAGTATACTTATCTAGCAAAGTATACTTTGAGGGAGAAATTTTCAATTTAAGGATAAATTTATAAATTTTTATTACACTGAATGTATTTATACATTATCACAGCCATTTTGGCTGTGATTATGTAATAAATTCAGTATAATAATTCTGCATACTTTTAATCATCAAATATATGCAGTCGTTAGTTCTATATGACATAATGCATTTCGGGAAAAATAAATGATTACTCCCTCAAAGTATACTTTGCTAGATACGTATACTTAGCACTGTTGATGAGATAGATTACAGATTGCACAATTCTCACCATGACAAAAAGGGATTTATTGAAACTACACTGGTTTAATTCTCATTAAGCCCGCTTTTATCGTGGTGGGTACACAAATGGACCGCTTTATGAGAAAAGATGCCTTACAACTTTTGTAGATCCAGAACCTGTAGTACTTTCACATTATCAAATTTTTGATAATTGCAGCCATTGAATTGCGAACAGTGTAGGCCCTGATCAGACTGCGCGGATGCGCAGGCTTATCTGGGACTATGCTGGCCGGATACGTCGTAAGGCACCATTTTTCATCCACTGGCCCTTACGAGCAGCCTGATACGTGTCTACACTGGCTGCAAACAGAGCAAGGTCTATTATTACAGTTGCCTGAATAGGATCATAAGACGAGCTCTCTATCTGGAGGTAAGGGAGCGAAGTATCGATCCTCATGTTCTTTCGTGACCCCTTCCAACGTCGCTGGGTCCCACTTCGGCTTTTGGTCTTTGTCTATTAATACTGGAAATATAACGCAAGTATAAGTTAGTGTTCACATATTGGACTTTTAAGGAATTAAATGCGAGGAAGCGCTAACGACCGCAGCATTTAGTTCCATAAAAATACAATATATGAACAATAACATATTTATAGTTAACCATGTTCATAATGCAGCACCCCATCCGAGTATAGATTTCCCATTTTCTGTTGAACAGTTGTTCATTAAATCTGGTAATATATTATAGGAATGAATGGCCTTTTTGTGGAATTTATCGGGGTATAAACTTGGAAAAGTCGCGGGAATACTGGACGAAGGCCGGAAGGCCTCGTCCAGTATTCCCGCGACTTTTCCAAGTTTATATCCCGATAAATTCCACAAAAAGGCCATTCATTCCTTATAATTCCAGCATTTGAAATAAATTCATCAAGAAAATGTGTTTATTTTCCGTTTTCTTAAGAATTATTTTAACTGCGCCTAACGGTTACCGAAAGTAGTTCGGCATGGGAGTTTACTGGGATATAAATTTTGGACGGAGACTTGCAACGGACCAATCAAATGTTAGGAAATTGTGTAAATATTTTTGTGCTGGAATTAGAACTTATTGGGGTTAAATCTGGCAATATGAGAAACAAGTGGAGGGGGATACTGGCCAGAGATTGGTTTAGAAAGGAGGCTGAATTATAAATCAATGTGGTCGCATAAAATGGGTTTTTGCAGTTTATTAAATATCATAATATATAAGCGTAATAAATATGTAAATGGATGGCTGCAGAAAACATATTGGGTGATCAGCATATGTTTAATATATGATGCTGTAAATATGCAATAAACAGAATCAAATTGTATTGACTGAATATGATATTTATAAAAAGTTGTTGACTGATTTAATAAGAAACTTGACAAAGCCTCGCTTCTTATGAAATAAGTAAACTTGTCTAATAAATATCATATTAAATCATCACTCATATAAGATCCTGTATGACACTCGGACATGTATCGTTAGTGTTTTCATCAGCAATATGGCCAATAACATAAGATGCCTTTGTGGTTCAACAAGCAAAATAACAGGGCCCGCGCTCATGAAATTTTCAGAGCACGTTCTTCAATTTCGTACTGAAAATTAGGCTTCGAGGTTATAAAACCTTTTTCCTTGCTTATACGCTGGTGAGCGCCTCACCGGCGAAGGTCAAGGTCACCTGAATGACACTGTGTGGATAGCCATCAATGAGTTTGGTAATGATCCGATTAACGGATCGAGAGATATTCAAAATTTAGTCGTATGTCCAAAACTGTCGACTACGATGACGTCACCGGAATTATGACCACTATGTCTTACTTTCCATACATGGTTTGGCAGCACTTTAGAATCATTTCCATTGGAAATGATTCTAAAATGCTGTCAAATCATGTTTTTGTTGAGACAAATGGGAGTGAAAGAAGAAACAGTAGACGACAACATTTAATTCAGCATTGCAAGTTAAAGTGGTTAAAGTGGGCAAGACATAGGAGGACCTACTGGACTATCGAACATTTACAACATACCTGCTCGCACACCCTCATAGAAATCTTTATCCTCGATACAGCTCTGGCTGATTCGGTATTCCATCTGAAGGTCGTCCTGCAAGGTCATTCGAGCACCGGCGAGCAACTGTCGCAATGTAACCTTCATTGACACGGGAGACTGTAACAGAAACACCATTTAGCTGAGGAAATGGACACGAGGCCATTGCAACAAGTTTTAACTTTCTGCGAACATTATCATATTACAGTCTAATACTCAAAATTGGGCAGTTTAATTGGCAGAGGCTGAGCTGTGCTCAGTCTCTGCCAATTAAACTACCTGATTTAGAGGACAATTGTTCCGAGCGTGATACAAAATCGAGATATAATCATGGTCTTAGGATACATGTGTGTGCATGCTGGCGAGGAGCTATACAGATATACTCATTTAGTAATAAATACTTTACTGATAGTGACGCGCGGTGGTATCAGGCTATTTTCATATGCAAATGAAGCATGCTATTTTTAAATTATTTATACTAATTAAATGCGTCCCCTGAAAAATAATATTTAGTAACATATAGTAATGTCCGTTAACACTTTAACATGGTTATCACTCCTGATATCAGTGTGAAAATTTACGTCCGATATAAAATGTATAATAATGTCAATCAATACGTGGGGTTTATGTTTATTTTGCCAGAAAATGTCTCCGATGATGTCCCTGATATAAAGAACATTTTGTGCCTACTGAGTGGGCATGTACCTTTAACGACCCATAAACACAAAAGAGTATCATTTAGGGCCAAGCAATTTAGATGAAGAGGATAATAATTGTAAAATAGTATGTTAGATGTGGTAGGTAATCAAATGATTAGGATAAAAATAAAACTATTTTGAACAATATAAATAAGCAACATGTATACAATAATGGGAACGCTTGCATTGTTTATATAGAAATACCACAGAAAGCCAAAACAACCTGGGGCCCGTTTCACTAAACTTCGTAAGACTAAAATGTTTGTAAGTGCAAAATTATGATAGTCTGTAAATTTCACATTAACTATGTTTTCTTGTAAATAATTAATGGATTTACATTTATTGAGCATAGGCTGCATATGCAGCCTATGCTCAATAAATGTAAATCCATAAATTGATATTTCCAGACTATCCTAAATTTGCACTTACGAACATTTTAGTCGTAAGAAGTTTAGTGAAACGGGCCCCTGAATCCTAGTGTTTATACTTACCATTTTCTTGAGTGTGTCCAACTGTTTTATTGCCCAGGGTGATCCGTCTTTCTCCAGGTTGTCAAATATCTCCTCCACCGTGTTGCCATTGAACAGTCTATGTATCTGCTCCAAGTCATTGTGTAACACAAACTCGTTATCTGGAATATCTGTGCTCTGCAACACAAATTTTGAAATGGTCAATTCAAGCAATTATTAGATATGAAAATTGTCCTATGACTGACTTCAAGATCTGTAAAACAGTCTGTAAATTAAGTTGGAATTTGATTACACAGTAACTAGGCCTCCACCAATCAGTAATTTTCCACATAAAAAAAAATCCTATATATTTTAATGTTTATGCCACACGTTTTTTCGCAATAAAATCAATATTTGATGTAATTTCATCAAAAAAATTTGTTTGGGGAGAGTGAGTTTTTTGTTCATGATGAAAAAGTACTTACTTTTAAATATTTTTTAGATTTAATGTGTTTAATAGCCAAATGTTCGTCGGCAGCAAAACGTGGAACAGACAGTAATTACCGATAACTGTGAATGTCATACTATGTGCATTAAATATATTGACTAAAATACTGATGTAATTGTCTGTTGCCAACTATTGAATTATTTTTGCAGTCAACATTTTGCATATTTGACCACATAAATGTAACCAGATGGCCGCGGCCCGCATGTCGAGCCCGCCGAGGCATTTGATGGTATTTTTAAAAACTTTAACGCAGATTTCGGACGGACGGACGAACAGATGCACGGACACCCGGACGTCATTGTGATCACTATGTCTCGCTTTCCGCAAGCGGGCTCGACAAAAATAAAGTGTTGGCTGATTACAGTGAAAAGGTCAGTCAGTTTTGATTTATGAGACACTCTAATCTTGAACAGCGGAACGGACTGTGATATATTATTTAACTCTTTGCATGCTGGGAAATTTGTGGGCTATAAATAGTTCAAAAATAGCAGATGACAATTCATTATATTTTCTTTTATTTCTGCTTATAAATGTCATGAATATGTCTTGGAATTTCTTTTTACAGAGAGAAATAAAACATATACTCCTAATTTGTTTGGCAGATATTTTCGCAGCTAGCATGCAAAGAGTTAAGGACCAATCCAATTGCCACAAAATGATTTTCAGACTAGCCCATTTATAAGAAGGGGGAGGGTTTCTAAAATATGAAAATTACTGGCAAAAGTGCACAGACAGCTCATCTGGATTTAGACTGTTTACAAACACTGCTAAAGTGGCTGTAGTGTTGAAAGGGTTAATTAGCTGGTGGCTCACCAACAGGCCTTAACCTCTAGGCCAGGGTCACATGTCGATAGTGAAGTGATTAGGAAATACTGTTTACGAAATACCTGAGTTTGAAAATCATCCAACACGTGAGCAATATCTTGTTGAGTCGGCTCGTCTAGCTTCAGTAGAGTATCTTCCAGTTCATCTAGCTGAAGTATAGGTAAATATATCATGACGAAAACCAACTGAAAATCCAGAGTTTATGCAGCATCAAATTCTGTATGAGCTCTGAAAAAAAAAAGAAAGTCAATGGGTTTAACGTCCCTGCAACAGCTAGGGTCATATAGAGACGGGACTACAGTTTAGTTTAAAGTATCATCGTACGGACCAATGGATGGAAATACTATGAAAGTGGGTGGGGATTGAACACATAACCTCTATTTCACCAAAATTGCAAAGTATACTTATCTTGCTATAAAGTACACTTTGAGGGAGCAATTTTCAATTTAGGATAAATTTAATAATTTTTATTATACTGAATTTATTACATTATCACAGCCATTTTGGCTGTGATAATGTAATAAATTCAGTATAATAATTCTGCATACTTTTAATCATCAAACATATGCAGTGGTTAGTTCTATACGACATAATGCATTTCGGGAAAAATAAATGATTACTCCCTCAAAGCATACGGTACATTGCTAGATAAGTACACTTTGCAATGTTGGTGAAATAGGCTACCAGTCTTGAAGTGCTTTAACCTCTAGACCACAACCAACCAACTGCATAAGCTCTGAACTTTTCATCAATATTCATTAGCTGTTGATACAGTCTTTTGATGCTTGTCTGATTGAGTAGAGGTTAACAAATGAAACGAGGAGATAGTTTGTCCGACAAAAACATGTGTACATAGATAATTCAAGTGTCTATGGACATCAAGTGTTTTAGGTGAGCTTAGGAAATGTATAATAATTCAGCGCTCCAGATAAGGAATTAGTAATTGAGTATTGTCACTCCATCATTTCTGAAGCAATTGGGTATTTCAAAATTTTAATTGTGCAAATAGAATCTCACTACTGTTTACGCATCAGCAGATCGCACTTATTGAATAGTTTGCTTCTAAATGAAAACACATCTTGGTATTTCATTAGAATTGTCTCATTGGAGACAATTCTAATGAAATACCAAGATGTGTTTTCATGGAAAAATAAGAAAATATGCTATACCGGTATTTGTGGTCAGCTTATTTTTTTCTGTAGCATGATAAAGGTACCACAAATTTTTCATTGCTTTTTGATACTCATTACTTCTGATTTCAATTGCGTTTTTGGCAATTTTAATTTGGTATTTACACAAATACGCAGCTTATCTGGAGCTCTGATCATTCAAAGGCCATTAAGCATGTATGAATTCCAAGTCTGCTATTATATATAGTAGGCACATGTTAAAAAATCAGCATATATTTATCATCGACTAAACGGTTCATTTGAATGGCAACAAAATATACTCATTCATTGAGAAAAATGAACATTTGGGAAACAATGTTTGGCAATTTTGATACCTGTGCAACTGTATCCCACATAAAGGACTGAAGAAGCCAAGCTGGTGAATGGGTTTGACGTTCTAGCAACAGCTAAGGTCATATAGAGACAAGACCGTGTTTTCAAATTTCATACAGATCGCCAATGTGGAAATATTATTAAAGTATTTTCCCCGCCTAGGGAAATGTGATGTGAAACCGCGGTCTAATGCAATACCGCCAGCACTATAAATCCAGTCCTACTGTCTGTTTCACGAAACCGACCCAAATTTTACGGCTATATAAACAATGCAGAAACAATCTTTTTTTTCATAATATTGAAATGGAGCAAAATTTAAGAATGAGCCTTCTTTTTATTTGAAATTTGGTCCTACATTGATTTTATGGCGAAAAAACAATTTTGAAAATTGGTCCAGTATTTCTGAAATTCGAAAATTTCCCCATGTTAAATACCCATAGTGAAGATGTGTATGGGGATTTAACATGCGGAAATTTTTGAATTTCAGAAATACTGGACCGATTTTCAAAATATAACTTGTTTTCTTAGTTTCAGTCAAAATCCAGTTTTTCATTTTTTGACTGCCCACAGCTCCTCCACCTCCTTTTCCCCCCATGTTAAATTCACATAGACAAATCAATTTTTCATAATAAAATCAATATTTGACCAAATTTCACAAAAGAAGGCTCATTTTCAAATTTTGATACAATTTAATATTATCCAAAAAATGTTGTTTTTGCATTGTTTATATGGCCGTAAATTTTGGGCAGGTTTCGTGAAACAACCAGTAGTCATGATAGAAGAGCTTGTTTACAGTATATTGTTCAAGACAACTCGTTGTACCTTGCTAGCCTGAACAAAATGTGTGGCAACGCCTGCTTTTTGAACATCCCTTCCCTTCAACCGGAATCCGGACAGTGCGAGATAGACCCCGAGTTTCCCGCCCAGACGAGACAGGAAGTAGCCACCGCCCACATCTGGGAACAAACCTGCGGCAGACAAAGTGGACAAAACTATGTTAGACACGCCATGCGAGTTTGTACCTAAGAACATGTGCAATAACTCATGAAAAATATTTACAAAATTTACGATATTTTTTCGAAAATAATGCCGATAGTTTTTGAAATTTTCATAGCGAATACAGAATTCTATTCTGCATTTGATATGTAAATTTCGTCATCATTTCACGTCATTTACATAAAATATCAGTTTCATGAATAATAAAAATATTTCATGAAAAATCGCACATGTTCTTAGGTACAAAATCACATGGCGCGTCTCATATTACATACCATTATTTAGTCTCTAGAGTCAGGCTCACATATCATGGAAGACGCAACTCCTTGTTATGTGTATTAGGTCGACATCATCTGAATACAACCTCTATTCTATATACGCGGCTGTGACTAGAGAAATGGGGCAGAGCTCCAGTTAAGGTGCGTAATTTGATCAACTTTGGGGAAACTTTCGTTATGTTTTCGCCAAAATTGGCAAGTTGGGAGTGCTTTAGAATCGTCTCGATTCTAAAGCAATCCCAACTTGTCATTTTTCGTGAAGAAATAAGAAAAATACCCTGAAAATTGGGTCCAATTACGCACCTTAACTGGAGTTCTGAATGGGGCTTATGGGTTTTGCAACCAGTGTAGATCCAGATCAGCCTGTGCATCCGCAGTCTGATCAGGATCTGCACTGTTCGCCGTTCCATCAATGAGACACCATTAATGCTTCTAACAAGAAATATTGAATGTTATCCGGATACAGGAGTGTGTTACCTGATCAGGAGCTACACTGGTCACAAATCCCATAAGCCCCATTTCTCCAGTCACAGTGACATGTAAAATAGGTACTAAATCATGTTCTTTGGCATTTCTTTGTTTCATGTAGATGTAGTAAATTACTGAGCTTGACAATCAAAATGGTTTGGTCCAGTTAATATGTAGTGTGACTGAAGAAATGGAGCTTATGGGTTTTGCGACCAGTGTAGATCCAGATCAGCCTGTGAATATGCATGGTCTGATCAAGATCTGCACTGTTCGCCATTCCATCAATGAAACACTAGTAATGCATCTAACAAGCAATATCGACTGTTCGTTATCAGGCTACAGGAGTGTGCTATTTGATCAGGAGCTACACAAATACCATAAGCCCCATTTCTCCAGTCACAGCCACACATGCCTGCAGTTGCCGTTTATGGGCTTTGCAACCAGTGTAGATCCAGATCAGCCTGTGCATCCGCACAGTCTGATCAGGATCTGCACTATTCGCCATTCCATCGTTCAAACAACCGTCATTCCCCATTTCTCCAGTCACAGCCGCCTATGTGGCCTACCTATTCCAGTTTCTGGCATGGCAAACACTGTTCTCTCTGTGGCCACTCGGAATGTCCCGTGTACCGAGAGACCAACACCCTACAATGATACATGTTGGTGGTCACGATTTCTGTGTACTGGTCTTACACAGATGTGTATTTTAACCCTTTCAACACCAAGTAACTTAATAGGATGTTCCATGCCAATGTTTCACGCTATTTCATTAATTTTGTTCATTCAAATTATCCCATTCTTCTAAAAGGGTAATCTGTACGACGTTTAAAATTATTAACAAACAGTGGAGATCCTGATGAGACGGCTCGTTACGAGCCGGCTCATCTGGATCTGCACTGTTTGCAAACATTGTCTCTATAGAGGTCTGTGGTGTTGAAAGGGTTAACAATTACTGGTATTAACATTCTATGGAACCTCTCTACACCGGACATAGAGAAAAGTTAGTTCTACTTAATTTTGATAGGTTTCATTGTCCTTTATATCCGTCTGTTCATGATCACAAAGCACCCACACGTGTCTTGAAGTAGTTATATTTACAGTGGAACTCTTTAAACCGGACACCCCGGGGACCTCCCAGGGTGTCCGGTTTAGAGGTTCCGCTGTAGTTGTATTAACATTTTATTTAAATTAATTCAACTGGAGTCTAGAATATGTAAACATATTGCTATAGGTAGAGCAGAATTATCAGTTTACAACTAAAAAGTGTTGTGTTTCACAAATTGTGCTTCCTGATACAGTAATAGCAGAATATAACTTACCCCACCCATAGTGATGCCGTCGATTAGTGCTATGTAAGGAATCTGGAATGTGCCTGCAAGATAAAAAGTGAATGCAACAGCTAAGGTCAAACAGAGACGGGACCACAGTTTAAAGTCGCATCCGACAGACCAGTGGGATGGAAATACTATAAAAGTATTTTTGATGCCTAAGGTGAAGTTTGAACCCACAACCTCCAGGTAGGAAGTCAGGTGTTCTAACCCCTAGGCAACAACCAATCCCTTCCTGTAAGATAAACATGGATCGATTGATCATTTATTGCACGACTAGTACGGCCCATTCGATGTCGAATGGGCCGCACTGGTGGGGCAATAAATATTACAGGTAACGTCATTGTTCAAATGCGCTATCGGCGGACAACAGAAAATGTATGGTGTGTCCGTCCGATCAATGCAGGCGATCAGCATGCACAGTTTGATCTTGGGCTTTGCTGGTCGTAAACGCCGTAAGGTGCCTTTTTTCTCAGTCGGCAGCAATTTCTGGCTTATTTGCAACCAGTTTAGATCCAGATCAGCCTGTGCATCCGCACAGTCTGATCAGGATCTGCACTGTTCTCTATTCCTTCAATGAACACCCATCACGATTCTAACAAACAATATAGATTGCTATCAGGCTACAGGAGTGTGCTATTTGATCATGAGCTACGCTGGTCACAAATACCATAAGCAGAGCTCCATATAAGGTGCGGATAGGCCTATTTTACGCCCTTATTTTAACAGAATACGCATTGATTATCAAAAGTGGGAGTACAAAACACCCACAGCAATGTGAAAATACACATTGATTTTCAAATTGAGTAGTGAAAATACTGTAATAAAGTTGAAAATTTACTTTAAGTTAAAAAACAGTTTGCTTTTTGCAGCTCAAATAAGTGAATTTTTAAATTTGTTTTATTTTGTATCATTTGTTCCCTATTTAATAAGGAAGAAAATCAATGAAGCATTTGTAAAACTAATATACACATTGATTTTGGAATATGGGGGTAAAATACTCTTTAGATACAAAACTTATCTGGAGCTCCCATTTTTCCAGTCATAGCCACATTTATGCCTACCTATTTTATTGTTGAGAATGTATTCCTCCTTGAAGAAATCTTTGGCTAACTGCCCGCCAACCTTCCCAGATTCTGTCACGGCTATAAGTAAAAAGATAGAAATTCACAATTCGGAGGGAGTTCAAACAGAAACCAATCACAGGGGTCTGGGGATCGTTTTACTAAACTCCGTAAGACTAAAATGTTCATAAGTGCAAATTTAGGATCGTCTGTAAATTTCAATTGATGGATTTACATTTATTGAGCATAGGCTGCAATCATTGTTTAAAAGAAAACATTGTTAATGTGAAATTTACCAACTATCATAATTTGCACTTACGAACATTTTAGTCTTACGAAGTTTAGTGAAACGGGCCCCAGAACCGTTCCAAATGCCAAATCCTTAAAATGGCTAAACAAACATAATTTTCCACCCACGAGTAAAAGTGTGCTTCCCATGTTGAAACATTAGTATTTTCATACAATTATCACACACCTCAAATCCTGATTTCAGCAATTATCCTGAAAATTCCCACCCCTCCAAACAGTTTATACTCGGATGTTTGTTTACAATATAAAAATACATGTTCCCCCAAAAATATAACAATATATTTTATAGATATACACACAAACTAGAGCCAGTGAGCAGAGGCTCACAGATAGCCCCGGGCTCCGCCTGGACCGACAGACAAAAACTTTAACGAAAACGAACAGACAGACGGATGGAAATCTGAAAATTATATACCCATCAACATACTTTGTATGACGTGGGTACAATAAATTCCTGATCAATTGTGTTTTCATTGGCTCAATAAACTTAATTTTAAGTGTTTTTTTGTGCTCATCTGGAGCTTCCCTCCCAGGATTTGTATCATAATAATTACCCAGAATGTCCCCTCCAGCACAGAATGACTTGTTCCCGGCTCCTTTCATCACGACAAAGGTCATCTTGGGGTCATTCTCCCATGCCTGAAGGTCATGTGACAGGTTTGTTAAAACGTGGTACTTGTACCATCACTACTACAATGTATACGAGCCCAGATTATAAATTACCTGCCTTATTGCGCAACTTTTTCGCAGATCTGGATTTCGAAAAAATACAAAAATTCCATATTAAAGTGAATTCCAAAGTTGACATAAAATTCAGAGCTCATGCGGAATTGAATTAACAGAGCTATGCTCTTGTGTGATGGTGAATGGAGAAATTGGGCTTATGACATTGGTGACCAGTGTGTACTATGTCCAGTCTGTGCATTCACACAGCTAGATCAGGGTCTGCAATGTTCAGATTTCCATTGATGATCAGCGAAACACATCATGCATCTAACAAACAGTATAGTTTGGCATTTGTGGTATAGTCTCATCATCGTCCACTTATCTTCTGATAAACAATTTAGATCCAGAACAGGCTGCAGGAGGCTTATACAATTCCTTTTAATACTAAATACTAAAACTGTGTATGAGGGGTTCAGTGATAAATTAGAATTTCCAGGGTCTAGTGTCTTCAAATTAAAATTGGACGATTCATTCTTTTTCCCAGAAGTTCACTTACAGTCATCTGTGGCATGATTTTTCGTATCATCGACAGGTTCAGCGCATTTAGAGCCTTCGGTCTGTTGAGAGTTATCAGCCCCTTGGTGCCGATAGTCTGTAGGAGGACTTCTTCCTCAGCCGCCGATGTGGAGTATGGCGATGCCATTTTCTGGTAACACATGGACAATATTGGTTGATTGGTTTATTGAATGGGGTTCTACGCCCATTAAACAGCCAGGTCAAATACCTCTGGTAAAACATGTTGAGGGACTGCTCGATTGATTTTTTTCGGTTCTACGCCAATTCAACATCTCTGGTAAAACATGTAGAGATTGATTGATTTTTCGAGGTTCTATGTCCATTAAATAGCAAGGTCAAATACCTGTGTGAAAACATGTACAAATGATGGATTGAGCGATTTAAGTGATTGAATTTATTGTTAAACAGTGTCTGCAAAACAGCACGGTCAAATATCATTGGGAAAATATAATTACGGGATGATTGATTATTAATTCATTGTGTTTTATTAGATCGGTGTATGTGGCTGTGACTGGAGAAACGGGGCTTTTAGGTTTTGTCACTTGTGTAGATCCAGATCAGCCTGTGCATCCGCAGTCTGATCTGGATCTGCACCGTCTGCCATTCCATTAATGAAATATCTGTAATCCTTATAACAAGCAATATAGATCGCTATCAGGCTCCATGAGTGTGCCAATTGACCAGGAGCTACACTGGTCACAAATCCTAAAATCCTATAAGCTCCCATTCACCAGTCACAGCCACATATACGGTACCATTAGGTAGATACCATTTTGGATGGACTGATTAATTAATTAAATTAAATTAAATTGACTGATTGATCGGGGTTTTGCGTCCATTCACCAGCAAGGTCATATACAAACAAGAATACATCACAGCCCATTTGCTCAAACCCTCTGTTACCTTAGCGGACTGTTCAATCCTTAACACGGTTATGAATTTAAGTCATTTCAGCTAACAGAGATTTTGAGCATAAACGCCCTGTATGGGCAGAGTACCGTATAATTTCACTCGATATTAAAACAAAAACTTTCAGCAAATGACAGTATCCTGATCTGGTGTCAGGCACCCTTACTACACCAGGTCACTTGGCTCCAGATGCGAATGCCGCTGAGATTCACCGTTCATGTACGAGTCCATGATTTTTAGAAACATGTAGCGGTACCCTCCCAAGCCTGTAATCAATTACAAAGGCGAAAACCATTGTGATTCGTCGCAATAAAACATGGCATATTGAGTTTTAACCAAACGTTTTGGATCATATACCCAGGGCTCCAGATAAGGAATTAATAATTGAGTACTGTCACTCCATCATTTCTGAAGCAATTGGGTATTTCAACATTTTAATTGGGTAAAATGAAATCACACTACTGTGTACAAATCAACAGACAACAATTGTTGAATAGTTTGCTTGGAAATGAAAACATGTATTGGCATTTCATGAGAATTGTCTCCTAAGAAAAATATGCTATATTTTTGGTCAGTTTATTGTTTTCTGCAGCATGATAAATTTTTTATTGCTTTTTGATACTCGCTACTTCTGATTTAAATTGGGTTTTTGGCAATTTTAATTGGGTATTTAAGCAAATACGCAGCTTATCTGGAGCTCTCATATATCACTTGTGTAACCTGAGATTTATTAAATTTAAAAATCTATGAAGTGAGGAATGAATAATCTTGATGGGGAACAGCGTTTATCCCGTCAACACAGTGCGTATGTGCCGTGAAACGTGGTGCCGTGAAACATTTTTGATATCCAGTCAATACTAGTTTTGCATTTTACAGCCATTTGTAGGTGTTGACGGGATAAACAGAATAGTAGGTTAGTGCCGTGAATGGGAAAAAATATCTGGCGCGGCACGGAAATGGGATGTGCTCAGCAGAGCCTCGCCCATCCCGTTTCCTGAGCCTTGCCAGATATGTTTTCCCATTCACGGCACTACTATTCTCTATCTATTTTCCTTATTTCTGAACCAAAATATATGTTGTGACCACTCATTTGAACCGTCTCGGCGAGACGGTTCAAATGAGTGGTCACAACATATACTTCTGATAAGAAATAAAGAAATTCTTGAGCCTTGCCGGATATTTTTTCCCATTCACGGCACTAACCTACTATTCTCTATATTCAGACTGCACAGATACACTGGTTGCAATCAAAATATACCATTTGTGTCATGGTGTGCCACAGCAGACAGAATCAGTCAAAACCTACCTTACAACTAAATGTTAAAGCACTGTGTAATATGAAATAAAGACAAATAGCATACTTACTACGTGGCGAGAAACGATGCACAGTCTTCTTAATGGCCTAAAATAAATACAGTGATTGATGTATTAATTGAATGGGGTTTTAGGTCCATTAAACAACATGAATTGGATACTCCAGATCAATTGGCCCGCCGAGGTGTGAGCAGAAACAAAGATAAATCCATCATTGATGATCGATTCTCACCGTCGTGACAACCCTATGCCACTTTTTCAGACAATGACGAATACCAGTAGCCTATTTCACCAACATTGCAAAGCATACTTATCTAGCAAAGTATACTTTGAGAGAGACATTTTCAATTTTAGGAAAATTGTATCAATTTTTATTATACTGAATTTATTACATTATCACAGCCATTTTGGCACAGCCATTTTGGCTGTGATAATGTAATAAATTCAGTATAATAATTCTGCATACTTTTCATCATCAAATATATGCAGTTGTTAGTTCTATATGCCATAATGCATTTCGGGAAAAATAAATGATTGCTCCCTCAAAGTATACTTTGCTAGAAAAGAATACTTTGCAATGTTGGTGAAATCGGCTACTGGTCAATGGTCTACAAATCAAGTGCATTAGATTGCAGAGTAATGCAAATAACACACTAATCTGGTAACCATATGCAGCATGCTTGTGAGCGTAATGATCGAAAAGCGGAAGAATAATTGACTATCATCAGATGATCACATTCAAAGATGCTTTTAATGCAACAAGCCGATTGCCAGTGAGTACATCTAGATCTCTCAAGGTCACAATGGTCAAGGTCACCCTAATGATACTGGGTCGATAGCCAACAATGTGAGGAAGTTGTAGAGGAAGTTTAGTAATGATCAGACTAATGGATCAGGAGATATTCAACATTTGTGACTGCACTGTTGAGCCTATACCAGTAGCCGATTTCATCAACATTGCAAAGTATACTTTACTAGCAAAGTATACTTTGAGGGAGTAATTATTTATTTTTCCCGAAATGCATTATTTCATATAGAACTAACGACAGCATATATTTGATGATTCAATGTATGCAGATTTATTATACTGAATTTATTACATTATCAAGAATTGAAGGGTCTAATATTTCAAGGGACATAATTTAATGGCATTCGGAGATGTAAAAATGTCCCCGGGCTCGCTGTCGGGACAACACTGGACTCACTTTTCGCTAACGTGGGCGAGACACAAATAATGCATGTCAAAGACCAGTAGCCAATTTCACCAAAATTGCAAAGTATACTTATCTAGCTTTACTTTGCTAGATAAGTATACTTTGCAATGTTGGTGAAATCAGCTACAGAGCAAGGAACATGATGCAATGTAACTAACAATTCAACATCATATTCACCATTTATTCATGCTTTTTAGTTTAAAGGACATTGACTTTCTTGATTAACCCTTTAAACACTACAGACCTGTATAGTGGTATTGGCAAGCGGTATAGATCCAGATGAGCCGGCTCGTGACGAGCCGTCTCATCAGGATTTGCACTCTTGCAAGTAATTTTATATTTTTTTTGCGAACAAAAACACCCCCTTTTCATGACATCAACTTTCTTGAATAAAAGCTTAGCTTAACAATTATTGCTGTGATACGTCGCGTGATCACGACTCGCCTTTGACGAGTCGTATTTACCAGTAGTAAGACAGGCATGAATTTGCCACTACTGCATGATATGCCATATACATGTACATGTATTGCAAGCATCATGGCATGCAAATATTTTCAGCATTTTTTTATGAAAATGTGTTGCATGAACATTCTTTGTTTTAATTAGAGATATAATCTTAGTCTTACAACAACACATACCTCTGGAACATATTTTGTTGATGTTCTTCTTGGCTGTAATAATCTGAAAATAAAACACTAAGCCGTAAATGTTTGAACAGTGCATGAAAAAAAATCATATACAATCTCAGCAGCAGATGAAAGTATCCGGAAATGACGCTGAAATGAGATAACTGCCAGGGGCGGATCCAGCATTTGGGGAACGGGCGGGGGGTTTGTCTAGTAGCGAAGATAACTCTTGCAATCTACTCCTGTACCGTCCATAGCTAGCTAGAGTAACTGCAGTAGCCTATTTCATCAACATTGCAAAGTATACTTTAGTAGCAAAGTATACTTTGAGGGAGAAATTTTAATTTTTTTTTTTAATTTATTAATTTTTATTATACTGAATTTATTACATTATCACAGCCATTTAATGGCTGTGATAATGTAATAAATTCAGTATAATAATTCTGCATACTTTTAATCATGAAATACATGCATTTGTTAGTTCTATATGAAATAATGCATTTCAGGAAAAATAAATGATTTCTCCCTCAAAGTATACTTTGCTAGTAAAGTATACTTTGCAATGTTGATGAAATAGGCTACTGGAGTTACCGTTAGCAACTAGGGGGTTGTCCTATTTTCGAGCTCTTCGAAATGTACTTTCCTGTGCTTTACGGCATTAAAATTCAGACTCCAACTGGTGGTAAACTGTGATCTATGTAAACTCCGTGGATGAACCCTGGAACCCCCATCCAGATCTGCCCCGGACTGCAGTTGAACACCTAGTGGAAGAACAAGCATTCAACCACGGAAGTGACATGCACCTGCCGAGGCATTTGATCATAAGCACACCAAGTCTGTGACCTTATATCTTGGGACTAGTTGGGGTCAGTGAGTCATGGATCAGACTGATATGATTAGCTGATTCTCAGGCTAGTCAAGATATGGTGAATTATTGTCCTATGCTCGGATGTCTATTTTAGTATTTACACAAAAAATAATTACGTTGCAAGAGGATAATGCAAACTTTATGGAATGATGAAAACTGCATAAACTTCATTTTACGTGGGTATAAATATGTACTAACGAATGAATCCAAGCATTATCAAAATGATTACATAATTATATGATAAAAACAGTAACAAAACTGACAAAATAATTTCTCCCCACATGTGGTTGTTGCCAATATTGGAAGTATCCGAGGAAGGGGCGGAGGTCCAGCGCTCATCAGTCGCCACGCCCAGAACTTCAATCCAGCCCACGCAGATCATCAGGAAGGGCGTGTCCGAATTCATCAGCCAGCCGAAGGTCCACACCCAGTGACTACGCGGATCTGCATCCAGATGCAAAGAGACCTGCACCGTCTACCAGAAACCGCGACAACCGTGCACTGGTGGATGATGCTCCTTTTGATTGCCTGTTTGGAGCCGAAGGGCCAGGCTGATGTGTTGGAGAAATCCCCGGTGGGTCATGTCACCAGGCTACCTCGACGAGAGACCAAGGTTCCAGAGGCAGTGGGCAGTTATTTCTACCTGGACAGGACCCGTGCGAAGCTCCACAACTCCAACGCGACACTCGCACAGGCATGCGGGTCCGTAGATGTGGAGGCTAGACACAGGTTCCAGCTGTCTGGAGTTGCAGTTTACTGCGATCCGGAAACATACCCCACCAGGGAGGAGATAGCCGAGCTGGTCGAGGAGGGAGTCGGTGTGGCTCTCAAATGTGTTGGGCAATGGGCAAAGTCGGCATCAACTACATTGGAGATGGATGGGCCAAGCAGTACATCCTCTTGGGCATGGTCTTGCAGCACCTAAAGCCCGAGCATGTCCTGTAGCCTATTTCATCAACATTGCAAAGTATACTTTAGTAGCAAAGTATACTTTGAGGGAGACATTTTCAATTTTATGACAAATTTATTAATTTTTATTATACTGAATTTATTACATTATCACAGCCAATTTGGCTGTGATAAAGTAATAAATTCAGTATAATAATTCTGCATACTTTTAATCATGAAATATATGCATTTGTTAGTTCCATATGAAATAATGCTTTTCAGGAAAAATAAATGATTACTCCCTCAAAGAATACTTTGCTAGTAAAGTATACTTTGCAATGTTGATGAAATAGGCTACTGGTGCTGCATTGTCGCGGGGTTGACGACGACCAACGAGACGGATGCATGATGCAGCTGCTCTTCCACTTGAAGGGTGTAGTTGCATCAGGCCAGAAAATCCAACTGCACTGTTTCTGGGGAACGCAAGCAGTGGTCGACCGTTGGCGGAAGGAGTCTCGAACACCCACTTCGGTTTCACGGCGATGGCCGAGTCATTCGACCATGTATGAGGTGGGCCTGAGGGGCGTCCCCGATGATCGACTACTCCTGGAGACGGACTCCCCCTACTTCAGGATCGGAGGCAGGCGGTACACCACCCCAGTGCAGATTGGCATGGTTGGGGCAATTGTGGCGTCACGAGGAAGTGGTCCCAGCCATGGAAACTCGTTGATAACGCACGTCGATAACGCACCCCCCTAAATTAATTCCTGCGTACGGGCCGGATCCGGGCATTTAGAGAGTGGGCGCCGCCATTTTTTATATGAAAACGTGCGGGGAAACTCCAAGAAGAGATCAATCTAATCTAAGACTAAGACGTGCAGGCACCGGGGCGGGATCAACTGATCCTGAGAATAGTGCTGCAGTAGCCATTGCTTGTCGTAAAAGGCGACTAAACTGGCTTAACGATTGGGTTCATACTTTCCGGAACCCACTATACCGGATTTGGCCCTCATGTACATTTTTGGCTTTCTTGTATGTGAGAGTTAAGTCCGGCTATGCCCCATATATAAAAGTAAGATTAGTGCTAATCCTATTACTTTTAGGGGATGGGATAAATGATGCTGGTGTGGCGAGGGCCTGGCACCAGATCAGGTTGTTCTAATTTCAGGACTGAATATATATTTTGATTGTAAATATTGAGTTCTGAAGTTGGGATTTACTCCCCTCGGACAGGTGGATACGGGACACGACCCCGTTGACCCGTCTGCGTGTAGACTCCCTGAGGCTTGTACCTCTATGTCAGAAAAGTGGACGTTAAACCCTATTCACTCACTCACTCACTCACTAAGACTAATCACGAAAAATAAACAGTAAGTGTAGTACTAGTATTACTAGTAATCGCATTTTGGAGCAAAAATATTTACACCGTCACAGTATGTTTAGACATGATTTTTGATTGAAAACGTTTAAATTTTGAAACAATAAGACAACGACCGAAAAATGCATGGAATACATGCCGGATCGCCCCCCCCCCCACCCCCCCCCCCCCCCCCTGAATCCGTCCATGAATAGTGTTAAAAAAAAATAGAGAAAAAATATAGATTTAGAGGAATATTTCAAACCTGACATGTCCATGCATATATGTGAAATCTATTTACGAACTACTATAAACATGTCAACACACTGATAACCTGAATAGTACAATGCAATAGTGCAGTATTAATCGTCAGTTTCTTATCATTTGTCCTTGCAAGCTCTGTCGGAACTCTTCAATGAAGAAGGACAGAAAAGCAATGGCGGCGTACGATAATTTTTTCGAGGAAACAACAAAACCAACGAATTTAGACGAAGACAGAGAAAAAATAAGAAATTTTGTTAATAGACATATCGCAAATAAATCCCGAATTGTCCTTGTAACGGTATTAATCGTGACTGACATGCTTCGTGCATTGTAATACTGTCTTATAAATTTAACATGTGTATAGATGTGTATTCGTGGCAATCCTATATTCGGACAAATAATGAACATTTTTATAGTTGACTTTTTTGGCCTTTTCCACGGTCCCTATAAGCCTGACAAAAATAGTAAACCGTTTCATTTTGACTTTCACACTGGTGTTGACTTTCACACTGGTGGCTGCAACCTGTTGACTTTCAGCGTGTTGACATACCGGCCATAATACCGGATACAACGTGTTGACTTTCATACTGGTGAATGAAACGTGTCAACTTTACGTTCAACTGTCAACATGTTAATTGACTTTCATACTGGTGGATGCAACATCTTGACTTTCACACTGGTGAATCAAACGTGTTCACTTTCACACTGGTGAATGCAACGTGTTAACTTTCAATGAAATGCCACATGTTCGAGTGTCAAAGCTGGACAACATTCTACTCACACTAGTACTTATTTCACATATTGGAATGTTTAACTCCAATAAGTTTTATATTACCAGATTTAATGATTAACTGTTCAACAGGAAATGGAAAGTCAATGATGGGACATTGCATTCTACACTTGGCTGAACTATAAGCATGATAAGTATGTTATTGTTCACATATTGGATTTTTCCTGAACTAAATGCTGCCTTAACAATCCAATATGTGAACAAAAACTTAAAGTTATTAAACAAATTTCCTGATTTCATAGAAAGTCTGAAACTTGGTAGAGCCTCAGTTTGTATGTCATAATCAGTAAGCATATCTAATAAATACATGCACCATATTAAATCGTCACAACTGTTAGCTCTATTTCAGTCTCCGCGAAAGTCGTCGGTCCGTCGGACATGTCCGTTAAAATTGCCGCCGGTCCGCCGGTTAACCGGAAGTCACCAGACCGAATGTCCGACTATATATATATATTTTTGTCCGGTCTGGTATAATTTCAAGTTGACCAGACCGAATGTCCTGTAAAATTTTGGCAGTTTTTATTTATTGCATAGCCACAGAATCATACATTGACGCTGCTCTGAATGAAGTTTACTTATTTATTTTATCAAGTAAAAGCTGTTGGTGTCATGCATGTTTTCTGTTTCAGTCTGGAGGGACAACTGTACCGCTAGAAGGCTCCACTGTACGGTTTATAGACAACTTCAGTATTGGCACCCGGGGATCAGCTTCTGCTGAGTATCCTTGACATTTGAGTATTCAACAGAGCTCCAGATAAGCTGTTTATTTGCTTAAATACCCAATTAAAATTTCCAAAAACCCAATTGAAATGAGAAGTAACGAGTATCAAAAAGCAATACAAAATTTGTGGTACATTTATCATGCTGCAGAAAACAATAAACAGACCACAAATATGAAGCATAATTTTAGCTCGCCTGCACGAAGTGCATAAGAGCTTATGGCATACCCCCGGCGACGTCGGCGTCAGCGTCGGCGTCCACAAACTTAACGTTGGGTAAATGTCTTATAACTTCTGTTTCCTTTCATGGAACACCTTGTTATTTCATACATGCATTCCTCAGATGACCCTCTATCATACTATAGCAAATCCATGACCCACCACCCAACCCTTACCCCAAGGTCAAGGTCACAAACTTGGCACATTCATAAAACTAAACGTTGGGGTAAATTTCTTATAGCATCTGTTTCCTTTCATGGAACGCCTTGATATTTCATACATGCATTCCTCAGATAACCCTCTATCATGCTGTAGCAAATCCATAACCCACCACTCAACCCTTGCGCCAAGGTCACAAACTTAGCATGTTCATAAACTTAACTTTGGGGTAAATGTCTTATAAAATCTGTTTCCTTTCATGAAACGCCTTGATATTTCATACATGCATTCCTCCGATGACCCTCTATTATGCTGTAGCAAATCCACAACCCATCACTCAACCCTTACCCCAAGGTCAAGGTCACAAACTTAGCATGTTCATAAACTTAACGTTGGGGTAAATGTTGTGTAACTTCTGTTTCCTTTCATGGAACGCCTTGATATTTCATACATGCATTCATCTGATGATACTCTATCGTGCTATAGCAAATCCATGACCCACCCCATCCCTTTCCCGAAGGTCGAGGTCACAAACATAGCACGTTCATAAATTTAACGTTGGGGTAAATGTCTTAACATCTGTTTCCTTTCATACATGCATTCATCTGATGAAACTCTATAGAGAATCCATGACCCAGCACCCACCCCAAATGTCTTATAACATTTGTTTCCTTTCATGGAACACCTTGATATTTCATACATGCATTCCTCAGATGACCCTCTATCATGCTGTAGCAAATCCACAACCCACCACCCAACCCTTACCCCAAGGTCAAGGTCACAAACTTAGCATGTTCATAAACTTAATGTTGGGGTAAATGTTGTTTAACTCCTGTTTCTTTACAGGGAACGCTTTGATATTTCATACATGCATTCATCTGACGATCCTCTATTGTGCTACAGCAAACAGCAAATCCATGACCCCCCCCCACCCTTTCCCCAAGGTCACAAACTTAGCACATTCATACATGCATTCCTCATGTGAATAGCTATCATGCTGTAGAAAATCACCAAATTAGTGCGTTCATGGTTAAATTTTGTTTTACTTCTGTTTTCAGGGAGGGCATTGATATTTCATACATGCATTCATCTTAATATGCTATATTATGCTATAGCAATTCCACGACCCACCTTGCACCACTGACCCCAATGTCAAGGTCCACCGCACGCCTCTTAACCCAAGGTCAATTATATATAATATTCATGTTTTTTTATGCAACTGTACCAAGTTTGAGTAAAGGCTGCCAACAGGCGAGCTTCGTTGTCTTCTGACAACTCTTTTTCTTGTTATCAGAGAAATATTGTTATAACTTCTATTTCCTTCATCCAAAATGTTTAATATTTCACACATGCATTCCTGTAAGGCTCTTCTACCATGCTGTGCCAAATCCACGACCGTCCAACCCCCGCTGATCCCAAGGTCAAGGTCAAATACTTAATCTGTTTACAAAACTTAACATCAGAGAAATATTGTTATAACTTCTACTTCCTTCATCTAAAATGCTTAATATTTCACACATGCATTCCTGTAAGGCTCTACTACCATGCTGTGCCAAATCCACGACCGTCCAACCCCCGCTGATCCCAAGGTCAAGGTCAAATACTTGGTCTCTGTACAAAACTTAACATCAGAGAAATAATTTATAACTTCTATTTCCTTCATTGAAAATTATTCATATTTCACTTGTGCATTCCTCTAAGGTTGTACTATCATGCTGTGACATATCTACGACTGTCCAACCCCGCTGATCCCAAGTCAAGGTCACACATACTTAGTCTCTTTACAAAACTTAACATCAGAGAAAGGAGACAATGCTAATGAAATGCCAAGACATGTTTTCATTCCGAAGCAAACTATTCAATAATTGCTATCTGTTGATGTGTAAACAGTAGTGTGATTTTGTTTTACCCAATTCAAATTTTGAAATTCCCAATTTCTTCAGAAATGATGGAGTGACAATACTCAATTACTAATTCCTTATCTGGAGCCCTGTTCAACGTGGAAAGTCACATAATATGGATATGTTATTCTCGTGAAATGTGAAGCAGATCCGAGCAAGGAAATAGAAATTATAACCGATTTCTCTGATGTTAAGTTTTGTAAAGAGACTAAGTATGTGGCCTTGACCTCGATATCAGCGGGTTTTTGTCGAGAAATATTGAAAATATAAAATTTCCGACAGACAACTAAAATTAATTCAACATACTAAGGGTTAATCTATCGCTAGCCAATCAATCGATCGATCGAGATCGCTCGCCCTTTCACCCACCCTCCCTCCCTCACCCACCATCCAATTAGTCTAGTCAATCGATCAATAAGTCAGTAGTCAAACAATCTGTCACACGTCAATCAATCAATAAAGTAATCAGTGACTAATCAGTCAATCAGTTTCCAGTCCTTAACACCCCGTCAGGTATTTCCTGGAGAATGGGTATGCCGTGATATTTCTCCACAGATCGCGGTCCCTGGAGCCGTTTACTCGCCACCTGCCCCAGAGCCAGCTGTTGGAGGTTCTACAGTTCTCGACTGATAATACCCTGCAGGGTATGCTGAACCCTTTTCATGTTGAATACAGTGCTCCAGATAAGCTGCGTATTTGCTTAAATACCCAATTAAAATTGCCGAAAACCCAATTGAAATTGCCGAAAACCCAATTGAAATCAGAAGTAGCGAGTATCAAAGAGCAATAACACATTTATGGTACCTTTATCATGCTACAGAAAACAATAAACAGATCACAAATATA
Organism: Conchocele bisecta; assembly: GCA_029237695.1. NCBI lineage: Eukaryota > Metazoa > Mollusca > Bivalvia > Lucinida > Thyasiridae > Conchocele > Conchocele bisecta. The sequence goes on along the minus strand of CM055270.1, from coordinate 23,934,155 downwards.
GCCTATTTTTCTTATTTTCCATGACAACACATCTTGGTATTTCATTAGAATTGTCTCCAAGGAGACAATTCTAATAAAATTCCAATACATGTTTTCATTTGGAAGCAAACTATTAAATAATTGCTGTCTGTTGATGTGTAAACAGTAGTGTGATTTTATTTTACGCAATTAAAATGTTGAAATACCCAATTGCTTCAGAAATGATGGAGTGACAATACTCAATTACTAATTCCTTATCTGGAGCTCTGGAATATACCCAATTTGTCTGACTGAACGTCAGTAGTTTTCTTGTTTCTGCACTGAAGCATATATTGTGACCACTCATTTGAACCGTCTCATGATGAGACGGTTCAAATGAGTGGTAACAACATATAATTTCATTTCAGAAATGACGAGAATTTAAATACCGTAATTATTCTAATATATGTCCCCGGGGCTATGCGATGTTCTGCATTAGTTTTGGAATTATAATTGCTTAAGAAAAAATGAAATTTGAATATTGAGATGACTTAACCCTTCCTACGCTGGAGATGGAAATTGCTGTCTGCTGTTTTTCATTTTTGCTTTAATTCTTAACAAAAAACTGGTTTTGACAGCACATGAGAACCGTCTCCCTCATACGCTGTCAGAACAGGTTTTTGTCGAGAAATATAGAAAATAAAACATTTCCAGCAGACAACAACATTTAATTCAGCGTAGTAATAGCCCGTGAGCCAGATACCGAAACCCTCCCCCCCCTGTGGGATTTTTGCAGACATATTTTTCCTAAAACTAGATTCAATTGCGAGTGTTATGCCGTATGTCTGCGCTCTGTAACCCGCTGGATGAACATATGGCGCCATTTTGAAGTAGGTCACCCTCGGACTTTTTCCCATCTTCATAAATCACATTTTTAACTAAAAATTGACCAAATTATATCATTTTAATTACATAAAGTAGTATTTTTGCACTTTTTCAGAGATGTTGGACAATATGGAATCTAATAAGGTACACTTAAACAAAATCTGATAATCCAGAAGTCAAATTTTACGTGTTTGATTACCCCACCCACCCAATTTCAATGGTAAAATATACATGTTAATAACTTTATGCAAACGTGGTATTTTTTCATATTATCAATGTTAATGTAAGCTAGGAGTGTCTATTAAACATATCCAATGCAAATACGCCCAATTTTTTTGTGTCTACTGCAAAATATACAAAGTGAAAAACAACACATTTTTACCATTCCCCACCCACTAATTTTACAATGGTTATTTCACCGGTATTCAATATTATGCAACGTCAGATCCTTAAAACCGGTTGCTATGGACAGACAACTAGTTACATATTTATTAGTATTGTCTATGCAGACTGCAGATACTATTTGTCGAATGTTCGTCCGTCTGTACGCACGCTTCTTAGCTTCTTAAATATTAATTGACTGCATCGATTGGGAATAATGTACACATATTAATATAGTTCGAGGCATGTGATCATTATCGTCAACAGGAGTTAATATACGATAATAGTTATCCATTTGTACATAGATTTCTTCTCCTTTTTTTACAATATTCAGTAATGGTGTTAATATCGTGCATCAAATATGCCTGACGGAGGAAGAAAATCCTGAAAGCTAAAAACAATTTTTTAAGATAAAATAATAAAACCATGTTTTGTTTTCACTTCGCTATCCGACATAAGATGAAACCATACATATAATGGATGAAGTTGGATCAATTTGTTAATTATGCAATTTCAAAATGGCCGCCACATTGATAATTTATATATATGTATACAGCATATATCGCTCGATATGATTGTGGAGATGGACATAATGGTCTATATCATTTGTAACTTCCTTATTATTATATTGAGGTGGCGGAGCAGCCTTATAATCTGGTGGAACATCCTTATGTCGTGCTGATACATCCTTATACATGTAGTGTGATGCAACTGCCTTATATTGTGATGGAACATCATTATAGTGTGGTGGAACCACATTATGTTGTGGTGAAACTGCCGTATAATGTGATGAAAATGCATTATAGTGTGACGAAACTGCCTTATATTGTGGTGGAACTGCCTTATTTTGTGAGGAAACATATGTATAATGTGATGGAGCATCATTATATCGTGGTGGAACATCCTTTGAGAGTGGTGGAACATTCTTATATTGTAATGGAACTGCCGTATACTGCGTGATAACTGCCTTATAGTGTGGCTGAACATCCCTATATTATGGTGAAACTGCCTTATAATGTGGTAGAACGGTCTTATATTGTAATTAATTTGCCTTATATTGTCACTAAACATCATTATACTGTGTGGAACGTTCCTTATAGTGTGGTGGAACATCATTATATGGTGGTGAAGCCGCCTTATAATGTGGTGGCACTGCCATATAGCGTGACGACACTGTCTTATATTGTGGTGGAACTGCCTTATATTGTGACAAAAATATCTTTATATGGTGGTGATGTATCCTTATATCGTGATGCAACATCATTATATAGTGGTGGAACTGTCTTATATTGTAATAATTTGCCTTATAGTGTGGTGGAAGTGCCTTATATTGTTATGAAACACCATTATAATGTGGTGAAACATCCTTATTTAGTGTGGTTGGAAACATCATTATCTTGTGGTGAAACCGCCCTTTATAATGTGGGTGGCACTGCCATATATTGTGACGAAAATGTATTATAGTGTGGTGAAACTGTCTTATAGTGTGAGGAAACATAATATTCTGTGGTGGAGCATCCTTATATTGTGATGGAACAGCCTTATATTGTGACGGAACATCCTTATAGTGTGACGGAACATCCTTATATTGCGATGGAACTGTATTATAATGTGTTGGAACTGCATTATAGTGTGGTGGTACATCCTTATATTGTGGTGAACTGTCTTACAGTGCAAGTAATGTTCCTGATATTGTGATGGAACATCTTTATAATGTGGTGAAACTGCCTTATAATGTGTTTTATCTGCCTTATATTGTGATGAAACTGCTTTATATTGTGGTGGCACTGCCTTATAGTTTGAATAAACATATTTATATCGTGGTAGAACTGCACTATAGTGTGATTAAACAGTATTATGTTGTGATGGAGCATCCGTATATTGTGGTGGAACACCCTCATATCGTGATGGAACAAGCTTATGTTGTGATGGAAAAGGCTTGTAGTGTGATGTAACATCCGTATAGTGTAATGGAACATCCTTATATTGTACCGGAACTGTCTTATAATGTGGTGGAACATCACTACACTGTGGTGGAACGTTACATTGTGGCAGAACATCTTTATATCTGATTGATATAAAAGTGTGATGCTCCATGCAAGTCTTAATTTAGTTAGATCAAACATGACGCAAGAGACCCTAACATTTTATCACATGTTTGTACTGCTACACGTCGATACTCTATGGAGATACATCTATCTTAACTTAACCATCATGATATCAATATAGCCCTCTCTTCAAATAGTAGTAGCTGCATCATTTATTTGGCCAGTGTGAATTATTTTATTGCATACATCCAAATAATGTAGCACGAGTGTAACATCAAATTAAATGAAGTACAATATATGCCTCCTCACTTCATATACTGTACATTTAATTTAATATAACAATGGTGTTACTATTTATACACATAGCTGTGGTTTTGTTAACTAATCAATGTTGAATGATACAAATGCTAATAATCAACATAATTAACTGATAATAGACAGATGTCCCGGATTACGTAATACCTTGATTTCATTTGCAACCATGAATCATCAATCTGTTCACTTACAAGTAACAGGGTCGTACTATTACCATATATTTCAGAGTATTAATAAGATTAAAAATGGTTCTGTAAGTATTAATTAGACAACTGGTGCAGACAGTGAAAATTCCTACTACTATGCGAACCTAATTTGATTTGCAATTGTCACTACACATGCCTGATGATCATATACATGATTCACATGTATACTGTATTTAAATGTTATTAATACTACCTAATGGTGACTATTGTGATTGTCACTGATTGTGTCAATCAATCAACCAATATAATAGATTCTTTCAATCATCACAACCAGTCAGCAAATGTTTTAAACATGTTTTTGTGCATTTTTATACAATTTGAATTGCTGAGAAAAACATGATTTTTTATTGTGATTTATGAAAATAAACATATTAGGCGGCCATTTTGAATGTATAACAACATTATTGTATCATGGAACATGACTGTGAATGCTAAGCAAACTATATTTAGGTCAATTTGTATTATAATATATGACCATTGCGTGTTTTATAGCATCTTCGAAATTCCAGACAGTAGTAAATATGTAGTTTATGGCGGCCATTTTGAAATATTTTGAGAGTTATGATATTTAAAGGGATTACATGTTCCTTTCACAGGTATATATAAGTAATGCAATGAAAAATAAGTGCATTTTAACATCATTTACAGTTTTGTAATAGTTCTCAATAATAGTTATATTGAAAATAATGTTGAAAAATGCCAATTTTGGCGGCCATTTTGGAAATTATTGGTATAGTATGATGTAATGATGTATAATGTCCATTGTATACCATTCAGTAACCAATTTGGCAAAACATCGTAGCTATTTACAGGGTTTGTACTTGCCTAAATATCAATTAACAGTCATAATATAAACGGCTCAAAATGGCATGGCGGCCATCTTGGAAAATGGCCGCCATTTGTTCATCCAGCGGCTTTTTGAGCGCAGACATTCAGGATTAATAGACAATAGGCTACTGAATCTGAAAATCATAGTCACCAAAAATCCCACAGGGGGGGGAGGGGGGGTTATTGGTGGCTCAAGGTATATAAGGGTTAACTATGTGAAAAGGAAAGAATTTGTCTGAAAGTCTATAAGGGGGGCTACTATAGAATAAATATGATACGTGTGAATGGGTATCCCATATTAAATGGGTTAATATATACAGGCCAGCATAAATAAAACTTATGGCCAACTATAATATATGAATGTTGGACAAAAAACCCTTGGACATAAGCCCCTTCGTGTGAAAATGACCACATGGACATGTGGTCATTTTTACACGAAGGGGTTTATGTCCAAGGGTTTTTTGTCCGGATACAATAATATATTGACATTATATTTTTTCATTCATTCAAACTGGGAGAGAGAATGAATAATTGTTTTATCCAACTCATTTTCGATCGGCCAATCTTTTTTTTTTTAAGTTCACTATGTTGCATATACTTGTATAAATGACATTTATTACATAAAATAGGCTTTCACACTGTAATAACAGGTGTGTTAGCAATGGATTTACATTTATATATGCAGCCTATGCAGGCCCGCAGCCAGACCTGTTTGAAGGGGGTGTCGTTTCGAAGGCTGAAGGGGCTGAGGCATCTAAGGGGGTCTAAAAATGTGGACCTCGAGGCTAAAAAAGTGGACCTCGAGGCTGGGCGGGGGGGTCGTCCGACCGCTCCGCCCCCCCCCCCCCCTGGCTACGGGCCTACTATGCTCAATAAATGTAAATCCATCAATTAAAATTTTCAGACGATCCTAATTTTTAACATTTTTGTCGTATGAAGCTTAGTGAAACGGCCCCCTGCAGTGTAACTTCTGTAAACCGGACACCCTGGGATCCCCATTGTGTTTAATTTAGATGTGTTTCACTGTAATTTATTGGAAAGGACAACAAATGTTCACAGAGTACCTAATTTACAGTGGTACCTCTCTAAACCGGACACCCTGGGAGAGACCTCCCAGGGTGTCTGGTTTAGAGAGGTTCCACTGTATTTTTATCTATTATTCAGTAAAACAAGACCAAAACGACAGACTTGCGTCCATTGTTCAACGATACCAAGATGTTCACAGACAAGGGAGATTACTCAGCATTGGATTCACGACACTCGTGGATTACCTCCACCTACTGAGGGCTGGTTCCCAGCTCCTGGGGACAGCCGGGAACCAGGCCATGTTGTACCTGGCCGCGGCCGTGTCAGATTTCTACATTCCTAAGGATAAGATGGTAGGCATTTAAATCAACTACTTTTTTTTATCAAATTTACCGGATTAATTTAATTTTTTGTCATCTGCTGTTATTTTCTATTTTCCATTTTTCTCATCAAAAACATGCTTTGACAGCACTTTAGAATAATTTACAACATGCTTTGACAGCACTTCAGAATCATTTCCATTGGAAATGATTCTGAAGTGCTGTCAAAACATGTTTTTATTGAGAAATAAGGCAAGATATAAAAACAACAGCAGACGACAATTGTTGTGAGTAGCGGTCTAAGGGTTAATATATGGTTTCTCACAGCAAGGAATTTCCAAATATTTATGGTGAGAATGGTTGTACTTGTTATCATAATAACAAAAGATTTGGATACAATTTGTAAAAATGTAAATGCTTGGATTTAACGACGGCACTGGCTCGATGACCTTCCATGTCGTCTCCCAAGAATAGGAGATAGGACAGAGGTGGATACAGAGGAAACCGGCCCCAGGGGGCCTAGCTCTTATTAGAATAGTCCCCTCTGGTTCTTTAACGTGCCCAGACTCGATACACGGAACCGCCGTTGTAAGTCTCCATTTGAAAGGACTAGTAGAGCAGGAAATACAAAGTATCTCAGAAATACTGACGCCCGGGAACTGAACCTTGAATCCGCGTCGCCAGCGAGGTAGTCCGATGGTGTTACCCTTCGGCCACAGTCTCCAAAACAAATGGTGTCCAAATATTTAGGGTCATTATCGTATAAACTTTTAAAGGTCTAACCATACAAACGTGTAGTGGTGCATGAAATAATGCCACAGCTGGGGATCTGGGGGCCATTTCACTAAACTTCGTAAGACTAAAATGTTCGTAAGTGCAAACTTGTGATAGTCTGTAAATATCACATTAACAATGTTTTCTTGTAAACAATTATTGGATTTACATGTATTGAGCATAGGCTGGATATGCAGCCTGTGCTCAATAAATGTAAATCCATAAATTGAAATTTACAGACGATCTTAAATTTGCACTTACGAACATTTTAGTTGTACAAAGTTTAGTGAAACGGGCCCCTGGGACCTCACCCCCTCGAAAAAAAATCAACTTAGACCCCAAAATAGCATTTCATACGTTCTAGAGCCAATTGTTAGTAGAATATTGGTCTTTCAGCCTATAACATACAACAACCAGTAACCAAAACAAACAACAACAACAAAAAATGCCTAACATGCTACCGTTGCTGTCGTGATGGTGTCTTCGGCCGTGCCATACTATCTGAAGGCTGACGTTGAAGGCCATGCTATATGAAGGTCTGCTCAACCCGCAGCCCAGTTATACTTGAAAATTTTCAACCTGACATGCTATGATGAATCCAACATGCAATGCTCACCTAGACAGGGCCTGGGGCCCGTTTCACTAAACTTTTTACGACTGAAATGTTCGTAAGTGCAAAATTATGATAATCTGTAAATTTCACATTAACAATGTTTTCTTGTAAACAATGATTGGATTTACATTTATTGAGCATAGGCTGCAAATGCAGCCTATGCTCAATAAATGTAAATCCATCAATTCAGATTCCCAGACGATCCTAAATTTGCATTTTAGTCGTACGAAGTTTAATGAAACGGGCTCCAGGTTGCTCAAAGCCTCTATTAGCTTAAAACTAACACTGTTAAGGATTTAGCAGTATATTAGGCTAATTGATACATTAACCAAGATAGCTTAACAATCAAAAACGATAAATTTAATACCAAAAATCACCAGCCTGGTATTCTCTTTGTTGTTGTCCACTGTAAATCAGGCATATGGCCATTCCGGGACATACTTATGTCTTTTGCAATCATGAACATGCATTTTTATCCGAGATGCGTTGCCAATAAACCTATCAAACTGAGTTATGATATCTGTTCTTGCTGTCCGGTTTAGAGAGGTTCCACTGTATAGGAAAACATGTACTTGGGACTGGTAAGTTGACTTTGAGTTATCAGTACTTTGTCTTAAGAGAGTTTGAGGCAACGAGTGTAGACTGTATATCGATTGTAGCCCCAGCACAAGATCCAGTCTTCAGAAGGGCCGTTACAACTGTCCCTGGAACTGGTGCCCAAGATGATGGAGGCCCTGGTTAAACACTGGGTCACGAACACCTTCGTAGTCTCCTTCAAAGTAAGCTTGACCTTGACACCTGCTGGTTAACTCTTAAAAGGCGGGAACCGAAAATTGTCGTCTGCCGTTCTTTCTTATTTTGTATTTTCTCTCAATGAAAACATGGTTTGACAGCACTTTAGAATCATTTCCATTGGAAATGATTCTTAAGTGCTGCCAAACCATGTTTTTGATAAAAAAAATGAAAATAAACAAGAAACAGCAGACGGCAAAATTTAATTCTGCATTGTAAGGGTTAAATAGGTGGCTTTATCCCATCAACACAGTGCGGATATGCATCTCCTCTTGTACGGATGGGTCATGGGCTAGAGGTTAGAGAACTGGACTTCAATACCAGAGGCTGTGGGTTCAAACCTTGGCTTGGGCATAAAAAATGCTTTCATAGTATTTCCATACAACAGGTCTTTCGGATGAGACAATAAACTGAGGGCCCGTCTCTGTATGGCATTAGCTGTTGATGGGACTTTAAACTCATTCACATAGGGATGGGCCGTCACCTAGGGGATACACAGGTGGAATACTCGGACCTCTGATACAAAGAAAATGACCATTACAAAAAAATCCATTACCCCACCTACTTGGTCTCATACAGTACTATCTATTAACGTCATGTACAGTACGACGATACATGGTGGGTAGGGTAATGGGATTTTTTTTAATAGGCATTTTTTTGGTGTCATAGGTCCGAGTCTTCCACCTGTGAGGGGATATGGCATTGGACTTCAGTACTGGAGGCTGTGAGCTCAATCCTCACTGGGTGTGAGAAATACTAACATAGTATATCCATCCCACTAGTCTTTCGGACAAGACTACAGCTGATTCTCTTTATCTCGATTTCGCTTATCTCAATATACCTGCTGATCTCGATATGCGTCCGAGGTCCCGGCCGAATTCTCTATATAGATCATGTATTTCACTCCTGATAAATCGATATCGGAAATGTCGATATTTCGGTTATGTCGAGGTGGAAATAGAGTCCCGATAGCATGTTTCCTTCATATTTTTATTCTGATAACTCAATGTGAAAAATAGGTGCCAGGCACCGCCTGGCACCGCCTGGCACCACCTGGCACCGCCAAGTCTGATTCAGAGAGTGAGTGAGTGAGTGAATAGGGTTTAACGTCCGCTTTTCTGACATAGAGGTACAAGCCTCAGGGAGTCTACACGCAGACGGGTCAACGGGGTCGAGTCCCGTATCCACCTGTCCGAGGGGGGTAAATCCCAACTTCAGAACTCAATATTTACAATCAAAATATATATTCAGTCCTGAAATTAGAACAACCTGATCTGGTGCCAGGCCCTCGCCACACCAGCATCATTTATCCCATTCCCTAAAAGTAATAGGATTAGCGCTAACCTTACTTTTATATATGGGGCATAGCCTGACTCAACTCTCACATACAAGAAAGCCAAAAATGTACATGAGGGCCAAATCCGGTATAGTGGGTTCCGGAAAGTAGATTATCTCAGGTAAGTTTTCACACGTCTATAGAATTAAAAAACACCGACTCTAAAATGTGTTAAACGTTGCACAAACATGTTAAATTAATTCACTTAAACAATAATTAACCAATTAATCAATGTGATATCGGATCACTTTAACATGAAGATGAAATAAACAGCGTGGCAATCAAGTTAATTGAACTTGACATTTCTTAACGCCGATTTGATTCAACTTGGGCCGAATTTGTTTGTGGCCGACGAGTCTGAATTTTGCGATTGAATAATAACATCGTCAGAAAAGACGGCGAGCGTTGACATTTAGATGTAACTCTTATTCATTGATGTGTATTGGGTATCATGATTTGCAAAACAAATGTTGTGTACCGGAAATTGTGTCGTGCATATGCGATATATGTAGTAACAACGCATATTAGAAAATGCGCAATTTATGAAAACCCGGAAGTAAAGTAAAGTCGGTATTTTTATCTCGAAGTTCGGATATGTCGATATATTTTGCTCAGTCCGGTCAACATCGAGATAACGAGCATTACCTGTATTTCCATGAGACTTGAAACCGAAGTCCCGTCTCCGTCAGCTTTTGCTAGCACGTTAAACTCATTCACTTTCTTGCACATTCATTTGGTAGGGTTAGAATATTACCCAGTTGACAACAGAACTGCTACTTCAATGGTGGAATGGCGAATGATCAGACTGCACAGGATGATCTAGGGCTCCAATTATCACAAACGTCTCTAGTCAACGTTTCACTGGTTGAACGCCACATGACATTACCGAATGGCGTCAGTCTAATGACATGACATAAATAAGTCTGCATTATTTTCAAATGACCACCTTATATTTGTTCATATTGTAATTCAAGTTACCTGATTATAAATTTAACATGTCTTTGTCATCAAGTTATCAGTCTCTGCTCAGAAATTGTAGGAATTTGTTAGCTCCGCATGACTTGCCGAGGCATTCCTACATGTTCAGAGCTCCAGATAAGTTCAGTATCTAAAGAGTATTATACCCCCAGATTTCAAATTCAGTGTGTATTTTACTTTTACAAATGTAAGATAGATTTTCTTCCTTATTAAATAGACAACAAATGATAAAAAATAAAACATTTAAAAATTCACTGTTTTTTGCAGCTCAACTAAGTAAATGTTCAACTTTATTACAGCATTTTCGCTACTCAATTTGAAAGTCAATGCGTATATTCACATTGCTGTGAGTATTTTGTACTCCCACTGTTGATAATGAGTGCGTATTCTGCTAAAATAAGTCTGTAAAATACGCCAATACGCACCTTATCTGGAGCTCTGCAGGTTTCCTAGCCTGATAAACTTGATATTGAAAACACTGGCCCTGGTATCAGAGCTCCAGTTAAGGTGCGTAATTCGATCAACTTTGGGGGGAATTTTGTTATTTCTTCACCAAAAATGGCAAGTTGGGAGTGCTTTAGAATCGTCTCATTGAGACGATTCTAAAGAACTCCCAACATGCCATTTTTGGTGAAGAACTAAGAAAAATACGTCGAATATTTGGTCAACATACACACCCACGTCACCCAGTAACCCTTTCACCCATAAATAATTGGCATAGACCGGTTCATGCTAATTTTTGGAATACTAGTAGTTAATCAGGGCTGCAGATAAGGTGCGTATTTGCGTAAATACCCAATTAAAATTGCCAAAAACCCAATTTAAATCAGAAGTAGTGAGTATCAAAAAAGCAATGAAAAATTTGTGGTATCTTTATCATGCTACAGAAAATAATAAACAGACCACAAATATAGCATATTTTCTTATTTTCCCATGAAAACACATCTTGGTATTTCATTAGAATTGTCTCCAAGGAGATAATTCTAATGAAATACCAAGATGTGTTTTCATTTAGAAGCAAACTATTCAATAAATGCGGTCTGCTGATGTGTAAACAGTAGTGTGATTCTATTTTACACAATTAAAATTTTGAAATACCCAATTGCTTCAGAAATGATGGAGTGACAATACTCAATTACTAATTCCTTATCTGGAGCCCTGGTTAATTAATCTCTTTAGAAATGTTGTTTTTTAAAATCTGAAAGAATATTGACAAATACTGTAGATCCTCGTTACGAGCCGGCTCATCTGGATCTTCAGTGCTTGCATATTTTGGTTTTATGGTCTCCAGGGTTGAAAGGGTTAAGTGTTATTTTATTTCCAGTTGGAGACAGATTCAACGTTACTGATCGGCAAAGCGAAGCAAGCGTTGGAGAAATACCAACACCAGCTCGTCATCGGCAATATTCTCGACACACGGAAACGCGAAGTTGTGTTGATCTCGAAATCCGACGAACATTGGATACGGTTGAACGAGGCCGACTTGCAGAATGGAGTTGAAATAGAGTCGAGGATAGTGGCGAGTTTGGTTCAGACTCATAACAGTTTCTGTGATGATTCCTCGTGAAATGGGGTGATAAATAGAGAATAGTAGGTTAGTGCCGTGAACGGGAAAAAATATCTGGCAAGGCTTAGGAAACGGGATGGGCGAGGCTCATCCCGTTTCCGTGCCGCGTCAGATATTTTCCCCATTCACCGCACTAACCTGCTATTCTATTTATCCTGTCAACATAACACATAGGTTTAAAATGCAAAAAATAACCCCAGCCGCATCCTCAAAATCGGAGAATCGACTATGTAGTATGACAACCGCACATATTCATACGCAGTGATTAGGTCGTATCGACAGGATATCAAAAATGTTTCACGGCACATACGCACTGTGTTGACGGGATAAATATAGCTTATTACTTTTGTACAGACCAGTATGTGTAGTCGCAGTCGAGTTATGGTCTGCACTGTTCCACATTCGGACAATTGTTACCGATAATGCATCTAGTAAACGGCTGATTGTTCTCGATCAGTGCAGTGATGGATCTGGAACTACACTTATTATTTCCTTAATAAAAAACCTACTTAAACAGTACAAAACATGTTTTTATCTAGACAAATGGGGAAAAATTATAAATGTCAAGACGACAAAAATTCATTCAACATGGCAAGGTTTAAAATAAGCCTGGGCTTGTTAAATCAGGGCCCACTCATTATCCCCTCGCCGATAGGCAAGAGGGCATATATCATTCGTCCATGTACGTTTTGCGTACCACCCACGTCCAACCGCCCAAGTTCACTGAGGACTTGTGTTCGTTCACCTGGTTTATAAGGCAAAAATGTTAAAAAAAAAGTGTGTTTTTTTTTTTTTTATTATCAAGGGGATTAGCTTCGTTTAACAATGCCATTTCTTTTTGATTTTGCCACTGACCAGTCTGCATGTAGTCGCAGTCAGATATGGATGATTGTTGCAGTGTTGGATCTGGATCTTCACTATAGTCTGTTTCACGAAAGCTGCCCAAATTTTACGGCCATATAAACAATTCAAAAACCATATTTTTTTCGATAAAATTAAATTAAAGGAAAATTTAATATTTATTTTATTGCGAAAACAAAATTTCCCCATGTTAAATCCCCATAGACATCTTCACGGGAGTGAAGATGTCTATGGGGATTTAACATGGGGAAATTTTTTAGAATTTCAGAAATACTGGACCGATTTTTAAGATTTAACTTTTGTTTTCTTAGTTAGATCATTTCCAAGCTATCTAGCTAGGTTTCGGAGTCAATTTCCAAATTTTTTCGTTTTTTGACTCCTCCCACAACTCCTCTACTTTTTTCCCCCATGTTAAATTCCTATAGAGAAATCAATTTTTCGTAATAAAACCAATATTTGACCAAATTTCACGAAATAAAAAGGCTCATTCTTAAATTTTGCTTTAATTTAATATTATCGAAAAAAATATTGTTTTCGAATTGTTTATATGGGCGTAAAATTTGGGCAGCTTTCGTGAAACAGACTATAGTCAGTTATATATTGTCAGTTATATATCGTCGTTGGCTCTTTTTGATCTTTAATTAAAATGTTCGTAAGTGTATAATTATGATAGTCTGTAAATTTCTCATTAACATTGTTTTCTTGTGAACAATTATTGGATTTACATTTATTGAGCATAGGCTGCCTAAGCAGCCTATGCCCAATAAATGTAAATCCATCAATTTAAATTTCCAGACGATCCTAAATTTTAGTCGTACGAAGTTTAGTGAAATGGGCCCCTGATAACGAAATTAATTCACCATTGTAAGAGTTCAAATACTGCTAGGCTTGTTAAATCATTTCCCATGCATATATTACTTTAAATAGAATATACGTTAAACAGGGGTACTCTCATTTGAATGACCGGATGCATATCATGCAAATCATTGCTAAGCATCAGACAATATCAAAACACTTGTCATTGATAATATTTCCCGCACATCACTTTGAATGCTGAAATCATATACGGAGACTAACACACTTAACATGTATCAGTATTACCCACTGTTTAGAAAAAGTATGCATCCAAAACGTTGGTTATCCTTATCGCTTGAGTGAGAAAGTAACGAGTCTTATGTTGCTGAAAATGGTCTTGATTTTGCAGACATTTTTCTCAAAAATGATACATGTATTAACTGTTGATGAAAAATGTATGAACAAGAGTCCAATTTTTCTCAGAAATGTTATTTTTGTCATGTGTATAAATATTTTGTTTTATTTATTGTGTTCATTATGATTATCACCCATGTCGGGCAATGTGTCACCAGATGGTATTTAACCCTTTACATGCTGGAGACACACCACAGAAAATTCTAAATGTTTTCTTATTTCATGTCGGAAGTATATGTCATGACCATCATTTGAACCGTCTCGATGAGACGGTTCAAATGAGTGGTCACAACATATATTTCCGATGAGAAACTAGAACTATTTTTGGAAAAATATAATTCCCATAAATGGGTTTTCCACATGTAATGGGTTAAAAGATGGGAAATACCGGTAGATATTGTCATCAGCTATTTGTTTGATTTGCTAGCAAATTCATGCCATACCGGTAGATTGGAGGTGATCCTCAAGTCAAAACATGTTTTAATCAAGAACTATTCGGCACTGGACAATAGACAAAAAGAATATGGGAAAAGTAAACAAACAACAGTTAAATTTTTCATTTTGAATATACATGTATTTATAGTCACCGGTATAAACAAACAAACAAAGGCTAAATGGTCCAAGATCGACAAACAATTATTACCTTTGCAGCTAGTAGACCCAGATCATTTGAGTATCCACATTCTGATCAGTGTCTACATATTTTGGTCAGTGAACCACATGGGTCAACATTATCATTTGAACCATATGGAGTATATGGAGCGAGTAAAAAAAAGCTTATTTTTGTCTTCATCTATTGATGTTTTTAAGCATATTTAATGTTTTATAGACCTCGGTCCGTTTAATACTTCAACCTGTGGTATGTCATTGTGATTATGGCTAGCTGTCTCTGCCATTATCTGGCAATAATTTTTCATGATTTCAAAATTTATTGCTCATGCGAGAATTATAGTGGAACCTATCTAAACCAGACACCCTGGGGACCCCCAGGGTGTCTGGTTTAGAGAGGTTCCACTGGATTTGATGGTGTTTAATGGCCTGTCAACTGCTATGGTCATTAAGGGTTAACGAGGTTGAATCCCATAATATGTTACTTGGCATGGCGGGTAAATCCCAAAATCAGAACTGAATATTTACAGAGAAAAAATATATATTCAGCCCGGAAATTAGAATAACCCGACCTGTTGCCTGGTCCTCACCACACCAGAGTCACTTAGCCCCACTCCCCAAAAGTAATATGATTAGTACTAATATTGTAACTTTTATAATGTACTGTATTTGAACCTTAAATGAACTATTGTAGATAGTGAATGACAAACACGGTGGAGCCTGATCAGACTGGATGTGTGCAGGCTGATCTGGGGCTACACTAGTTGCATACGTTACAGACTGATCTGGGGCTACACTGGTTGCATATATTACAGGCTGATCCACAGGCTGATCTGGGGCTACTGGCCACATACATCATAATGTCCTTTTACTCGTCCAGTCGCCTATTTCACCAACATTGCAAAGTATACTTTTCTAGCAAAGTATACTTTGAGGGAGAAATTTTCAATTTAAGGATAAATTTATTAATGTTTATTATACTGAATTTATTACATTATCACAGCCAAAATGGCTGTGATAATGTAATAAATTCAGTATAATAATTCTGCATACTTTTAATCATCAATTCTATATGAAATAATGCATTTCGGGGAAAAATAAATGATTACTGCCTCAAAGTATACTTTGCTAGATCTAATTGAAAACACAATTCCATAGGAAGGTTTTGATACCAAGTTCATCAGGTGAGGCTAGGAAATGAATACAATTTCCGAGGCTTGTCGAGGAATTTATCAAGGCATTGCATTATGAACTAGCTACATAACTACATTTTGTATATTCATGATACCAATGTTAAATTGCATTTCTAGTTGCTGAAACAGTTTATAATCTCAAATGCATGTGTTGCATATACATGTACGTGAGGCAAGCTAAATATGTGCAAATTAAATGTGCTATACATTGTGCATATGGGCCGACTAGAATTACCTCCCATTTCATACAGGCTTATAGCCATATTTCAGCCATAGTCCGCATTTTGTGTCATCTTTACGTCATCAACAGACAATATCACATGTTTCAAAAGTTGTATTGTGAAACTTATAAAAACTTATCATTCCATATCCAAACCTATGTGTACCCCATATCACATGTAAAAATCAAATGACATGAAATTTACATTAACCCTTTCAACACCACAGGCCTGTATAGTGGTATTGGCAAATATTGTAGATCCAGATGAGCCGTCTCGTGACGTGTAATTTTCACATTTTTGAGAACAAAAACACCCCTGTTTTATATCAAATGGACTAGTCCGAAAATCATTTTGTAACAATTGGATTGGTCCGGAAATTAACATATAACTAGAAAATGTGTTCATAGAACACGGATGCGGCAAAATTCCAAGATCTACTCATCATAAGGAAGCTACATACCAAGTGTCAGATCTGTAGCTATTATGGTTTAAAAGTTTTACGAGTTACAAGGCAAAATTGTGAAATTCTAAGTCGAAAAGGGGGAGATAATCCATGACCCGAGGGTCAAATAAAAATCAAAATAAACTGTCCACATCTACTGATCATAAGGAAGATACATACCAAGTTTCAGGTGTGTAGCTATTGGGGTTTAAAAGTTTTACGAGTTACAAGTCGAAAAGGGGGAGATAATTGATAACCCGGGGGTCAAATCAAAAATATAAATAAACTCTGCGCATCTACTCATCATAAAGAAGCTACATACCAAGTTTCAGGTCTGTAGCTAGTACGGTTGAAAAGTTTTACGAGTTACAAGATTGGTGACGGACGCGACGGATGGACAAGGGTAACACTAAATGCTCCCTCGAGTATCGTGGTGGGGCATAAAAATCCATTTCAGTTACTTAGGGGTGAAAGGGTTAAAATGTGTGCAAAATTTCCTTTATATTTTACAATATTGCTCTATCTTTGTTCCTATTATATAGGATATATTACACCCATTTCAACCCTTAGTTGTCTTTCAACGCCACATGTTTTAATCTTCGGTATTGTTGCAATGCACTGTGCATTCTCTTCATTTATCGCTTGCCTGGATACTAAAATTCTGCCTATCAAAAGTTTCAAATTTCACCCGATGCTGCTTTCCTTTCCCATGATCCATTGTCACATTCTGTGTCACATGATTAGTTGGTAGACTGGTTCCTGAATTATCTGTCGATTTTTCAGACTGGTTCAGTACATGTTTAGAACCAAGACCACCTCCAGATTTATAAACCATCTCTTCAGATTTCTTTATCACATGACCAGTTGATTGGTTGTATCTAAAATTATCATCCATCACCGGCAGACTGGGTCTAGAATTGTCGTTTATCACTAGTAGACTGGGTCTAGACTCGTCATCAATCATCAGTAGACTGTGTCTAGAATTGTCGTCCATCACCGGTAGACTGGGTGTAGAATTACCATCCACGATTGGTAGACTGTGTCTACAATGTTTGTTCATTTGCCCAGACATATAGGTATAATGGTTGGGAATATCTATTTGAGAAAGTTTTTTAGCCAGCTCTTTTGACATTGATCTTGTGGTGTCTTCTCCCATTTCTTTTTCTTTCACGGTTGAAATACTGAAACAAAATCAAATAGTTGGTTCTACTTCTAGTCTACTTCTGGTAGTGAGGTACAGTGAAACCTGTCTAAACCTGACACCCTGGGAGGTCCCCAGGGTGTCCGAATTAGAGAGCTTTCACTGTAAATCAGGCGTTTGATCATTCTGAGCCATAGTTGTGTGTTATGCGATCATGAGCAAACAGTTGGTTGTAATGTCTGGTTGTGTGGAAGTACAGTGAAACCTCTCTAAACCGGACACCCTGGGAGGTCCCCAGGGTGTCCGGATTAGAGAGCTTTCACTGTGAATCAGGCATTTGATCATTCTGAGCCATAGTTGTGTGCTACGCGATCGCGGACGGACATTATCACCTGAGATAAATGACCAAGAAAGTCATCAAAAATAAGATCACAGGTGTTTTCTTGGTGTCCAGTTTACAGACTTTCCTCTGTATACAAGCCCAAAATCTTATCCTAAATGGTACTTGCATTGCTTGAGATCAAAGAATATACCCCATACAATACAATATGCTTGAACTGTCAATGAATACAAGAGATTTCTATGTTTAAAGCCACTCCCCTCTCTGCCTAACACCTTGCCCGTATACTGGTTTGTGGACGGATGGACAGACAAGGGTAACACTATGCTGTAGCGGGATGGACTGATAGTCGTCTGGTGGTACAGCATTGGATTTAAAACAAGAGGGCCATGATGGCCCTAATTCGCTCACCTGGCTCCATGAACACCAGAGGAGAATGTGACATTGAGTTCATGTGTTTTAAAAAAATTGTGCTATTTTTAGATGGCGGTCATCTTGGATTAAGCGATGACTCTCATTTTACCAAATCTGAAAATGCTTCACCCAAGGATCTTAACTTCCTAAGTTTGGCCAGCATCGGCCATGTGGTTCCTGAGAAAAAGACGTTCAAAATCTTGAATAAATGGACCTTTTGGTGGCCATCATGGATGACATAATCATCCGATTCCGACAAATATTGCACCAGAGCAATCGCCTCATCGATATCTTCAATTTGATATATGGCATGAGCATATTCGGTCAAAAATAAAATTTGACCCCAATTTGACCCCTCGGGCCATGCCCCTTTTTGACCCCGGGGTCACCATTTTAACAACTTTGAAAGAGCATTGTAAATCGATCATTCGTACCAAGTTTAGTCGAAATCCGGCCAGCGGTTCATGAGAAGAAGATTTTTTAAGAATTTATGCTATTTTTAGACGGCGGCCATCTTGGATTAGCGATGACCTCCATTTTAACAAATCTGAAAAGGCTTCACCCATGGACTATAACTTTTAAGTTTGGCTACCATGGGAAGAATTTTGAAATCTCTAATAAAAGAACGACCTTTTGACCTTTCGGCGGCCATCTTGGATGACATAATAATCCGATTTCGACGAAAAATGCACCAGAGTGATCGCCTCATTGATACCTTCAATTTCATATATGACATGACCATATTCAGTCAAAAATAAAATTTGACCCCAATTTGACCCCTCGGGCCATGCCCCTTTTTGACCCCGGGGTCACCATTTTAACAACTTTGAAAGAGCATTGTAAATCGATCATTCGTACCAAGTTTAGTCGAAATCCGGCCAGCGGTTCATGAGGAGAAGATTTTTTAAGAATTTATGCTATTTTTAGACGGCGGCCATCTTGGATTAGCGATGACCTCCATTTTAACAAATCTGAAAAGGCTTCACCCATGGACTATAACTTTTAAGTTTGGCTACCATGGGAAGAATTTTGAAATCTCTAATAAAAGAACGACCTTTTGACCTTTCGGCGGCCATCTTGGATGACATAACAATCCGATTTCGACGAAAAATGCACCAGAGTGATCGCCTCATTGATACCTTCAATTTCATATATGACATGACCATATTCAGTCAAAAATAAAATTTGACCCCAATTTGACCCCACGGGCCACGCCCATTTTTAACCCCGGGGTCACCATTTTAACAACTTTGAAAGAGCAATGTACATCGATCATTCCTACCAAGTTTTGTCGAAATCCGGTTGGCGGTTCTTGAGAAGATTTTTTAAGAATTTGTGCTATTTTTAGACGGCGGCCATCTTGGATTACGTAATGACGTCATTTTAACAATTTTGTAATCCCCCTACCTAAGGACCATGACCATGAAGTTTGGTGACTATAGACCCAATGGTTACCGAGGAGAAGATGTTTGAAAATGTTCACGGACGACGACGGACGACGACGGACGCATTGCGGTAACAATAGCTCACATGAGCTTCTCTCAGGTGAGCTAAAAACTGTGGGTTCAATCTCGGCTCTGGGCATGAACAAATACTTCCAAAGTATTGGTCTTTCAGATGAGACTTTCATGCTGAGGATACGCTATTTTGTTTCTGCAAAAACTTAAATATTTGCTTTATATGAGCTCAGAAATATATATTGTGACGACCATTTGAACCGTCTCGTCGAGACGTTTCAAATGAGTAGTCGCAACATATACTTTCATTGAGAAATAACAAAAATAAAAATACAATATTTTAAAAATTTCATACCTATAAAGGTGTATTCCACATGTAATGCATTAAACAGGTCCTGTCTCGGAATGACCTTAGCTGTTGCCAAGACATTAAATTCTTCCAATTTGGCTGAGACTTGACATAAAGGTCCTCTTTACATGTGTATGACCTTAGCAGTTGCTGGGACGTTAAACCCCTAACAGTGTTTTCTTCGTCCACTGCACCTACCTGTCTGCAATCACTGCACATTGACAGTTGTGGCGGCCACGTGTGATGACGTCCTCCGACAGTTTTCCGTCCAGGTACTGCTGTATCTGTCGACACGACAGGTCCGTCTGGAGGAACAGGTGCAGTGTTGAGTCCGACAGGTACAGACTCACGGCCATTATACTGCACAATGGAATATACTTGTTACACACCACAATGGAATATATGTGTTAATTGCACAATGGAATATATGCGTTATACTGCACAATGGAATATACTTCTGTTATACTACACAATGGAATATATGTGTTATACTGCACAATGGAATATATGTGTTATACTGCACAATGTAATATACATGATACTACACAATAGTTATTACTGTACACTGCACAATGGAATATACTTCTGTTATACTACACAATGGAATATATGTGTTACACTGCACAATGGAATATACTTCTGTTATACTGCACAATGTAATATATGTGTTATACTGCACAATGGAAAATACGTGTTACACTGTACAATGGAATATACTTCTGTTATACTGCACAATGTAATATATGTGTTACACTGCACAATGGAATATACATGTTATACTGCACAATGGAAAATACGTGTTGCACTGTACAATGGAATATACTTCTGTTATACTGCACAATGTAATATATGTGTTACACTGCACAATGGAATATACTTCTGTTATACTGCACAATGGAATATACTTCTGTTATACTACACAATGGAATATACCTACACAATGTAATATACTTGTTACACTGCAGAATAGACTATAATTGTACCGGGTATGGAAGGTGTTTGAGCCAATTCCAACCCTTAAATATAAGCCGAATGAGTGAATGACTATAATTGTTATACTGCACAGGAATATACATGTTATACTGCACAATGGAATATATGTGTTATACTGCACAATGGAATATATGTGTTATACTGCACAATGGAATATATGTGTTATACTACACAATGGAATATATGTGTTATACTGCACAATGGAATATATGTGTTATACTGCACAATGGAATATACTGTTATACTGCACAATGGAATATATGTGTACTGCACAATGGAATTATATACGTGTTATACTGCACAATGAAATATATACGTGTTATACTGCACAATGGAATATACGTGTTATACTACACAATGGAATATATGTGTTATACTGCACAATGGAATATATGTGTTATACTACACAATGGATTTTATAATGGTGTACTGCACAATGGAATATATGTGTTAATACTGCACAATGGATATATGTGTTTATACGCACAATGGAATATATGTGTTATTATAACACAATGGAATAAATGTGTTATCTGCACAATGGGAAATAATTTGTTATACTGCACAATGAATATACGTGTTACTGCACAATTGGAAATATAATGTGGTTTTATACTGCACAATGGAAATAATAAAGTTATACTGCACAATGAAATATATACAGTTAAATACTGCACAATGGAATATACGTGAATACCTACACATGGAATTATATGAGTTATACAGCACAATGAATATATTGTACTACACAATGGTAATATTGTTTTATACTGCACAATGGAAATATGTTTTATACTGCACAATTGTAATATATGTTATACTGCACAATGGAAATAAAGTGTATACTGCAAACAATGGAATATACTTCTATTATACGCAACAAAGAAATATATACTTGTTACAATGCACATCATATGTTGTATACTGCACAATGTAATATCACTTTGTTACACAGCAATGGAGTATATGTGTTATACTGCACAATGGAATATATGTGTTACACTGCACAATGGAATATACTTCTGTTATACTACACAATGGAATACACTTCTGTTATACTACACAATGGAATATACTTCTGTTATACTACACAATGGAATATACTTGTTACACTGCACACTGGAATATATGTGTTACACTGCACAATGAAATATATACTTGTTACACTGCACACTGGAATATATGCGTTCTACTGCACAATGGAATATATGTGTTACACTGCACAATGAAATATATACTTGTTACACTGCACACTGGAATATATGTGTTATACTGCACAATGGAATATACTTGTTACACCGCACAATGGAATATATGTGTTATACTGCACAATGGAATATATGTGTTATACTGCACAATGGAATATACTTCTGTTATACTATACAATGGAATATACTTCTGTTATACTACACAATGGAATATACTTCTGTTATACTACACAATGGAATATACTTCTGTTATACTATACAATGGAATATACTTCTGTTATACTACACAATGGAATATACTTCTGTTATACTTCACAATGGAATATACTTCTGTTATACTTCACAATGGAATACAATTCTGTTACACTGCACAATGGAATATATGTGTTACACTGCACAATGGAATATACTTCTGTTACACTGCACAATGAAATATACTTCTGTTATACAGCACAATGGAATATACTTCTGTTATACTGCACAGTGGAATATACTTCTGTTATACTACACAATGGAATATACTTCTGTTATACTTCACAATGGAATATACTTCTGTTACACTGCACAATGGAATATATGTGTTACACTGCACAATGAAATATACTTCTGTTACACTGCACAATGGAATATACTTCTGTTATACAGCACAATGGAATATACTTCTGTTATACTGCACAGTGGAATATACTTCTGTTATACTACACAATGGAATATACTTGTTACACTGCACAATGGAATATATGTGTTACACTGCACAATGAAATATATACTTGTTACACAGCACAATGGAATATATGTGTTATACTGCACACTGGAATATACTTGTTACACCGCACAATGGAATATATGTGTTATACTGCACAATGGAATATACTTCTGTTATACTACACAATGGAATATACTTCTGTTATACTGAACAATGGAATATACTTCTGTTATACTACATAATGGAATATACTTCTGTTATACTACACAATGGAATATACCTACACAATGGAATATACTTGTTACACTACACAATGGAATATACTTGTACACTGCAAAATAAGACTAAAATTGTACCGGGTATGGAAGGTGTTTGAGCCAATTCCAACCCTTAAATATAAGCCAAATGAATGAATGACTATAATTGTTATACTGCACAATGGAATATACATGTTATACTGCACAATGGAATATATGTGTTATACTGCACAATGGAATATATGTGTTGTACTGCACAATGGAATATATGTGTTATACTGCACAATGGAATATATGTGTTATACTGCACAATGAAATATATACTTGTTACACTGCACAATGGAATATATGTGTTATACTGCACAATGGAATATATGTGTTACACTGCACAATGAAATATATATTTGTTACACTGCACAATGGAATATATGTGTTATACTGCACAATGGAATATATGTGTTACACTGCACAATGAAATATATATTTGTTATACTGCACAATGGAATATATGTGTTATACTGCACAATGAAATATATACTTGTTACACTGCACAATGGAATATATATGTTATACTGCACAATGGAATATACTTCTGTTATACTACACAATTGAATATACTTCTGTTATACTACACAATGGAATATACTTGTACACTGCACAATAGACTATAATTGTTATACTCACAATGGAATATACGTGTTGCACTGCTCAATGGAATATACGTGTTATACTACACAATGGAATATACTTCTGTTATATTACACAATGGAATATACTTGTACACTGCACAATAGACTATAAGTGTTATACTTCACAATGGAAAATAGTTCTGTTATACAGATTAATGGAAATAATTGTCATACTTCACAATGGAAAATATTTTGTTATACTCACAATGGAAAATATTTCTTCTTATACTGCACAATGGAAAATATATTTCCGTTATACTGCACAATGGAAATATAGAAAACATTTTCTGTTGTACAGAACAAAGAAAAAATATTTTTATACTGCACAATGGAAATCATTTGTTATACAAATGTACTGTACCATTGAAAATATTTGTTATACTGCACAATAGGAAATATTTCTACTGCACAATGGAAAGTAGTTGTGTTATACTGCACAATAGGAAATATTTCTACTGCAGAATGGAAAATATTTCTGTTATACATCTACTGCACAATGTAAAATACATGTACATGTATTTGCGTTTCAGGCTAATACATGTATCTGTTATATCCACAATGATAATATAGAATAAACTTCTAGTCTAGAAAATATTAAAGTTACACTACCAGTGTGTATATTTCTTTTTTTTATTAAGACATTTTAGAGCATTTGTGTGTAAATTAAGTCGTAATTTTGTTATATAAACAAAGGTCAAAGGTGAATGTCATACCAGTACAGCCAATCTTCTAACTCTCTCATTCTCTGCACGAGGAATTGATTGTCACATTGTTTTATCGACTTCTTCACTGGTAATTCTGGTGGCTTACTACAACAAACAGTATCAACACAGTAACTGTATTGTGAAAGTGGAATGTAATTTTGTCACGCACACCTGGCTCCATTTCACTAAAACTTCTTACAACAAGAATTGCGCCAGTGGTATTGCGCCTGCCAAGGCATTTGACCGTAACATAATCATGGGCATGTGCCAAAGTAAGCATCAGAGAAGTGCATGTTTGAAATACGAACAAGGTCAAGGTTGGAAGAAACTTTTTGGCATAAAAAAATGGATAAGTGTTTCCACAACCATGTGAAGGTCAAAAATAATCAAGGTCATGTTAATGGCGGCATGAGTACATGTGTTAAAAATGCTTACATGTATCAATTGTCCAAATATTGAAGCAATCCATCAAGTAATATTAATGTTACACGATGATGAAGAAACTTGTACAAACATTTTGACGCAAACAATGGCTAAGTGTTTCCGCAAAAATGTGAAGGTACAAGAGGTCAAGGTCATGTTTATGGGGGCATGAGTGTGTTCCTAATGCTCACATGTATCAAGTGTCCAAATATTGAAGTAATATTAATGTTATACCATGATGAAGAAACTTGTACAAATTTTTTGGCAAAAAAAATGGCTATGTGTTTCCGCAAAAATGTGAGGTAAAAAGGTCAAGGTGATGCTAATGTCAGCATGAGTGTGTTCCAAATGCTCGCATATATCAAGTGTCCAAATATTAAAGCAATCCGTCAAGCAATATTAAAGTTATACCATGATGAAGAAACTTGTACAAAGCTTGTCCCCCTACCTAAGGACCATGACCATGAAGTTTGGTGACTATAGGCCCAATGGTTACCGAGGAGAAGACGTTTGAAAATGTTCACGGACGACGGACGGACGCACGTTCTTACATTACTATACTTATGTGGCTTATCACATGTTAAATATTAGCCACATAAAACGATTTTTAGCCACATAAAACGATTTTTTAGGTGGCTAATTGTAACCAACCCTATCCTTTACCAAGTCCATAACCCTGTGGGGCTAGCCACATAAGTACCCTAATGTGTGCCCGGACGGACGGACGGACGGACGGACGGACACATTGCGGTAACAATAGCTCACATGAGCTTCGCTCAGGTGAGCTAAAAATCAAAAAAATCAACTGCAGATGAGAATTGACATGTCCCACATTTTAAGGTTAAAATTTGAATCACCGGCCAAAGAAAAGTAAAATTCCCTGATTTTCGCTGAACAAGGAACATGTACACTTTTACAATTTAATGGGATTTAATTTAACTGAGCATTTATACATGTATTCAGCAATATATGCAGGCGCAGATCCAGGATTTCGGGTTAGGGGGGGGCTTAAATATTTTGCAATACTTTACTATATTATCGAACGAGAATATAGTCAAGTATTGCAAAATAGTCATCCGGGAGCATTCCCTCCCGGAAATTTTTTGAAATCTAGTTCGCATTTCCTGCGTTCTGGCGCATTTTGGAGCAAAAATATTGACACTGTCACAGTATGTTTAGACATGATTTTTGATTGAAAACGTTTAAATTTTGAAACAAGACAACGACTGAAAAATGCATGGAATACATGGCACTTGGCATGAAACGTGCCTTGTAACTCGTAAAAAATCTTTACTCGGCGAATTTTAGGGGGGGGCGCGCGCCGGGTCCGCCCCCCCCCTCCCTGAATCCGCCCATGATATGTATACAAATACAATGTATGTCAATGAACTTGGAAAAGTCGCGGGAATACTGGACGAAGGCCGGAAGGCCTCGTCCAGTATTCCCGCGACTTTTCCAAGTTTATATCCCCGATAAATTCAACAAAAAGGCCATTCATTCCTTATAATTCCAGCTTTTGAAATAAATTAATCAAGAAAATGTGTTTATTTTGACAGACGGCAGCTATTTGTTTACATTGACAGCACTGAAAGCGCACCTGTAGAAAGTAGTTCGGCGTGGGAGTTTACTGGGATATAAATTTTGGACAGAGACTTGCTACGAGCCAATCAAATGTTAGGGAATTGTGTAAATATCTTTGTGCTGGAATTATATCATGATGAAAGTTTAGACTGCATATGCAGAGCTCTAGTTAAGGTGCGTAATTTGGAGGTAAATTTCTTATTTCTCCATCAAAAATGGCAGGTTGGGAGTGCTTTAGAATCGTCTCAATGAGACGATTCTAAAGGACTCCCAACTTGCCATTTTTGATGAAGAAATAACAAAGTTACACTCCAAGTTGGTAAAATTACGCTCCTTAACTGGAGCTCTGAAATGATTACATGTATGTTTGCAATCTGTATGTTTGCAAAGTTAACTTGAACTATAGTACTGTACATGTACATGAACATATTCAGGAGATAGTGGACATTATTGCACAGGAGACATTGGCTGAAGATTATATCGGCCAGTCAGATTTTCTGCCTTGGTCACATATATGAGTAATATGAGCATTTTCTAAATTGGTTTTCAATTCATGCTTTATCTTCCATAAATGACAATAGAAGTAATTGTCCAAAACAGATTTAAACAGATTTAACCCTTAGAATGCGGGGAAACGAAAATATGTATATGTATGTGATTATAGAGGGAGTAAAAACAAATTGTTTAGCTTATTAAATATTAAATATGCCTAAAAGCATCCATAAATGAAAAAAAATATGCTAAAAATATGTATATGTGATTATAGAGGGAGTCAAAAATAATTTTAAGCTTATTTTTTTTCATTTATGGATGCTTTTAGGCATATTTAATGTATTTATAGACCTCGGTCCGTTACTTCAACCTGTGGCAATAACAGGAGAAATAGTACGTATGGGTTTCGTGACCACTGTAGATCCAGATCAGCCTGTGCATCCGCACAGTCTGATCAGGATCTGCACTGTTCCCCATTCCATCAATGATACACCCACCAGGCATGCTTCTAACAAACAATGTATATTGTTATCAGGCTACAGGAGTGTGCTATTTGATCTGGAGCTACACTGGTCACAAATCCCATAAGCCCCATTTCTCCAGTCACAGCCACATATCCACCATGTTCTTATGGCTTGTAATAGATTAAGTATATCTATTGACCTAGATATTCTAACAATAAAACATATGCAAGCGACTTTGTCTATGATATAGGTCATACAGTGAACAACAGTATTACATATTTAACCCTTAGACGGCTATCTTAATTATTTTTTTTGTCTGCTGTTTATTTTCTATTTTCCATTTTTATCATCAAAAACATGCTTTGACAGCACTTTAGAATAATGTACATGCTTTGACAGCACTTCATAATCATTTCCATT
The DNA here is from genome assembly GCA_029237695.1 of Conchocele bisecta. Lineage (NCBI taxonomy): Eukaryota > Metazoa > Mollusca > Bivalvia > Lucinida > Thyasiridae > Conchocele > Conchocele bisecta. The sequence goes on along the minus strand of CM055270.1, from coordinate 23,905,955 downwards.
GGAAATGATTATAAAGTGCTGTCAAACCATGTTTTGATTGAGAAATAAGGCAAGATATAAAAGCAACAGCAGACTACACTTGTTGTGACTTAAATCTTAGAAAGCAGGAAACAAAAATTGTCATCTGCTGTTGTGGGGGGGGGGGCATTAGTGTGGTAACAGCAGAGCTCCAGATAAGGTGGCTTATCAAAAGTGGGAGTACAAAATACGCATTGATTTTCAAATTGAGTAGTGAAAATACTGTCATAAAGTTGAAAATTCACTTGCAGCTCAAATAAGTGAATGTTTAAATTTGTTATATGTTTGATCATTTGTTCCCTATTTAGTAATGAAGAACATCAATAACCCATTTGTAAAAGTAGAATACGTAATGATTTTGAAATCAGGGGGTATAGTACGCTTTAGACACAAAGCAGACCCGTAGCCAGACCTGTTTGAAGGGGGGGGGGGTCGTTTCGAAGGCCCAATGGGCCTGAGGTATATAGGGGGGTCTAAAAAAGTGGACTTCGATCCTAAAAAAGTGTACTTCGAGGCTGGGGGGGGGGGGTGGGGGGGGGGGGGGGGGGGTCGACGACCGCTCCGACCCCCCTGGCTACGGGCCTGCAAAGCTTATCTGGAGCCCTGGCTAACAGACCACATTTTCCTATTTATACTACAGTGAAACCTCTCAAAACCGCACACCAATACAACAGCTGTGATCTTATTTTTGATGAGTTTCATGGTCATTTATCTCAAGTGATAATGTTTGTTCATGATTGCATAGCGCTCAACTATGGCTCAGGATGATCAAATACCTGATTTACAGTGAAACCTCTCAAAGCCGGACACCCTTGGGGCCTCCCAGGGTGTCCGGTTTAGAAAGGTTTCACTGTATAATTGTGTAGAATATGGAGAATGCGCAAGTTTCTTTCTACGTTTGGTAATAAATATGCAAACAAATAGACCAAGTTCCAAAATTTACCCGAGCGTTAAGTTTGTGAAGGACGGAGCATACATACGAGACGTACAGACGCCGGTAAAATGATATGCTCCCATCAGCTTTCAGCATGATCACGACTACCAAACACTCCCATGGTTCTGTTATCAGAACCATGGGAGTGTTTGGTAGTCGCGACGATGGAGGACCATCAGAGGAATAAATGTCATGTGTGAAATATCTTACACAAATATGAGACATGCCATATGATTTTGTACCTTCGGACAATATTTCCGTAAATGGTGTCAAAAGTTGACAAAATTTTCAGAGAAAATTTTGTCAACTTTTGACGCCATTTATGAAGATGTCTGCGTAATATCATTAAACAAAAGTTACACTATTTTTCATGAATAAAGTTAAAAGTTCTGCAAGTACTTAGAAAATTTTGTCAACTTTTGACGTCATTTACGGAAAATATTGTAAATTTTGTAAACGTATTTCATGAAATTACAGATGTCCGAAGGTACAAAATCACGTGGCATGTCTCATATTAAGCTTGTGATGTACAGACAGACATACACAGATGGATATTTTCACATTGCTGCATTTATTTTGTACTCTCACTTTTGATATAATCGATACGTATTCTGCTTACTTACAACAGCGGGTGGTGCTTTTTCAAGGTTTTCCTGAGCCAACAAAAGTCATTGTGTTTCCGACCTGTCGTTGAACTTCGTAATGTGAAGGCAGGATTTGATGTCTGAAAATAAGAGTCAATTAAAGGTACATGCCCACTCAGTAGGCACAAAATGTTCTTCACAGGAATTAAATAAGTGTATAATTGTGCCACTATTCCACCAGTTCTAAAAATTATCAGTGCCTGCTATACAGATGTAATCATTTAGTAATAATTCCAGCACAAAAATATTTACACAATTTCGTAACATTTGATTGGCCCGTAGCAAGTCTCTGTCCAAAATTTATATCCCAGTAAACCCCCATGCCGAACTACTTTCCGTAACCGTGAGGCGCAGTTAAAATAATTCTTAAGAAAACGGAAAATAAACACATTTTCTTGATGAATTTATTTCAAATGCTGGAATTATAAGGAATGAATGGCCTTTTTGTTGAATTTATCGGGGATATAAACTTGGAAAAGTCGCGGGAATAATGGACAAGGCCTTCCGGCCTTCGTCCAGTATTCCCGCGACTTTTCCAAGTTTATACCCCGATAAATTCCACAAAAAGGCCATTCATTCCTATAATAGTTATTTTACTGATACATGTACATGTAGGGACTCACGGTGGTATCAGGCTAATTTCATATGCAAATGAGGCATGATATTTTTTAATTATTTTATATACTAATTAAATGCGTCACCTGAAAAAACAAGAGCTGTAGGAGAACAGCATAGCTCGACTACGAGGGTGTCGATGTACACATAGCTTGACAAAGAAGGTGGCTGCGGCCTACATAAAAACCTTAACCAAGGTTGACTAAAAACATTAACCAAGGGAAACTAGAAATGTGGCCTGTCGGCTCACGAATACCCCCACTGGCAGCCAAAGAAAATGAGGCATTTTTGATCATAAGCCATTTAGCCGAGCGTTAAGGTTTCAAACGCATCAAGTCTGTGACCTTGACCCTGGGCATAGTGTGATAATCCATGCATCGGTGTAGAAGATATAGAGCGGAAGGGAATTTCAATAGGTTTGACTTTTGACCTTCAACTATGACCTTGACCTTGGACGTAGGTGCGTGGTTATTGATCGAGACACACCTTCTCATCCTGAGAAACATTTGTGCCAAGCATTTGATAATGCATGCATCGTGTAGATATAGAGCAGAAGGGAATTTCAATAGGTTTGACCTTTGACCTTCAACTGTGACCTTGACCTTGGACGTAGGTGCGTGGTTATTGATTGTGACACACCTTCTCATCATGAGAAACATCTGTGCCAAGCCATTTGATAATCCATGCATCAGTGTAGAAGATATAGAGCGGAAGGGAATTTCAATAGGTTTTGACCTTTTGACCTTCAACGTGACCTTGGACGTAGGTGCGTGGTTAGCAATTTGATAATCCATGCATCAGTGTAGAAGATATAGAGCGGAAGGGAATTTCAATAGGTTTGACCTTTGACCTTCAACTGTGACCTTTACCTTGGACATAGGTGCGTGGTTATTGATCGGGACACACCTTCTCATCACGAGAAACATTTGTGCCAAGCCATTTGATAATCCATGCATCGGTGTAGAAGACATAGAGAGGAAGAAGTTCAATAGGTTTGACCTTTGACTTTCAACAGTGACCTTGACCTTGGACGTAGGTGCGTGGTTATTGATCGCGACACACCTTCTCATCGTGAGAAACATTTGTGCCAAGCCATTTGGGAATTTCAATATTTTTTACCTTTGAGCTTCAACTGTGACCTTGACCTTGGATGTAGGTGCGTGGTTATTGATCGCGACACACCTTCTCATCCTGAGAAACATTTGTGCCAAGGCATTTGATAATCCATGCATCGGTGTAGAAGATATAGAGCGGAAGGGAATTTCAATAGGTTTGACTTTGACCTTCAACTGTGACCTTGACCTTGGACGTAGGTGCGTGGTTATTGATTGTGACACACCTTCTCAACATGAGAAACATCTGTGCCAAGCCATTTGATAATCCATGCATCGGTGTAGAAGATATAGAGCGGAAGGGAATTTCCATAGGTTTGACCTTCAACTGTGACCTTGAACGTAGGTGCGTGGTTAGCAATTTGATAATCCATGCATCAGTGTAGAAGATATAGAGCGGAAGGGAATTTCAATAGGTTTGACCTTTGACCTTCAACTGTGACCTTGACCTTGGACGTAGGTGCGTGGTTATTGATGGCGACACACCTTCTCATCATGAGAAACATTTGTGCCAAGCCATGCATCGGTGTAGAAGATATAGAGTGGAAGGGAATTTCAATAGGTTTGACCTTTGACCTTCAACAGTGACCTTGACCTTGGACGTAGATGCGTGGTTTTCCAAGTATGGTTGCTGTAGGCCCAGGAGTATTCCATATACAAGCTTGAGTAAAAAACGTAACCAAGGGGAGATAACTAAGTAATCCAACGATAAAAGTAGGTCAAGGTGAAATATAGGTCAGGGATTATTGATGTACATCACTAGGAAATGAAGTTGTCCAAGTATGGTTGATGTAGGCCCAGAAGTATTCCATATACAAGCTTGACTATAAACATTAACCAAGTAATTGAAGGTTAAATGTAGGTGAAGGTAAAATAAAGGTCAGGGGTTATTGATGTACATCCATATGAGAAAAAGTTATCCAAGTATGGTGTCTGTATGCACAATAGTATTCCATCTACAAGCTTGACTAAAAACCTTAACCAAGGTTGAGTAAAAACCTTAACCAAGGGGAATTAAGTAAGTAATTTAAGGTTAAATGTAGGTCAAGGTCCAATATAGGTCAGGGGTTGTTGATGTACATCACTAGGAGATGAAGTTGTCCAAGTATGGTTGGTGTAGGGCCATGAGTATTCCATCTACAAGCTTGACTAAAAACCTTAACCAAAGAGAATTAAGTAAGTAATTCAAGAGGAAATGTAGGTCAAGGTCAAATATAGATCAGGGGTTATTGATGTGCATGACTAGGAGATGAAGTTGTCCAAGTATGGTGGGTGTAGGGCCAGTAGTATTGCATATACAAACTTGACTAAAAACCTTAACCAAGGTTGAATAAAAACCTTAACCAAGGGGAATTAACCAAGTACTTCAAGAGGAAATGTAGGTCAAGGTCAAATATAGATCAGGGGTTATTGATGTACATCACTAGGAGATGAAGTTGTCCAAGTATGGTGGGTGTAGGGCCAGTAGTATTCCATATACAAGCTTGACTAAAAACCTTAACCAAGGCGTGACGGTGACGCCGACGCCGGGGTGACAACATAAGCTCTACTTATTCTTCGAATAGTCGAGCTAATAATATTTTCGACAGATTATAAAGTATGATCAGTGCACATCGAAAAGTAAATACAGAGAATAACTATATTGGTCAGTAAGCGAGGCTTACAGAATACCCCCTGCGTGGGCCCAGGTACCCCTAAATATGAAAAAAAATCCATGTGTGTGGGCTTGTGACCTTGACTCTGGGCTTAGCGGGGGCGGCACAAATGTGAATTTGTCACAGGGTAGTAGAGGTCCATTGGAGCAATGCGTGTGTGAAATCTGAAGCAGATCCGAGAAAGGAAATAGAAGTTATAACCGATTTCTCTGATGTTAAGTTTTATAAAGAGACTACATGTAAGTATGTGACCTTGACCTCGAGATCAGCGGGGATTTGACACAGCATGATAGTAGAGCCTTAGAGGAATGCATGCATGAAATATTAAGAATTTTCGATGAAAGAAATAGAAGTTATGACATATAAATAGTAATGTCCGTTAACATTTTAAGTAAACACGGTTATCTCCCCCAGCTGATATCAGTGTGGAAATTTACGCGTCGGATATAAAACGTATAATAATACTAATAATTATGTGGGGTAATGGTGAATGAATGTTTATTTTGCCAGAAAATGTCTAAGATGATATCCCTGATATAAAGAACATGTTGTGCCTAATGAGTGGGCATGTATACCTTCAACTAATTAATAAATTGCATGCTGTGGTAACACAATACTAACGGGTACCGGTATAATTATTATATGACATGCGATTATTGTAATGAAATACAATACTGTTCAACTCAGTTCCTGCTGAGGATTATGTCATTTTGTTTGTGAAAAACTCTAAATATTTTCTTTATATGTGCTTAGAAGTATATGTCGTGACCACCATTTGGACCGTTTCGTCGAGACGGATCAAATGAGTGGTAACAACATATACTTTCATTGCGAAATAAGAAAAATGAAATGTTTAAATTATGTCATACCCGTAAAGGTGTATTCCAAATGTAATGCGTTAAACTGAACTAAACATGTGCATGACATAATCACGCTATAATTGTACACACCCTATGCACGTACATGGACATTTTATTCGATATGTTTAACCTGAAAGCGAGATATAGAGATTAAATCATCAAGTTTAGATCTGAAATAAGCTACAAAAATCATTTTCATCAAATATTATTTTCATTACATGATGTAATTCACATATGTGCCATTGCTACAATGAATCACGTCTTGGGAAAACCTATTAAAGGTACATGCCCACTCAGTAAGGACAAAATGTTCTTTATAGGAATTAAATAAGTGTATAATTGTGTCACTATTTCACCAGTTCTAAAAATTAAAAATACCCGGAAAACAGATATAACCATTTAGTAATATTGATTTTACTGATAGTGACGCACGTTGGTATCAGGCTATTTTCATATGCAAATGAGGCATGATATTTTTTACTTATTTATACTAATGAAATGTGTCACCTGAAAAAATATTTTTTTCGACAGATTCGAAGTATGATCATTGCACATCAAAAAATAAATACAGAGATTAAATAGTAATGTCCGTTAACATTTTAAGGAAACACGGTTATCGCCCCTGATATCAGTGTGAAAATTTTCGTCAAAATAAAATGTATAATAATGCCAATCAATACATGGGGTAATGGTGAATGAATGTTTATTTTGCCAGAAAATGTCATACGTACAGAATATACAAAAGTAGCTGTATCACTATATTACAACCTACTGCGTGGGCATGTACCTTTAACACTTACACTGCTAAATTAAATTGTTATTTTCCATTTTGCTCATCAAAACCATGCTTTGACAGCACTTTATAATCTTTTTTCATGGACCCTACTACTGCCAAGGTCAAGGTCACAGACTTGATGTGTTAAAAAAGACTCAAGGTATTAGCTCATAATTAGTTTCCAGGGGGCCGTTTTACTAAACTTTGTACACTAAAATGTTTGCAAGACCAAAATTATGTCTGTAAATTTGACATTAACAATGTTTTCACGTTTTCTTGTAAACAATTAATGGATTTACATTTATTGAGCATAGGCTGCATATGCAGCCTATGCTCAATACATGTAAATCCATCAATTGAAATATCCAGACGATCATAAATTTGCACTTACGAACATTTTAGTCGTACAATGTTTAGTGAAACGGGTCCCTAGGCTGTAACCAGGGATAAAAACCAGGTGAGGCGAACCAAGTCCCGATATGGGGGTCGGGGAGCATTCTCTCCGCCACCACCCAGAGGATTTGTTTAATTCTTAGCAACAAAAAAATCGGCAGAATGACAGACGAGGCGACCGCCTTGTCTGCCTCATCCTGGTAATGGTTTCGGGATTTCTTGATATTCACGTATGCAACATTCTGATGGTGTTCTATCACCTGTGACAAATATACACAGCCCACCACCTTTAGAATTTGAGTCAGATCACATGCAGTGGGCATACGTCACCGTAAGCCATCGCTGACTGACATATTACACATTTATTTCGGATTGTATTTAGGATTATAAAAACAAAGATTAGTTTCTATTTTCAATACGAAGAACATTTTCATCATGTACCAGGTTATATGGCCCTTTAATGTATAATGGCATGAATTTGGTTTGTTAATTGGTAATTCATAATATACTGCAACACATTAATTAGTAATGTCCGACCAGATGTTACATATGGAATACATGTATAATAAATCAGTATTGACCCCCGGGCGGAGAACAATGCGTGCGACCGGCATAGCCCCTGATCAGTCTAGTCTGATCTGGACCTATTCTGGTATTAGAGTCACTGAAGTGTACTTAACCCTTTTCATGTTGAGGATACGCCATTAAGTTTACGGAAAATCCTAAATATTTTCCTTCTATGCGCTCAAAAGTATATGTCGCGACCACCAGTTGAACCGTCTCGTCGAGACGGTTCAAATGAGTGGTCACAATGTATACTTTCTTTGAGAAATAACAAAAATAAAATATTTAATAAATTCATACCCGTAAAGGTGTATTCTGCATGTAATGGGTTAAGTTTTGTATAAAAATATTGGATCAAGTAGTCACTGGATACGAGCTGTATGCTCGAGATCTACAATTGCAGAAAATGCCTCAACCCTTATACCGCTACACACAACAATTGTCGTCTGCTGTTGCTTTTATATCTTGCCTTATTTCTCAATAGAAACATGTTTTGACAGTACTTCAGAATCATTTCCAACGGAAATGATTCTGAAGTGCTGTCAAAGCATGTTGTAAATTATTCTAAAGTGCTGTCAAAGCATTTTTTTTAGGATAAAAATGGAAAATGGAAAATAAACAGCAGACAACAAAAAATTAAGATAGCGGTCTAGTGGTATAGTCTAGTGGTATAGTCTAGTGGTGATAGTGGTGAAAGGGTTATGGTTGTTTTTGATAACCATAGACACTTCTGGAGATTAGGTATGTTGTGTGTCCTGTGAAATAAGGGCTTATTGTCTTTGAGACCAGTATGGACCCTATGCATTGTCCGAATGATTGTCTGAAATATTGTTATTACATGTGTAATCAACATTTCTAACAAGGGCATCGTTATCAATAAGCTAATAAATACCCTTGCTGGCATGGCAGCCTTGATAATCATTTTTTTTCTTCATTTTTGCAGATGACAATTTCTGTCTCCAGCATAGTGAGGGTTAAGTAGTAGTAAGGGAGTCAAAATGATACCACCTACGGTGATATCATTTACAACCCTCGACACTACCCCCACCACCCCCGAAAAATCAAAAATTTGTTAACGAGGAAATTGTCCCCCACCACCCCCGAAAAATCCAAAATTGGTCGTGAAAAAAAACATAATGTTTTCCCGACAGCAAATTTATGAATTTTTGAGAAAATAATTAATGCAATACCAATTCACGATTGGATGTGCCCACGAGTGATAGTTTATATTCCAACACCCCATTTTTCCTTTTTTTTCTCCTCCAATATAGCTAATTTATTTCGCAGATCAGCAACTAATTCTACCAGCTCTAGTCTACCACGTTCACCTGTAGCCACCTGACAGCGTAGTTGCTTATGTCTACAAAGAGTTTGGGCACTAACGAATTTACAAGGGCATCTGGGGCATTGAAATTGCGGGGGACACAAGGAATTGTTCTACGTCTCGCTAGATGCCTTCGTGGATAGTCTTTACGCGTAAACGTCTTACAACAAGTCTCACACTCCATTATATATATGTATATGTATATGTTTATATTCAATTGGTCGTGAAAAAAACATAATGTTTTCACGACCAATTGAACAGATAAATTTCATAGGTTATACAAAAGTATATTACAGAAAATATGATAACGCCAGAAATAGAAAGTTTGAGAAGAGAAGCCGAATCTCTAAGGATTACTTATAGTACACGGTTGAGAGTTAGGGGGTTGACAAAGCTGATAAATGCCACAAAGAATGAGGCGTTTATGAAGCGGTTTACCCGCGCCTATAAAAGAGGGGCATTTAAAGACCTCTCACTAGCGGAGGAAGTTGGTAACAGAATTCAAAAAGAAAGTATTGCGGAGCTAAGGGCTAGTGTAATTAATTCTAAAGAATTACCTTCAAGCACAAATAACTTGTCTCAAATTAGACACACAGGTGACCAAATACCAAATAAAAGATCTATAGTTCGCTTGATAGTGGAAAAAGGTGAAGAAATATTGGGGGCTCACGATGAAACATTGGAAAAGGTAGAAAATGGAAGACGGGTAGTTACATTAAGGTGAAGAAATATTGGGGGCTCACGATGAAACATTGGAAAAGGTAGAAAATGGAAGACGGGTAGTTACATTATCCTTTCGTAAAAACATTAACATTAACGAGTCTGAACGCATGTCCGATAAACTCGCTCCGTATCTAACAACCAATTTTTATTTGAGATATTCATATTCTTACAAGCTAGAACATATGGAGGAAATTAAAAATGGAAAACCTGTAACTATAATAATGCACAAAAATCTCGGTGGTAGCGAACCACTATCATCAATGAAAACCGTTAAAAAATGGCTGTCAGATAAGGAGCAAACACGAATAATGTCCGATAAAATAGACAGACCGAATACAAAGTGGAAAGTTTGTAAGATGGGTAGAGGTTTTCGTAAAGCTAATACAGGGTAGTAGGGGAATAGATTTGGGACTACAATCCAAAGAAGCGGCAGGAGGAGAACTTCCAGAATGGCTGAAGAATAAAAAAGGTATGTATTCTTTAGATAAGTATAATGACGACCTTTGTCTGTTCAGGTGTCTAGCTATGGCATATGACAGATAAAAGACCCGACAGATGTACAGAAAAGGCGAAAGAACTTAGTAAGCAATATTTTGGTAGTAATGTGGTTTCACCAATTCCTTTTTCAGATCTGAAAAAAGTTGAAGAGTTTTTTAAAATCGGTATAGAAGTATATCAACCCACCGAATGTAATGTATGGTGGTTGAAAAAGGTACCAGCGCACTATAAGGCAATAGGTAATAAACCAATGACAATAGGACTGTTTAATAATCACGCATTTCTGATAAAAAACCTTAAAAACCTATCTAAAATTTACGCCTGCGATAATTGCAAGCAGAAATTCACGAAAGCGAGTAATATAAGAGACACGGACCAACATGTAGAGAGGTGAGACAAAAGTAATATGTGATGGTAATATTTAGAGCGCCGCGTTCGTCGTTCGAGAAAGCGTTCTACCCAAAAAGTTCTAACAGTTATGGGGCGATCGATTGGATGTACTCTGTGAAAAAGCGCGAGGGAATTCACATTCACCACGAACAGTGTGGACACGGGGGTGAAAGATGGATTTTAGGAGCTCCAGTAGATGGATACTGTCCAGAAACCAATACCGTATATCAATATCACGGTTGTTACTGGCACAGGTGTGAGATTCATGCAAAGCATAGAAAAGAAGAACGCGCATCCACTATGAGAAGAGATACATTTATTAGAAGAAGCAAAGAATTCAACCTAGTAGTTATGTGGGAATGCGAATTTCAAAGAACGGGTAAAGACATAAAGATCGGTTGCGACACTACTCTTTATCCATATCAGATAGTATACGTACGATTTTGAGGCATATCTCAACCCAGAATTTGAAACTCTCGGTACGAAGCCGAGCACGTTCCGGTAAGCGTTAGTATAGGAGATAATTTCTCAGGAACAGTAACTCATATTTGTGATAAAGATCCCGCAAAACTTATAGAAAAATTCGTAGAAGATTTGAAAGTCAGGGGAAAAGCTATAAGAGAAGAAGTGTGGTCAAGATATGGGTTTAATACAGAACATTTACGTAAAAACCAAATCGCCAAGATCGAACAGTGGATAGAGCAAGTACCGGTTATAGGTTTTAACAGCAGTAAGTACGATATAAACTTAATAAAGAAATACCTAGTAGGCGAACTGGCATCAACAACAAAGAAAGTAATGGTCGGAAAACGTGCAAACGCAACAATATTTCTATTTACTCCAGAGTTTAGATTTCTTGATGTAATACTTTATCTAGGACCTGGTGTAAGTTATGATAGTTGGATAAAAGCTTACGAATGCAAAGGACAGAAATCTTTCTTTCCTTATGAGTGGTTCGATTCTCCAGACAAACTGGATTACCCAGGACTACCGGATATAGAGAATTGGTATTCCAAACTATCTGGGAAAATGTTAATAGATGAAACAGAATTAAGTAAATGTCGTAGAATTTTCGAAGAAAATAATATGAAAACTTTCAGAGATTGGTTGAAATATATAACGATTTAGATGTAGCAGTTCCTAGAACGTGGTGGAAAAAATGTGTGAATTTTATAAACACAGAGGTGTGGATATTTTCAAAGATGCGGTAACACTACTGGAGTAGCTATACAATATTTATTGAGAGGAACCATTAAAGAACAAAAATCTATACCGGAGGATGCTCTATATGCACCAAAAGAAGAAACATACGAAATGATGAAGGACGCTCTAGTTGGCGGTCCATCAATAGTATTTACACGATATGCAGAAGCTGGTGTTTCAAATATTAGAGTGGGTTCCAAACCTTGCAAGGCTGTTTTGGGGTACGATGCAAACGCGTTATATTTATCTACGTTAAATAAAGAGATGCCGTGTGGGAGAGAAACTATACACCATATAGATACCCCACATAACCCTAAATTTATTAAAAAGTTTTGTAAAAGAGTTTTATCTGGAGACTGGTTTGGGTTTGCGGAGGTGGATATAGAAGTTAAAAGATAAGTTTTCTGAAATGTCCCCAATATTTATAAACAGAGAAGTAGAGGTTGATGAAGTTCCCACACACATGTTAAAATATTTAAAAGATACTGGCCGAACAAGAGGAGATGGAAAAAAATTGGTGGGATCTATGACCGCCACTAAAGTATTGCTGTACGCGCCACTGTTGAAATGGTATTTAAAACACGGCCTAGAAATAACTGGAGTTCATCGTGTTATAGATTATATTAGCGGAAAACCATTCGAATGGTTCGCAAAAGAAGTTACAGCCGCAAGACGAACAGGCGATGTAGAACCAAATAAGAAACCAGTAGCCGACATAATGAAATTATTAGGAAACTCGTGTTGTGGAAAAATGATAGAGGCAACGGAGAGACATTTAAATACGACATATACACAAAACGAAACCTGTGTTGACAAAGCATTAAGATCTGCATTCTTTGACGATTTGGAAGAGATAGGAGATGCGTACGAAATATCTTCAAGAAAACCCAGGTGTGCGGTAAAGAGACCATTCCATTGTGGAATAGCGGTTTATCAACTAGCTAAATTGAGAATGTTGGAATTTTACTACGAATTTCTAGATAAATACGTAAAAAGAGAAGACTTTGAATTAATACAGATGGATACAGATAGTATGTATATAGGAGTTAGTGGAAAAACGAATTGATTAGACCTAACTTACTAGACGAGTTTGAAAAAGAAAAAAATAAATGGTTGGCTTGGGATAAATGGAGCGAAAGAGAGCCCGGACTTTTCAAAATGGAATTTAGCGGGGATAGGGCGATAGCGTTATCTAGTAAGTGTTATTTCGTAGAAAAAATTAATTTCACTAAAGATAATTTGGAACAAATTAAAATTAATAAAAACTCTGCGAAAGGAATGTCCAAGAGAACTAACAATTTAAATTGGGATAGATATAAACGAGTACTAAGTGAAACTACAGAAGATGGAAAACACATTATAGATGTAGCACAAATAGAGGATTTAAAATGAAAGACGGCGTTATGAAAACGTACTGTTAACAAAAATTAGGACTCTCGGCATACTACGATAAAAGACGCGTGTTACCAGACGGAATACATACAGAACATCTCTAAAGACTCTGACGATCCGGGGGTAGCTGGGTGTCAGAAGGCACCATAAGAAGTTCTTCGCGAACAAAACCCTCGAGATGGCCCATCATCCAAATAGTAGAGCACGGGCTCATCAGGTTTGGTAATAAGATCGATCTAGATGATATACATTGAGAGACCACACGGGATCAGTCGCGCGGCGGCTGCCACCTTCGAGCTCTCCCGGTTGATAGAGGTACCGGACGTCAATATCTGATGGAAGCCGCTGCTCCTCTAAACCAACGGGTGTCGCCCGCGCGAGACGGCAGAGGGCTTGCTCGTCACCCTTTTAAACTTGATAGCATCTACAGGCTTCTTACCTATCAATCTGGTCACCTCTCCGTTCAGTGCGGAGACCACGGCGGGCAGTCTGGCCACCCACTCGGTCGATCGCGAATGAGGGTCTACAAGTTCCTTTAGCGTATTGGTGTACGAACAGTCTCTCAGCCAGGGTTCGATTGAAGCGTTCCACGATCCCCTGGTCCCGGTGGATGTTGACGCGGCCGCGTCTGATAGAAACTTTATGCTTAGACAATAGATGAGAGACCGCGTCCATGAACTCGCGGCCGGGATCGACCTGGAGAAGATTCGGCCATTTGAGAGGACTCCTCTTATATATTCGGGAAAGAGCCTCGGCCTCTTCCTTAGACTCTTTAGTGGCCAACGGCTCAGCCCCCTTATAACGACTCGCTACGTCAACGATTGTCAGTGCGTACTTGTACGTCTTGCGACCGACGCGATCGTGAGGTAGAAACAGGAGATCCACTTGGTGAACTTGGTTCGGCACCGGCACGTCGAATTTCGGGCGCGGAATATTGTGAGGCGCGGGTAAATAGATCTGCCAGATGGCCTGCTTCTTGAGCCATTCCTTGACAGCGTTTTCTGAAACCTTGGTCGCCGCCGCGAAGTTCTTGATGGCCGCGAGTCCCTTCCAGTAGCCGCGTGGGCTATAGTATGTATTCGACAGCTTGCGCGTTAGTTTGGTATCAAGTTTGCGCGTGTTCATCGTATGCGAAGTATTCTAATATATCGGACAATCTCCAACATGCCCTCGCCAGTTCGTCCGGTAACTGCGTCGTTAATAATAAACCTTTGTTGGAAGTTTCGCTGCAGCCCCAATCGCGTTTGGGTTGGAACAGGAGAGGGGAATCTAACTCGGAGGAATCTAACATCCGCTTTGCGAAAAGGGTGGCCACTTTTTCGTCCTCGCGCCACGTCTCGAGAGAATCTCGGGCCAGACAAATCATACTCTTTGCACCAGGTAAACGATGTTTTTGGGCAGTGTAGCCTACATCGATCATAGCGTCATAAAGTTCGTCAACTAACATCGTTCTATATATATATATTTATATAATTGTTTAATTAATTAATTATTTTATATAGTAGCCGACGAGCCCCACCACACCCATTCCCACGACGATGAACACGATCTCGCGGTCCTTTTGGGCCTCTGACGGTACATAGAAATCTGAAAGTTGGGGCTCGGGATCCATTGGATCGAGACTTTTGTGCGGATATGCCAGCGCGTACTCGCGGTTGGCTTCTTCAAAGTTCTGAAATGTTTGCGCGGCGTGATTTTCGCGGCGAAGCTCTTCATTGACCCAGTCCAGATGGGCGGTTCGTTTTTTCGACCACGCTTCCTTTGCGCTATTGAGTTGTTCTACAGCTAAATCATGACGCTTACGCTCCTCATCCACGTTCGAGCTTTTCATTTTAGAGAATATAAAGTTGCTACCCGCTGAACGCCAATGCGTTTACAAGCGCACCACCTACTATTACTGCGATTGAAGCCATTTATTTCCATATATTAACTGGTAGAATTTCAGCTTTAACTAGATAATCTCGGGTCCAAACTGCGGCCGCTACATCTAAGGTCGCGAGCCCTACGTCTCTCACAGTAAAGTCCAATTTGGGAGCGGTTCCTCCTAGGGCCATCTTTGATAGTCGAGCATACCCGATACTGAAACCCGATATCACCACGGCGTGATAAAGCGCATTCACTAACATTTTACCATCTTGTTCAGCCCATTGTTATAATTATTGCATATAAAAGGGGTCGCGATCAATGTTTAAATGGGGCGCATCCAAATTCAACATTGTTGATGATTGGTGTTTCATAACTTTCTTCTGAACACTGGCTGGTTGTTTTTTCGGGTATTTCCACACGCACAGGGCACCAAACAACTGCCAGACTACCACAACAAAACCAACTCCAATTCGTGAATTGGGGTTCAGTCCAACTCCAACGGGAGTTGGTATTGGGTGACAAATTCAAAGAATTTGGGTGTGCTTCTAATTCGTGAATTTGGGGTGTGTTGTTGCACTCAACCCAATCGGGATTGAAGTTGAACCCGATCTCTGTCTTCAGATGTTTTGCTGTCTCCGTCCCCGATTGTAACGACTGTTTAGCCTCTCGAAGCTCGGCGAGTATTTTATCTTGTTTAACTTTTCGGGTGGCAGCCGCCGCCCGCCCGCCCAGCTGCCTGTCTTTTGGGATTTTTTATATGCGGTATGTCATCCAGTGGCGGAGTAACACTCTGGTTCGATTGTGTTGGAGCAATCTGGTTCAACTCCGTCACTCTCGTGGGTGTGTCTTGTGTCATCATTTTCAGGGCTTATAGTTCGTGGGCATATATGTCCAAATTGACAGTGTTTACCCGTGGTCAACGCGGTTGTCAGCGGAGCTAAGTACATTCCAAACTTGTGATAAATTGAGCAGCAGGCTGTTCTAAGAGTGTGACCTATAAAAGGGTCAGTCTCTAGATCATCAATCAACCCCGCGGTGTTTGGTATAGGGAGAAGTATACTAACGGCGGTTGCGTACAAATGAATAGCCGCCGATCCGAGAGTTTTTGTCATCTCCGCTCCCAATTTGGATTCGTATCGCGCATACATTTTATCGATCTCTGCATCTGACATCTTATCCACCTGAAAAACTGAGAGACGCCTACCGAGATAATGCTCCGATTGTCCCCCAGCAACCAGCGCAGCTAGCCGCTCTCGTCGCGCCGCATTTTCATTTTCATTCGGAGTCGTTGCACTCAACCCAATACCAACCCCCGATTCCGATTGCTCTGTCGGATCATTATTGTTGGCAGTCGGAGTTGAGGTTTCTTCTATTAGCTGATCGAGAAGTTCGTCGCAGTTCATTTTTCTTAAAATTAATTTAACTATTCTAACAAGTCTCATCACTTTAACATATTGCCAAGCGCACCACCCGATACTTATGATCACCATTATGCTCGCAACAAATTGTTAACATTGTTAACCATTGTTCAGCATTTGTTCAACATTTGTTAAGCATTTGTTCAGCATTTGTTCAGCATTGTTCAGCAATTGCTAAATTAATTGTTAAGCATTTACTTGGCAGTTAAGTAATTTATTAATTAATTGATAACTTCGTAAGCAGTTGGTTGATCAGTCTTTAGCAAAAGCTTGGCGTGCTTAGTTTCGGAAAGCATCTGTCGAACCTCCAGGCGCTCCTCGCGCGTTGGGATAACGTCATTCTCTCGAAGACAGTCATCGAATGAGTCTCGGTCCTTGCAGTGAAAGAGGGCGACCCATTTCGTTTGCTCGCGCAGATCCTTGAGGACGGCGTTGTATTTTTGAGTGGAGATCCATACGCTTTGCCTCGCATGGCGGCCAGAAAATGCGAGCTCAGAGAGCATGTCCTTCTTTTTGGTCATCGCCGCCTTGGCTGAGCAATCGTCAATCACGTATAGGGTAGGCTCACCCTGGAATTTTTGGTATAAACCACGCAGCCAATCGTGAAGCCTATCACCGGGGTCAATAACGTATACCTCAGGATCGGACCATATCCAAGGGCGCCGCTGATAAGTATCGTTGTGCCGCACAGTGGGACACAGGATCACAATATGACGAAAGGCATCGCGGTAGGAGCCCTCGAGCAAGTCTAGGATGAAAACCGTTTTTCCACATCCTGTCTGCCCACATATTATGGCAGAGTGAGCATCTCCAATCGTGAATTGGTATTGATTGTTAATTTTCTTAAAATTAATTAATAAATCGTTAGATGATTTTTTTTATTAAATCAGTAGAGTGCTGAGACGTATCGGCCATCTTCGATGTTGAGTTGTGCATCTGTAATTATATATAAGTACACGTTCAATGGCCCATTTCCATCCGCCTCTTTGGTTATCTGGATCGTCACACCCTCGCTAGCGTTCTCAACTTGGCGTCCGCTACACTGTATTTGGTCGTCGTCGCTGGCTCGCATGTCTAGCCATAGTATTTGGTATTCAGAAACTCCGCGAGGGAGACGGCCGAGAGCTGCAGGTCTTTGGCAACCGCGGCAACCTCCGGGGAGCGCTTGGAGCCGGCAGCAAACTGCTTTCTTACTTCGTCCCACTGCTGGTGCGCGCGAAGACCCGCGCTGTAGAGTTGATTGGGTACTCCCTCGATCGTCACCTCTACCTTCGTGATTTTGGGGTTATAGAATTTGTCGGTTTTTCTAGCACCGAACGCGAACCGAGCATCCTCGAACAACATCAGTATACCTTTCATAGAGAGGGCGGGTACGTTGACGTTAATATTCCACAATGTGTCACCTTTGTCTTTCGTCATCTTGCGATGGCGAAGAACTCGGTCGTAAAGTATGGCAACGCGCCCGGCGTACTGGTTCTGATCAATCGCGCGAGTTCGGGCATCGTGACCATGTCGTACTCCAGCGAAACATTATCGATCGTATACGTCGATAACATGTCGCTGGTTATGAGAATTCGGCGGTAGTCGTTGAACGTTAGTTCGTATTCGAGGCGGTCAGCCAAAGCGCTCTGATAGTAGGGCATGTGACTCTCCAGCAACTCAAAAGTCGAGCGGAATGTAGAAGCGGTTGCCGTATGCGCCCGCGACCGCATTGTCACTCGCGTTGTTATCTGCCTTGTTAGCAGCCCCGATTCTAAGTCTGGTTACGTTCTTATTTTTGCTGGTGTCAATACCCTGATAGACGGCGTTTTCGCGCTCTTGTGCCGTCTTCCACAGGTCCTGATAGCAATGGTAGACGTCGCTGTCGTCGATCGACATCACCTCATTACCAGAAATCTTTATCATAGTCTTCTTGACTATGGCGCGACCAAGGTTCTGACCCCCGATGAAAGTTTTGGAATCGGGACACATCCACGAGTTGAAGATTTCTATTCTTGATGATAAAGGGAGAGAGTTGAAGAACGATTACCCGATTTCGGTCGTCCTAGAAATTTCAAATTAATTGAAAAAATTAAGAAAATTATTTAGAATTAAACGCATGTTCGTAATATATATTATCAACATTATGAGTATATACGGACCAGGTAGTTCTTCCGATTGGGTGACAAATTCAAAGAATTTGGAACCGGCAGAAGGGGGGGGATTCATCCCGACAGAGGGCGACTTTTTAACTACCCAAAAAACAAAGGCCTTGATCAATAGAACTATATCGAGGGCCACGGACGAGATTCACAAGAGTCTACTGTCACAACTTAGAGAATATGCCCTGGCTGTGAATACACAAAGTCGTGAAGAAACGCATACGGAACTAAACGAACTAGGTGAAAAAATAACCAAATTTCGAAAAGAGGCCCGGTTGGGGATTGATAAAGTCCGAGAAGACCACCAGGCGGACCTTACGGAGGCTTATGATGCGTTGCTCTTAAAGGACTCTCTCAGCAAAGAAGCGGCACTTACCGAACTAGATGGGAAAATAACCAAATTTCGAAAACAGAGCAGGTCGGATATTGATAAAGTCCAAGCAGACCGCCAGGCGGCCCTTACATTGCGCTTAGAGGACTCTCTCATTAGAGATGCGGCATTT